>JANIIA010000190.1:32415496-32461437 GCA_027478495.1 Erythroxylum alaternifolium
CCAACATCAAATGAGCCTATAGGGTCACACACAAAGAGTGATGTGATTTGGGCTTATTCTCTTGGGCCTAATTTATTAGGCACTGAACAAATATGTGTGGATACATTTATTGGGCTAGATTGAATTAAGTTGTCGGCCTTTTATTATATAAGATATAATATGGGCCGAAACTTATTGGGCTTCCATAACCCTAATGGGTTTAGGGTTATAATATTCTTATTCCTAATAGGAATAGGGATTAGGGTTTCTCTATCAATAAAATAGAGAACTTATGTCTCACTAGAGATAATATACGAAAACCCTAGCCACCTAGACCTAGTCGTTCGTTCTTCTTTTGAGAGAAAAATTATACAACATTCTAAAGTGTTTTAGAACATGCTAGCACACATTAGCCGCTGCCTGGATCGTTCATCCTCGTGTGAATACCGGTAGAGAATATTCGCATGTTGCAGCGTCTATAAATCTGAAAACAAATACCAATCTGTGTCAAGAGGTAATTTTGTACATATTATGAAAGTTTCGGTTATATTTCTTGTTGTGTAGTTCGGTTAACAAAGCATAAGACACGAAGTCCTATGGTCCATTCCTCTGCGTATTGTGAATACTCGGGCTATAGGCGATCCAACACCTGATTGACTAAAGCCTTGTTAAGCTTTTTCTTAGTAAAACATACTTTAATTTATCTATTATTCGATGTGTAAAAATTACTAGAGAATCTTAGATCAGTAACCTTAAGTTAAATCATAACCTCTTTTAATTCTTTTACCATATCATTATTCTTGATTATAACCCCTCTAGTTTTTTATTAAGAAAAAACACAGTTAAGGTCCCTCATTAGGATCTAAGGACCTTTTACACCTATTTTTATAAGGGCCAGATCATTCTAAAGTTTCCTTCTTATAAACTTAAATTTTGTTTTGTAGGTAATAATGAACTCAAAGTTTAGGGAAATACTATTCATCTGACAATCTAAATGTTCGAGGCTTTTATTAAGTTCATTTTAGTCCTATTTGAATCATAGGCTAGGATAATCCTCCCATTGTACATGGTTGGAGAGTAGTGCTCAGTTAGGTCACAAAAAGCTAAAATAAGGTCTTAAATGTTCAATTTTTATTTTGGTTTCTAATAGAAACAAAATCTAAGGTTTCTTATTATAGATAATGTCCTTGATGGCTTAATTTTTGAGAGGGAACATTCCCCACACATTTTGGACAAAATTGCTAATGATAGGGGTAATTTAGGAGTCAAGGGGAAAATACCTTTACTTTATTTATCCTTCTTATCCTAACTGATTTTCTCCTTGATGAGGGTCTAGGGTCCTCCTAGGTTATCTCCTTAGGGATGACAACATCAAGGTTATCCTCCTCCCCCAATAGATTAGTAAGTGTTCCAATAGTGGGTAACAAATTATCCTTGATTTGTATGCTCAAGGAGTCTGTTGTCTCTTTGTTGCCTTTGTCCTGATTAGAAGGAGGTTGGTCTTTTAAGAACGTCTTTTCAGTTTTTTGATAGTAATCCTTCTTTTTCATCCTCATTTGCACCAATTATCTACCCTATAAAGTTCGAATATGCTTTTGCATCAATTTTAAGAAGTTCAGCGTATAAATCAATTTGGAAGATTTTCCCAGTAGGTTTTCAAGCTTTGAAAGAGATTTTATTCTTAGGTTTCCAGGGATAGGAGAGTTGTATGTTAGTCTTAACTAACTCCCCTAATTCATCTAGCTTCATAACTAATTTGGAATCAGATAGATCCACACCAAAGTTAATATCAACACAAATGTGTGCATAATATAATCTATCCATTTGCTCAGTCAAAGAGTCTAGGCAGAGAAGCTTACCTAATGAACTAGTCAGGAAGCTTAAGCTTGGGGGAATATTTTGAAAGTTCATTCAAAGAGGAAATTTGGAAATATTCCCTTTTTCATGTTCAATATTAGGTTTCTATTTTTGCATGAACATATGTTGCGCTCCAATATGCCATGGCCCCATCTCAAGAATCTCTTGAAATCATTATGTAAAGTTGAATTTAAAAACAAAGTCGTCATCTTTAGTGAGTAATATTTTGTCTAATCCTTTTTACCCTATTTCACTAATGCCTAGGCGTGCACCATTAGAAAAGCTAGTTTTTTACCATAAAAGAAGCCTATTAGGGAAGAAGATCATAAAGATGCCCTAGCCAGAAGGAGTTCTTTTAATAGAGATACAACACCCTTTATCTGTTGTTTGCTCAAAGTGAGTAAGATTAACCTTGTTAGGTTGAGATTTAACTTTATTAATCTAGGATATGTTATTTTCCATTCTGGTTGGCTTGATTGATTTGTTTGTCCCCTTGTAGCTATCTTTAGTTAATGGCAGGAAATCCTTCTTTGCATATCCTTTGGAGACTATGTTCTTGTTTTTTGGCAGGTTTGGATCCTCAAACGACTCATCCATACTTCTCTCGAAGCTTCAGATCTGGATTAGGAGAGGAATCTCGACGCCTTTCATGGGTCATCTCTATGTTGTCAAGACCAGGGCTAATGAGAATCTAGAGAGAATATAGAGAGAGAACCTAGAGAAATAGAAACAAGTTATTAAAAATGTTGTTATTAATGTTTAAAATACAAATATAGAGTAACTTCTTTTAATAATTAAAACAAAATAAATTTTAATTGACGTTTAATATAAAATAATTGGAAATGAAATCCTTAAGAAGTTCCACACCTGTGGTTCTTAATAACTGTACTCATACTACTTTTCAAAAGAAAAAGAAAAAAGAAAACTCTACTCATACTAAGATAGAGTTCAATGCTTCTTATCTTAAAGAAATTAACTTTAGAGAAGAGTAGCATAAACAGTGACTTCTTTTGGTCTATAAGCAACATAAATTAAAGGCAACGTTTATTTCCATTTCATGTATTTATGATTCATAAATACAAAAGAAAAAAACTGATTCCATTTGTTAGATGTTTATAACGAGTTTTTAATAGAAGGATAATGATCAATGAGTGATGTACAATTTTCTATAGAAAAGGAAATAGAACATTAATATTGATTGAGGTCTTGCACGTTATCAAACAAAATTTGTTCTTATAAAACATATGAGGAGAACAAAAAGGAAATATAAAGTCCTACTTGCACAGGAGAAATGATTTTCCAAAGCATAACTTGGAAACTCCTACTTGCCGTGGATTCTTCTACTTGACATTTAATGAATCTAGTCGTCGCACTTAGATTCTAATCTTCAAATCTAAGCATATTTCGTGGAAGGTTTGTTCAGGGTACTATGTCTTTGGACGTCCACCTAGAGGGCGATAACATATAAAGACCAACGAACCCAGTGGCCCTAATTTAATTGTATTAATGTCCTCCGCACGTTATTTTACAGCAACATGCAAACACTCCCCAGCATAAAATCGACATATGTAAAGTTGGAGGACACAGCTTTCTTTGGGTGAAACTCAACCAGGAAATAGGAACAACTATTCAATTCAATTGTTCAAGGAATTTTCAGAGTAAGATCTCTCATCTTTGACAACGATGATTTCATTTGAATTTTTGCTCACTAATTGGAAAACGGACTCTTTTTTTACTTTGAATGTGGACGATAGCTTCATGATAATGAGTGCTGATGCAACGAAGATTTTAATATACTAATTGCAGGATATGCATCACACGTACGTTTGCAGTGCTTAAGCACTTATTTAATGTTCCTAACTAAAGAGCATATAAAATCATTTGGAAATACAAAGTATAAGTAAATGACTGGCTCCTCTAAAAACTATTATGTTAAACGCATGAGAAACCTGTTAGGTATGCGCATGGGAATTTCGTAAGAGGATGCGGTGAGAATTCTGAAATTGTTATTGTACATTGTTCATGCTTGTCATACATGGATGGAGTTCTCTAATAAAACAATTTCACTTAAAATTGGAAAGGATCTACTGAAATAGTCAACGAAGAGTTTTGGTACAAAAGTTAGAAAAAAAGATATGATAACCCGAGAAAAAGTCAAAATGTTTAGTTTTATTATCATTTAACTTATACATCAGCATTGAAGTTGAAGATTACAGAAAGCGAGTTCCCCGAACAAGACCAGAAAACCATTGGAGTATGGTGGGGAGCATATTCTGAGCATTCCACGCACTCCCAAGTCTAGTTACTTAGTCCAAGTAAACGCTAGCGTAGTCAAATGGGAAAAGTTGTATATTTTAGAATTGTATATTTTAGTATATGATATGAATCAAGAAAATTTGTTGGTGGCAGTTGTCACTTGTCACCAGTAAATTGGATTGTTTGGAAACCACACAATAAGACCCCACCAAGTATTAGAAAAGTTTGAATCAAACGAACTTGCGAAGAAAAGGGCTTGCTTGATTGACTTTTAACTTTCCCTTGTTCTTCATTCTGAGTTGTAGTTAATAAGGTGGAACTTTAGTGAGTTCAGACATTCTATCTCGAGGAGATTATGGTACTTATCATTTTGTTAATGCTTTTTTGAAATCATGAGTACTTTCTTTCATTGAAAAAATTTGTTTCTATTGCCTCTATTTTGTATTCTCATGGATAATTATGATTCATTAGATGTTAAACGTTTTATGATTAATGGTGTGGTTTCTCGTCAAAGCGTTCAGAAAGCTAACATCTAACTCTTTGGTCGCACGATTATGAGAACATAAGGTTTATGGTAAACCTACAAACTTAGTTCTATCTTAGTGGATTTGAAAAAAGGGTCAACCTAATAGGTTATGTGAATATACTATCTCTACTTGTCTATTTATCAAAATAGTGCTGTGGTGGGTGATAGAATCCAAGTCTGCTAAAGTAAATGACAACTGTCATGGACTAGCTAATAACACTGTGCTTTAATGGACTAGTCTTTATTTTCAAATTCAATTTTCTTTGAGAGGTTATATTAGCACCTTTTTGTTAGGGTTGGACTACATTCCATAGTTTTGAATTCTCTAAGCTTATACTTCAATCCATGTCAATTCTTTTCCTTTGAACTTATTTAACTTTTATTTACTTGAAAGACACGTAAAGCATTATTTTCATGTTTTGGTGAAGCTTGTTGAACTAAAATTTACAAGCCACAAAACTTGCAATATAGAAACTCCCATGTAACGATAGATAAATATGTTTCTAAGTCGACTACCTTCTTCTGTAATGAAAAATGGATTAATTATACTCAATCCCGTTTTAATTATTAGTACATATTTAGAATGCCAGGAGTTAACTCCATATTAATAAAAAAAGTAGACATATACATTTTATGCGCTTTATTCAGACACATATATGGAGAGTTGTATCATCTACTGGACGAAAACTATTTACAGCCCAAGTGCGTGCAGAAGTGTAGGGTACGTTACATTAATGCAAATGCTAAGAACCTACGATGGCAGATGTCATGTTTCTTTATAATGCGAAAATGGTAATGCTTGGACAAGTTCGCGACCAGGAAACTTCGCTTCGGAATGCATCATGAGTTCTCTTATAAGTTTTTAATTATACTTTAACAGTTAATGATAATGAAAGTTCACACCTTTTAAAACCATCATGTGAGTCCTTTTATCATCACTAGCTTTCCCTAACACTTTTTGAAGCCTTAAATTAGATTTTGAAGTCACAGCTCAAAATGGTGGTTACTATTACTATTAAGAATAAACTCAGAGTATTGATAAGTGTAAATTGCGTCATGTTTAAGGCTTAGTTTGATATGTATTTAGCTATTAATTCAATCATTTGATATGTGTTTAAGTTAGAATTGTATTGATTTGTTAATTATTTGTGTTTTAAGTATTTTATGGTTTAGTACAAGTCTTTCAGTTTAAATATTATGTTTTTAAGATACCTTGATATGTTTGTTAGTATTTTAGAGTCAACATCGAAAAACACAGAACTTTCGGAGACATTCAGGCTAAAACAACAGCCTATGCTCATGACACAATAGGCCATGATCGTGACAAAAGTACCAGAGTTGGCCCACGATCGTGGCCCATAGGCCACTATCGTGATAGAAACTCAAGACATGGCCCACAATCGTGGCCTGCGTGCCACAATTGTGACAGAAGGCTCAGATGTGATCCACGACCATGGCTTGTAAGGCCATGATCGTGTCGTGTCCAACAGACATGTAGACACTCAAAAACTTCAAGTTTCGAGGAATTTTTTAGATTTTGGAATCCCGGAAAAACCCTAGTGCTGCTTAAAGCACAAAGGATATTTAAAGAACAAGACAAAGAGGTAGATGAGTTTTTACATGAGCCACTTTTGAGAAAACCTAAAGAGAATGTATCGAGAGATTGAGAAAAAGAATAAGGAAGAGAGAAGTGGAGAAGAAACTGACTCGACGTACTTTTTAGATCAGGAGTTTCCCAATGTCGCTAGCTCCCATCATCCATTTAGATCGTATTTCCTTGAAATAACAATTGATGATAGGAAATTTGAATGTTAAAAGATGTTTTAAGCTTACCTTTGGCATTTTATTCTTCATTTAATAAAATTTGATTGTTTATGTTTTATTTCGAATTGTTGTGACTTAATTCTATGATTGCATAATTCGATAATAAACTGAGAGAGTGAATTGAATGAAAAACGATTAAATTGGGCTAACGAGAGTTAGGTGAGTTAATAGAAATTAGACTTAAATCAAATCGGTAAATTATGCGAAGAGAGATCTTGCATAGGTTTCCGGTAGTTTATTAGAGAACTTCAGAACTAATTAAGGTTTTGGATAGGTTGTTAATGGAGAGATTGCAACTTCCATAATCTGATTAAGGTTTATAATTTAGGGTTGATGGTTATAACTCGAGTTTCAGTAATCAATCCTAGGATCATCTAGAACCAACAATTCGGTAATTAATAATCAGTGAGGTTAGCATTAAGGATAGGTAAAATTTTCTTTCTCTCAATTGGTAATTTCCTTAGGTTGATTCTTAGGTGTGTGTTGCAACTGCTGAATAATTAATATTTTTGTGTTCGATTCTTAATTTGATTGATTGAATTAAATTCTCGTTTTTAGTTTCATACATTTTGAATTTCTATGAATTGTTTCTAGCCTTAGATTTTAGGATTATATTATCCTTCATTGTGGGATCGACACCTTAGGTACTATGCTAACGAACCGTGCGCTTACAAATTATCGAGTGTATTATTAAAACTTACAAGTGTCAACACCCGATCAAATAT
Organism: Erythroxylum alaternifolium; assembly: GCA_027478495.1. Classification (NCBI taxonomy): domain Eukaryota; kingdom Viridiplantae; phylum Streptophyta; class Magnoliopsida; order Malpighiales; family Erythroxylaceae; genus Erythroxylum; species Erythroxylum alaternifolium. The sequence continues at coordinate 32,422,664 of JANIIA010000190.1, forward strand.
CTTTTTGATAATAGTGAAACCACCATCAAAACTCCTTCAACTTTAACATCAAACATGGAAAAAAAAGTGTTAAATAGGACACAAATATTATAAGTAAAAAACTAGCATTAAAGATGCCTAAAACAAATTTGAAGAATATACACCATCTCGAAGAAAGTTAAAGCTTTGTGACAATTTTCAAAGAAAACTATAGTATTATTATTAGAGGAGAAAGTAGTTAATTTAGATTTTATAATAAATTATATATATATATATATATAACCAATAAAAAGATTTTTCCATAAATAAGATTAAAAAAACTTAGAATTAGGGTAAACACTGTTAATTCTTAAGCTAATATGCAAAACGATCATCTTAACTAAAAAAGTTATTAAATATAAAATTTTAAACTTGTGTAAGATTGTGTACTTTATAAATTAATTGTTAAAATACTAATTATTGAAATTTCGACCATTAGATAATAAAAAAGGACTTTGAGATTGCATTTCATCACATTTTCTATACTTGCAATAATAAAATAATTTGTACGCTTCTTTAAAAAGAAATCTTAATTGAAAAAATTATTGTTTAACCATTTAGTAATTTGAAGTAGTTAGAGTATGAGTATCCAAATTATTTCTACAGTAATGTCAAAAACTTGGGCAATGACTAGAGAGATATCTCTTCCTTCTCTGTAGAATAGGGAGCTTCTTCTTATGTTGATGCTCTCTCCTTATTCCAACAACCTCCTTGCTAGTTTGTTTTTCTTATTATTGCCTTCTTACACCACCTTTGAGTTTGCTAACTTATTCTAGAATATGTTTGTTTCCTACTTTCAACCAATCTCTTCCTATTTTGTCCGTCATTGCTCTATCTTCCCCACCTTAATCTAACTTTACCTAAGTGTCCATTGTAGTCTTCTATTTTACCCTCTTCTTGCCCTACCTGTTTGTTTTCCTTCATAAGTTGAGTTAGTCCAACTCCTTTCTAGCCATCATGGTTCTTGGAGTCCTTTTAGTGAGAGTTTAGTCATCTCTTCCTTGATTTAAAATTCTCTCCTTCTAGAAATTACTATTTTAGGTAACAGTTTTTTAACTTTCACCCGCCTTATTTTACTACATATCCTTTTAAAGCTATGGATGTCAACATTGTTGAAAAAAACAAAAATATCCAAGATCAAGTTACCTTTCCACCCTTCTTATTAAACAAACTTCAACCAGAGATTCCTCGGGTATAAGTAAGGATGAGAAGAAAGAGGAATCATCTTTGATAGCTGCCATCTCTCAAATGAATTAGAGGAAGGCTGTTAGGAAACCTTTAATATTTCTTTGCACTACTATCCACCTACCTCAAATAAGGAGGCTAGAGCCATTATGACATCAAACATGGAAGTACTAAAAGAAGGAGCCAAGAGCTAGAACACCACCTTGGTTGAATTCTTTTCTGAAAAAAAAACCTCCTATCACTGTGGTAAATAATCAGGTATTAAACCCATGGAAAAGGAAAGGGCTAAAATAGGTTTTAGATTCTAAAGATAATCCTATGATATTTAATAACACAATAGAAGAGTAGATCAAAAGCATAATTGAGTCAAAACTATGATATCTTCACAATAACCCTATCTTTATTCAGGTATTCAGACCACAAGACCAAAATTAAACATAAGACTATGTTAATATGAGTCAACATAAACAATATTCCTTTCGACTACTAGTTCACTAAATGATTAAGCTACATAGGGAAGCCTTTCTTGAATGAAACAATGGCTAGGATAAAGAGAATGGTTTTGTTAGATGTTAGTGTGGAATTAGATAAATTACTACTTGAATCTATACCATTAATGAGGCTTAAAGAAGATGAAATTCTAATTGACAATTTAATGTTGAAGTCTTACCACTAGAAACCCTCCTTAAAGAAACAAAGTAAGCGGTGGATTACAACAGGAAGGAAATTTGAGGTAGGGGACTTTCTAAAGCTTATGGAGCTAGATAAGCTAAAGGAGTATGACACTAATTATGCATAGAAGAAAGAAAAACAAAATATAGAAAACATAAACACAATACAATACAGAAGCACAACTGAGGCTAGCAAGAATGTGATGAGCAAAGAAATAGACTAGGACTGCCCAGAGGTGATCACATTTAGAAATAATCAAAGAAAGTGAAAAAATGATGATATGATGGCCTTCCATAAACCTAAAACCTTTATAAGAGAGGTAAAAAGATCTAATCTACCTAGATGTTGTTAGGAAGATTAAGGATTGCCATAAAGATAAAGATGCAGATATATGAGACATATCATCTATTTAAGAACGTATAGAGAAAAACCTAGAAGGTCCAAAGTGGTAGTAAAATGAAGGCAAGTAGAAAGGAAAAAAGAAAGGGATATAAATCCAAAAATCAATAGTGAATATTGTCTTTAAGGGGCATCAAATACCCTAAGAAATTAGTAGCATTGAAAGATTTTATTATTGAAACTAAGCCAACAGTGTTATGGTTTGTCGTAAACAAAAATACAAGAGTAAAATATTCAAAAACTAAAGATTTTAGGAAGGACTAGAAGTTCCTTTTTAACCATTAACATCATCATTATGGAAGATTAATAACGGCTTTGAACTGTAAGAAAGTATGGTTAACTTTATAGATTCTAATGACCAAATGGTGTATATGTTAGTAAAACTAATAACTACTATACTGTAAGCAAAATCTTTATCTACGTTTCTAACTTTTTATTACAAATAAGACTATATTAGGGTAAGATAAAGCAAATTCATTCGATAATACAAGGTCATTGGCTCATTATATATGACTTTAATAGTATATTGCATAAAGATAATACTAAGGGACATATGGGTTTAGAGAATTTTAAAAATGACTTTAGAGAATATGTGAAAATATATGAGTAATAAACTTGAAACTACAAGGGTGCTTCTTCACTTGGAGCAAAAAATAAACCTTGAAGTGGCATTTGAGGGGAAAAAAAATGGATAGGACACTGGTCAATATGGAATGGTTAGATGTGCTCCATAAAAGAAAATTAATATATTTGGAGCCCCTAATTTTAGACCATTCTATAAAATGGTTAGATGTGCTCCCTAAAAGTAAGGTAGTCTATTAGAGCCCCTAATTTTAGACCATTCCCCTATCATTGTACAAGACAGAGTAATCAAAACAAAACTAAGTTTCCTTTCATGTTTAATAACTTACTAATAAAGTATCCAGGCTTAAATTACGCAATCTTTAGAGGAATTTTACTAAAAGTATATGGATATAAGGTATCTATCTATATTGTAAGCTAATGTCCGTTAAGCAACATATGAAAACCCTCACTGTTAAGAGAATGTTACATATTAGTAGGAATGTTGGAAAAGATAGGAAGAAAATGATCTAGGCTTAAAAGGACTTATACCTGTATCTTGGAGACCTTGAATCAAATGAAAAAGAAAGAATAATAGTGAAGGATTACACTAAAGTAACACCAATCTATAATTCAATTCTTATGCAAAGAGCTAAGATAAGCTAGATCAAATAAGGGCATAGAAATAGAACATACTGATTATCTAAAAGTAACAGAGCAATACTATCAACCTAGAAGGAGCAGAAAGATGAAGCTTTCATAGAATATCAGCTAGAATCAAATCAATAGTGAATTTGCTAAGGTCTTTTATTAACTACTAATCTAGTGTGAAAACGAAGGAGTATTTATATAGTCCCCTCACAGTTGAAGATGTAGAAATAGTGGTATTTAAGCTTAACTCCTCAAAAGCTCTATATCCAAATTTCCTTAATGCTCACTTTTACTAAAAAGATTGGCCTTTGATAATAAATTTAGTTATAATAACTACTTTAGAGTTACTTGAGAATGGTAAGATCCTTAAGAAAGTTAATAAAACCTTTATAAGCTTGATACCAAAGGTCGAACACCCTAACTCCCTTGGTGACTATATGTAAGGCCTCAAATTATACCCTAGTTAGAATGTTACATATTTTTAAAAGTACATATATGATAGGTGTTAAAAATTGTGATATGATTGAGAATTACATATGACTTGAATTTTGGTTTAATGGATCATACTTAGTGAATTAAAATTAATTAACATCATTAGAGAATTGAGGTATTAAAATGTGCATTTGGACTAGGAAAATTATCAATTAGCATAATAAGTTGGTACATGGAAATTTAAATGACTAAACCTATGAGTTATTAACATTTGGCAAAGCTAATGCATTGACATTTGGCAACACTGGTTGAGTGACAAGTGGCCTGATTAAATTATAGCATTTGGCAGCATTCATTAAGTAACAAATGACTTAATAGAAGTGTGACAATTGGTAGCTTAAATGCAGGAGATATATGATACATGCAAAGGAGACATATGCCTTATGGTGGGAGTGACACTTAGCATCATATAAGTCTAGCTAAGGCAGAAGTATTTCTACTAGTTATTCTTCCTCTTCTTGCTCAATCACCACTGAAACTATCTCTCTCTTTAAGCTCTGAAATTTTGTTGCAAATCTGTGCCTAATCACTCTAAATTCTTATCCAAATATTGCATATAGAAAGTAGACTATATTATCTTCTATATTGTCTTCTTGGTGCTAATATTTGCACCTTGATCTTAGACTTGTGTTGGTTGTTCGGAAGGCTAGTATGACTTATTCTTTGAAGTTAAAGAAGATAAGGGAATGCTAAACTTGATTTCATATTATATTATGAAATGTTTGACATTTGAATTAATTAGAATGTGTTAAGATGATGCGAATTGAATGCTGGAAAAATGAGCCTTGTATGATAATTTCTTGTTTGGTTTTGATGTGTGGAAGATATTAATTTGTAATTTACTTAATGACTGACTTTTGAATTGGTTCTGGACATGAAATTGATGTGGAATTGATGAACTATGGTGAAGAGGAATTGAAGGTGTAAGACGTGAGTTAATTGTAGTGGTTCTACTAAACAAACATTGGTTTTTTAGCCATAACTTAACCTGTAGATATCTAAATGGGGTGATTTTAATTATAGATTAAAATGCATACATATTTATACAATTTTTATGAAGGAATAGAATTTTAGTTCTATCTCTAAGGGTTTTGAAATTTGTCTTGAAGTTGAGTTTCGGATTCTGTCACTATTTGAGAACAGTCTGTAGTATTTTGGGTATAAGTCTAGGAATAATGAACCAAATTGTATTAAATTTAGTTCATTAGAAACTTAAGACATAAAGGAACTTTTTTTATAGACATATTACCTAGAAACCTTAGTTTCTATGTCAGAATGGCCATATAAAATTGACCCAAAACTTGCCCTGAGAAAATTTGGAAAAACTATAAGAAAAGGATAGGTCACGATCGTGGCACCCATCCCATGATCATGGACAGACTATCAAGATCATGGGGAGGTACCCTATGAAAGTGGGGTTTTTACATGGTAAATGCTGATTTGTGCAATTGTTGAACCATATGAGGACAAGTCTCTCTGATGTGGTGTATTTAGACATGATTAAGACTTAAAAATGAATTTAGATGATGTTAGATTAATTAATTATTAGATTAATTGAGTAAAATTTAATTTAATTATGATTTGTTAATTGAGGTAATAAATTAAAGAATGTGTGATTATTTAATAATCTGTCTAATCTTAAAATGTATGGTGTGTTCAAGAGGATTGTGTTCTTAAGAATACCAATGTGTTCCAAGGGTTTTATGTTATATGAATTGGATATGGATGTTTGTGAATTGGGAATTTCTATGATGTTATATAATATGTGATGACTTAATGTTTCATTTATATATTGATGCAAATGTTTATGTTTATAAGGCATATTGAATTTGATCAAAAGGAGTGAATATGTATAATTTGAGAAAAAGGAAATAAAGAAATTTGTTATATACTACATTATTTTCTTGTGATTCTGAAATTTGAAATAGATTGTTTTTAAACTGTTAAGTCCTAGTCATGGGTAAATAGGCATGCCTAGAAGGGTCTACGGTTGCTCCTGTGACACTTCAGAGTTTCCTAATATTGACACTTCGGTGTCTTCTGTTATTGAGACATAAGTCTCTCCTGTTTTGTGATACTAATTATGGTATCTCCTATTCTGGTCTCGTTACCGACTTCTATAAAAAGGATTAGTAGGCTAATATGTTTTGTATTATGATATATGTTCCGTTTTGATATAAAAAGTTCTAATATGAAATAAGATAAATTCATATTTGAAACAAGATGAATTCTGATCTGATATAAGTTCTGATATGTTTTAGCACAATTATGTTCTATTTGAGACTTGTGTGTTCTGTTCTGAAGCAATGACATTCTATTATGATATTTATATATCTTGTTATATAATGATGAATTATATTCTGTTATAAGACACACAATGTTTGGTTTTCTCCATAATATGAACAATTAAATGTTGTTGGTGATATGATCTGATTTTGTACATGTGAATGCTAAATGACTGTTAGAGACAGTCACTAGTTTATATTTTGTTTAGTTATTTCTTACTAAGCTATATGCTTAGCACAGTGGTTTTACCTCCGTGTAGGTTCTGATAAGAAGTCTTGAGATTGGGACAAAGACAACAACATTGTCCAAGAAGATTGTGTTTTGTTCTTGAAATGTTTATTTTGTTTTTGAATTGTTTTTCAATTTAATGAGACATGTTGTATTTTATGTTTTGTTTAATGGTTTGTAATAACCTTAAAATAGTTTGGATTTGGATTTAAGGCTTGTATGTTGTCTGTTATGTTCTAAATATGACCCAACCATTGATGAATGAAATGTATGTCCCCTGAGTTTCTGGAAATGCTTTAGTATGTTTTGAATTATTTTGGCTATGTTTTGTGTCGCATCGGCATATCCTCCCAGGGGGTACGTGGGTGTTACACTATAAGTCAATATCATATTGTCACTTTCTTTATAAAATTATCAAAAAATTGTTAGCCTTAAGAATGAAAAATGTGATGAGCAGTATGATCAATAAAATATAGGGGACATTCTAGGAGGGAAGAAATATTGAGGATGATATTGTACTAGAAAAATATTATTTAAGGGCTAAGGAAGAAGAATTCACTTAAAAATAATGTCCTAAAGATAGAAATTCAAATAGAATATGATATAATTAATTAGAACTTTGTTTATAAGCATTAGAAATGTTTAAAGTCCTACAAAGATTTAGGGAATGGTTTAGAGAATGCATAACCACACCCTTCTTTAGTGTTTTAGTGAATGGGGTATCTACCATCCTATTAAAGGGTAGAAAAGGCTTGATATAAGAGGATCTTATATCCCTTTATCTATTCAATATATATATGGAAGTATTGACAAGATTGGTGAGATACAATCTTTCCTTAAACACTCATTTTTACTACTATAGAAAATGTAAGGACCTTAGATTATTAAACTTAAGCTTTGCAGATTATCCCCTAATGTTTTTTAAAACTAATGATAAGTAAATATTTATAATAAAAAGTACCTTTCATAAGCTTAAAGATCTAAATTAATTATAAGAGAAGCCAATTAATCATTTGATTTAGTGCCTCTAGTGAAGCTGACCAATTGTCAAGGATCTCTGGATTACAAATTAGTGAACCTCCATTCAATTAATTGGGTCTCCCATTATCCATTAAAAGATTAGAATATAGATACTACATCTCTTTATTAGAAAATATGCAAAAAAGACTAGGATCTTGGTGTAACAAAGATCTATCCTATACAGGTATAATAATGTTGATAAAGTTAGTCTTAAACTCCTTAGCGCTACATTTGGTTGTTGTCTCCAATATTCAGAGATGGAACGGAACGAAAATTTGGAGACGGAACAGAACAAAAATTAGAGAGTAAACTGTTTAGTTGTGATGGATAGAACAGAAAAAATTGTCTCCATCTCGAGGACAGAAATGTGTTTAGTTGCAGTGGACAAAACATAAAACAGTATCTATGACGAAAATGCCCATACAGTATAATATGATTAGAAATATGTAATTCATTGATTATTTTAAAATTGTATCAATATTTTTTTAAGTGTATTTGTAAATTTTTAATTAAGATGAAATAAAAAAAATTCTTTGGGCTTATAAAAATTATTAATAATTATTTCAAATATTAAAAAAGGTTAATTGCACTAAAATTTGTTATAGTTTAATATTTTCTATTTCTATTTTTATTTTTTGGAAATTATTATTTATCTCTTTATATTATTATTTAACTATTATATAAGTTATTTTTATCATAATTTATTTTGTTATTTATAGCTCCAGACATTATACTGGAATTATTAATTAATTTGATTTAAAATAAATAAAAAATTAAAATAAGATAAAAAGGAATATATACCCATACAAATTAACTTATATCTGATAGATTAAATTCTAAGCATTCATTGAATTAATTACTTAATAGGTTAAAAAAATCCTACAAGTTAGATAATCTAGTACATAATAATTTAATAAAATATCTAAGCATTCATAGAATTAATTACATAATACGTTTTAAAAAATCCCACAAGTTTGAAATTCTAATACATCATAATTTAATAAAATACTACGGTTTCATGGAATTAAATACATGATAGGTTGAAGATACATCGAAGCCTTATATTTTATTAAAAATGTCCTTAACAATAACACCCAAAATGACTCCAATGGTAATGAGCAAAAATCCTTGACTTGATGCTATTTTTTCTTCAAAGTTGCAACTTCATGTTGTTGTTCATTTGTTGGAAGTAAAAATTGATTCGGTCTTGATAAGGGTTCATTGGCGATTGGAACAATTTCTTCATTTCGACTTGAAGTAGGCCTATTGACAACCATGACATAGGCACTTTCTGCTTTAACCAAAGTCCAATACCCCTTGAATCTAGCATTAGGAAAGCCCTCATTTGTCAATTTAACATCATCCTAATTTGTAAAAATACCTACTTGACGTCCAATAAATACCATATAGAAGTTGTATCTTTCCATAGTTCAGTGCCTGAAAATGAATCATATACTCATCATTCATACACGTACATAAATTACAAACATTAAATAGTTAATAAACCAACCATTCATCATTGATTCACAAGTGTACAAAAAAAGTCAATAATTAATCTTATCATCACTCAACATCACATAGGCTGTTTGAAGACAATGCACAACGTAGGTTTCCTGTTAAACTACTGTGAAGCCATAAAAGATTAACAAATTAAGTCAGACTTCATCATCTAAGAGGCTCCTAATATAAGCCTGTTTTTGGTCTACAGTTAAACCCCAGAAATGATTCCCAGTATGAGCATTCTTGGAGAAGATCCTTGCAGTCCTAACAACTTCTGCAGTGGAGAAACCCAAATTCCCAAGCTCTTTACCTTGCTTGGGAATTTGTGCTCCTACAATGGCATCAGCAATGATCTTTACATTCTCTCTACTACAGTCAATGGCCCAATCAAATGAGGCAACAAGGCTTTCAAACACTTCAATATGACTCATCTTCCTTTTTCCTTTGGTTTGTTTGTTCCCTGTAGGAGGTGTTGGAGCATCACCTTCAGTTTCATCGGTCTCAAGCTGAGCAACAGCATCTGCAGCTTCTTGAGCTCCTGCACCAATGACTCTGTCTTTTCCAAAGACAAAATTAAGTCTAGGGAAAATCGGGAAAGGCTTTCCAGGAGTGTAGTACTTATTGGGGTGTTTCTGGAATACACAATCAGAAAACTTCAGCATGATAAACATATTATTATTAGGATGCTTCTAAAAAGAACCAACTAATACTCAAAACCATTTACCCTCATCCATTCGTCCAGCACTTGCTTACTGTCAACCTCAACACATTGCTTGCTTTCATTCCAACCAAACCCACTGCAGTTCAACATGCAAAAGGTTGTTTGATATTTTTCTTTCAACCTCTTGTGCTTATTTTGTATATATCTCTTCTCAATGCCACAATCAGGAAACTTCTTTACCATCATTCTTGCAAAAAGTTATAAAGTACCATGCTTTAATTGCCCATTATCAGCTCTGTGACCAGTAACAATGACCAGTAAATGCATTACAGTCTATCCTTAAATCCCACTGGCTATTCCTATCACCCTCATGCAAAATCCTATCTATATTGGCTTGCCTAGTTGGTACTGTCAATGCCCTTCTGCCTTCAGCATTTTCACTCCTACGTAATTTTTTGTATATACATATAAGCATAACAACATGACCATTCTCATAACATCCAATTCCCCATTCCAAAGCTCAAACAAAGTCACACACTTAAACATAGCATCATGATCCTTGTTATTCATTTTGTAAATAAAAACTGTCTGCAAAGAGAAAAAAAATAATGATCATAAATAAGCCACAACTAACAATTCAAGAATAAACAACAACTAAGGACAATCAATGCATACAGTTGCAGAACATTTGTTGCATTTGATAAGAAATTATTTCTTTTGGTAGGGTTTGGGTATAAGTTAGACCAACATTTTGCATAGCTCAACTATCTCTTTGTCTCTACAAGACTTAATCTCATTGTTTGTTCATAAAACATTTTGCATAGCTCAACTATCTCTTTGTCTCTACAAGACTTAATCTCATTATTTGTTCATAGAGTAGCTGACATTAGTTGGATAGCTACCGGAATATCTTAACCATCCGTACTGTATATATATAACTGCAGAAGCTAATTGTATTCTAATATGAATTTATATATATGCTAATTGTATTCTAAAAAGGAATTTTTATATATGCTAATTATATTCTAAATAGATGGTAGGTACTCCTATTACTCTATTTTGTGTTGTTCTAGAATAACAAACAGGACATGATTGGTTTTTCTAATTTCTAATTTGATTTATATTAGTGTTTTGGTAATTTGGGATGTGTTAGTATTGTTGCATGACTTGTAGGGATATTTTTCTAATTTGAAGATAAATAAAGGCTTGTCTCTATTTAATGTTGAAAGGAAATGTACCAATTATATACTGCCCAAGCAAGACAACGGTGAAGTGAAGACAAAATAGTGATTATTTTATAATCAAACGATGCTTACGTGTTGAACACTAATCATGTTAAAGATTAGTCAATTGGCCCTCAAGTATATATACCAATGATTTGGTATATGCCTTTCCCCATATAGATGGCTTTAACAAAAACAAACTTGAGTAATGGGCTGGTTATTTAAGTTCACCATATTAGCAAAAACACCAAGAAAAAGAACATCACATTACATAACATTTTAACTTCGAAATTCTTCCAAAAGGACTCTAAAGATTGCAACCCGTATATATCAGTTATACACAACAAATAAAGAATATTTTGGGTTCAAGGTAAGATAAAGAAGGACTTACCACTTTGAGAAGAAGTCGTCTAATTTCAAGTTTCCATTTGCCAAGTGAGCTATTGAGCACCAATGTCGTTGAGCTAACAAAGCTGCTGCTGTAACTGAAAATACAGCTATGAATAATTACTAGTGAAGGAACTCAAAGACAAATGCAAAATCAGGTGATATTTATAATGTTAATATGGTGAACACATTAGAGGCAAAGTTGGAAGCTTTGGACAAGAAGATTGATAATATGAATTTGGTAGCTTAATGTAAACAAGTGATGATTTACGATATTTATGGATTTAGACACTCCAATCATGAATTTTAAGCACCGAATAACATATGATAGCTGACGTAGCAAGTTGATTTTATAAGGAACCAGCTTCAAAATAATCCTTACATTATTACTTATACTTTAGGGTAAAAAATTAACCTAAATTTTTGTAGAATAATCAAGGATAGCAAAGGCAAGGGCCTCAACTGAATTTAGCAACAGTAGGAGCAACAAAACAATCCAAGTCATGAGGAGCTCATGATAAACTTTATTAATGTATCTGAGGCTTACTTCTAAAATTTTGAAGCATCACTTTAAAATTAAAAATTTTACATCTATAGTTTTAAAAATCATATTGGATAGCTATCTTTATTTGATATAATAAAATTTTCATATTATTAATTTGTCAATTGGAAGGGTATTAAAAGACTTAGGTGATAGTGCTATCTTTATTGGATATAATATGTTTAAAAAATATAGTTGTGACAATCTATGCAAGCTCTATTAACTTTAGCCCCGTAGTATTCTGCGAGTGCATGATTGTTGCATTGAATAAGCATGAAACAAACAACAAGCAATTTCTTTTTCACTACAACCAAGGAGTATGACCATCACAAATCCCAACATCATTCCTGCTTCAGTACAAATAAGCCAACTATGCAACCAACAACAAGATCAAAACTTCCAATGACCAGGGCCGAAGTAGTAAATATTTTGCCCAACTTCAACACTGAATTCGACAATATAATCAATGCATTCAGTAATTATCCGTTCAACACTCAACCCCTTCTCATCTTTTGCACATGGTTCCCATTACTAACTTCCCTATTTGGATTCAATAACTTCCCCCAAATTTATGTATCTGTAAGCCTTTAAAATTATTAACAACGCAAACAAATTTCCAATATAAATTAACCTGTGTCACAATCAGATTCTACACCGAAGAACCAACACTCTTAACATTTTCTCTCTGCCTTCAGCTTCCCCATGCACCATGTTGACAAAATACAATATGGTGAACTCTTCAGTTCTATTCATATACATCTTCTCTTCAATTTTATTTCCCAATCAAAACCCATTATCAATCTTCTTGCCCTATAAATTAATGTTTAGGGTTAACTACACCAAATCCTTAATCAATTCTAATGTAGCACGCTTACACATCAAACCTTAATAAACCAATTCAAGAAACAACCTTAACCCACCGTAAATTTGTAGAACTGCGCATCATACCATACAAATGAAGGACAAGAATCAGAAGTCTTACCAGTAACAAACGATCGTCTTCACTTACACATCCTTTCTTTTAGGGGTTTTAGGAGATTTATGGCGAAGAGAAGGTGAAGAGAAAGAAGACAACAAACGTCTCTCTATGATTTTTCATCTTCGTCACTTCAGGCCTACACAGATAATGAAAACAAGGAATAAAATAGCTAGACACAGGGATTTGAGACGTGGCATTTGGATCTGGGCATAAACTCAAGGGCTTGAGCGTTGAACTTGAAGGACACACTACTAATCAATAATCTAAAATGAAAAAAGTGGGAAGTCACGACGGAGAGTGGCGGAGATTGGTGTCGGTAGTGGTAGAAGAAAGTTTATGGCAGTGTTAAGTTTAGTAATTAGAGGGAGCCAACGCACTTTACAACACAACACAGAAACGCAGCAAGAATATACAAACATAACAGAGATGCAACAAAGCTAGAGAGCAAAAGCAATCAAGTAAACACATAAGGAATCAAACATGGATAGCAAACGAGAGGCAAAGAAGGGATGAACAGAAAAAAAATTCTTACTTTTCACTGCGATGAGGAACCAGACGAAAGAAGGAGAGCTCCGAGAGAGAGTAGTTTTGAGAGTGATTTAGGTTGCTGAAGCAGTTAAGTGAGGTTATTTCTGACATTTCCTTATGTGTTTTGTTTTTGTCCCTGGGACAAGAAATATTGTACCACAGTCTTGGAAGGAACAAAAAATTTCTGTCTTTGTGCTTTGAAGACGAAACAAAAATGGGTGAGGATAACAAGCAAATACTACTATGGATATGATTATTATGTCCTTGTCCTCTGTCTCCATTGGTGAAGACACCAACCAAACACTACGTTAATATGTCAATAGTAGTATGGAATGTCCGAGGATCGGACTGCCCTACAAAGCAAGTGGCTTTATGGAATTTTGTCAAGAGGGAAAAGCCTCTAACAGTAGGACTACTTGAAACCAAAATAAAGCACGACAATCTCGACAAATTAAACATACTGTGTCTAGATTGGAAATAGGTCACCAATCATTCACACCATATATATGGGAGAGTTATTATCTACTACAAAGCTAATTGATTTCGAGGGGAGGTCCTCCATTCAACAGATCAACTTATACATATGAAAGTATCGTTTCTGTATGAGAAAGTTGATAGAATAATTTTTTTTCATCTACGACAGTAACTTCGAGTTCCAAAGAGCAATGTTATGGAATGATCTAAGAAATATACACCGAGGAATAGATCTGCCATGGCTAATATGTGGGGATTTCAACTCAATTCTTTACATTTCAGAGGCTTAAGGTAATTGCAACCTTCGTAACTATTTAGAGGATTTCATGCAACATATTGATAGTTTGGGAGTCTGCGGTATATAGGGCATAAGTTTACATGGCCTAACAAACAATCATCAAGCCGTTGCATTCAAAAGAAACTAGATTGTGCTTTGGTAAATGATAAATGGATAGTTCATTTTCCCAATAGCTCTACGGTGTTCCAAGACCCTCTTTTTTCAGACCACACTGCCATTAAAATCGAGAATCTATTCCATATAATTGCTAGCTTTTATCCTTTTAGGTTTAACAATTACTTGGATCATGATCCAGATTTCTTTGAAGCTTATAGGAGAGGTATAATGTGTGCATTAAGAGGAACCAAGCAGTATAAATGTGTACAACAACTTAAGGCAATTAAACAAGAACTCAAACAGTTGCATTCCTCAGGGGGCTCAACAGATGAAGCAGTAGTAAAGATGAAGGATAATCTATTAGCAATTCAGAAATTAGAAGCTCTCTCACCCTTTAATTTTTAACTCCTAAAAAAAAGAAACAAGCTCTTTCAGCATATTAACTTACAACAAAAAACCATGATTTCCTTATATAACAAAGAACTAGAGTCAATTGGTTGAAGGAAGGGGATAGAAGCTCAAAATTCTTCTTTAATCCTATTATAGCCCGTAAAAATAGAAATAGGATCAACTCGATCTCTACCAATGTGGGATAGTTAGTTCAGAGCCAAAAGGACATTCTGAAGGAAGCTGTAAAATTTTTTGGTGAACTATTAGGATCTCCAAATTTAGCTTTTGGTTCAAATGCTAAACTTGAAACTCTTAATTTGAAGCATATCACACAGGTTGACAGTGAATTGCTAACAAAAGCAGTGGAAGACAAGGAGATCGAGGAAGCAGTGTTCAACATGTATTGCACAAAAACCGCTAGTCCAGATGGTCTGAATTTGTACTTTTTCAAAAGTCTTGGAGTATTACGAGTTTTTGAATAAAAAATGCAATGAAGGAATTTTTTTCTACCAGTATATTGCTCAAAGAAATCAACAAAACCTTTATCTGCTTGATAACAAAGAATGGTAATCTCTCAAGCTTCTCTGAATTCTGACCTATTGCATGCACAAACTTTCTCTATAAGGTAATTTCTAAGATTGAATAAAGTGATAATCAAGGGACATTTATAAGCAATAGGAAGATTGGAGACAACATCTTAATCGTGCAAGAGCTTCTCAAAGGATACTCTAGAGCAAATTCAGCATCAAATTGTACTATCAAGATCAATTTCCACAAAGCCTATGACAGTGTGTGCTAGAGTTTTCCATGGAAATGTTCGTTTGCTTATAAGTTTCCAACATAAGTTGGATCAAGGAATGAATCTCCACGGTAAGCTATTCAATCCTCATTAATGGCAGTCGTTCCAAGTACTTCCAAACTAGGAAAGGACTAGGGTAGGGGGATCCTCTTTCCCCCTACTTTTCATTATGTGCATGGAAGCTCTAAACTCTATAATCAAGCTTAAAGTGGAATCAAATGTCAACTTTAAACACCACTATAAATTTAAGAAGATTGGACCCATTAACCTTGCTTTTACAAATGATTTACTTCTTTTTTGCAGTGCCAAACTAGATTCTATTAACAACTATATAAAAGCTTTGCATAAGTTCAAGGTTGTGTCAGGTTTACATATAAACTTCCATAATAGTCATTTTATAATCTCCAAGGGAGCCTCTTAGACGGCTTCACAAATTGTTTCATTAATAGGAATGATGGAAAAGGCTCCACCTCTACTCTATCTAGGCCTCCCAGTCTCTACTAAGAGATTAACTCTCCTCGAATGCAGTCCCCTTATAGAGAAAGTTCAGAAGAGAATAGGTTCATGGGTGAACAAATTTTTATCCTTTGTAGGGAAGTTACAGCTCATAAAATCGGTTCTAAACTCTCTGCATATATATTGAAGCTCACTCATTTTTCTTTAAAAGAGCGTGACTAAGAAAATTGAGTGAATGTTCAAGGACTTTGTATGGAACCACTTAAACGGAACAAAAGGAAGTGCAAAGGTGAAATGGGTAAACATTTGTTATCCAAAAGAAGAATATATATTCGATTAAACTCAGCAATCAAACACTCCTACTAAAGCAGTTTTGGTGGATCCCTTTAAAACTTAAATGAATTCATTCATATTTTTTCAAAGGTAAAAGCATCTGGGAAATGTTAGTAATTTGCCTTTAGTATTTGACCAAGTCTTTTGCAGTTGAATTTTTTAATAAGTCTTTAAGCATGATTTACTTGTTGCTTAATTGTAGGAGATTAGATCAGATTTTTCTAGATTATTTGTAGTAGTTAGGTAGTGATAGTCATCAAAATATCTATGATTTTCCTCTATAAATATCCAGTAATGAATAAGAAGTCGTATGCTTTCAAGTCCAATATATTCTGGTTTATCTTTTAAGCTTTTCCTTCTCATATTTTCTCGTATGTTTCTATCATAAAAACCAACAATTGGTATTAGAGCTCTCTTGATTTTAAGGGACCTCTAAACCTACAAACCTATAACTCATAACTCATTCTATGCCTTCTCACACAATAAATCAAAACCACCAAACCTATAACTCACAACTCATTCTACGCCTTCCCACACCACAAACCAAAAACCACACATTAATGGATTCAGAATCATCGTTCATTGCCATTACTCTGCCAATGTTTGATGGTAGAAATTATTTAAGTTGGGTTGTTCGAATGGAGGTTTTTCTTGAAGCGAATGACTTGTGGAAAGCTGTAGATGAAGACTACGACATTCCGAACTTGCCTACAAATCCAATGGTGGCTCAAATCAAAACCTACAAAGAAAAGAAATCAGAGAAAGTACAAAGCAAAAGCTTACCTATTTTTTGCAGTCACACCAACAATTTTTTCCAGAATTATGACGATCAAGAGGAGCAAAGAAATTTGGGATCTCTTAAAGAAGGAATATGCGGGGAATGAAAGAATCAAAGGAATGAAAATGCTCAACTTGATCAGAGAATTTGAGATACAAAAAATAAAGGAGTCTAAAACGATCGAGGATTATTCCAACAAGTTCATTGCCATTGTCAATAACATAAGATTTCTTGGTTCTAATTTTGATGATTCCAGAATAGTTCAAAAAATTTTAGTAACCATCCCAGAAAGATTTGAAGCTACAATTTCATCACTCGAAAACTTAAAGGATTTGGCAAAAATAATTTTGGTTAAATTGTTAAGTGCATTACAGGAACAAGAACAAAAGAGACTCATGAGGCAAAAAGGAATGGTAAAAGGCGCTTTTCCTGTGAAGTCATACAACAAAAAAAGGATTAATAACATCAATGCTCAGAGTTTTTTACTATGTTCATACTACAAGAAAACAAATCATCCAGAATACAAGTGCTAGTGGAGGCCAGATATAAGATGCAACAAGTGTGGAAAACTAGGACATTTTGAAAGGATATGTAAAGTGCAACAACATGTGAGAGAAGCCAAGCAAGTTGTAAATGACCAACTAGCTGAGGAGGAATTATTTTTATATTAAAGTTTTGCAAATACTAAGGCAAGGAGGAGATTGTTAGTAATTTGCCTTTAGTATTTGACTAAGTCTTTTGCAGGTGAATTTTTGAATAAGTCGTTAAGCATGATTTACTTGTTGCTTAATTATAGGAGATTAAATCAGATTTTTCCAGATTATTTACAGTAGTTAGGTAGTGATGGTCATCAACATATCTATGATTTTCCTCCATAAATATCCATCAACGAATAAGAAGTCGTATGCTTCCAAGTCCAATGTATTATGGTCTATCTTTTAAGCTTTTCCTTCTCATATTTCCTCGTATGTTTCTATCATAAAAACCAATAGGAAATCAATGAAAATGCATCAAACTCTTTCTTTTTTTAATCAACTTATCCCAACGAGACATATAATTGAGGATGCTATGTCTTGTTCAATTAGCAACGAGAAACTCATTTCATTATGGTTTGATAAGTGGTCGAGAAGACGAGCTCTCATACATTCCTTGCTTGAGGTAAGGCATTCTATCAACCTCCCACTTCACACAAAAATGGACTCTTTCATTAGTGGAAACAGTTTGCAATTTCTTTCATCCATTACCCATTTACAGTCGAATTACACTCCCAATTCGCTCCTTCAGGACACTTTTTTTAGCACAATCGGCCAACTCATCAACTATCCAATAAAAGCATAAGAGATCTTTTAAGATTGAGAAAAGATGTAGCAAATTGGTCTAGAATTATATGGAACAAGATCATCCCTACCAAGACTTCCTTTCTCCTATGGGTAGCCATTCAAAATATTCTCAATACAGTTGATCGGATTTGGTACTTAAATGTAGATATTTCATGTTCATTTTGTTCAATAGAGGAAGAAACACATGATCACTTGTTCTTCATATGTGAGTTCACCAACCGTATTTGGGGAACTGTTAAATTGAAATTTCAAAGGTGATTATAAGCTGGTATGCTTTAAAGTGTTATACAATGGTTAGCGACCCAAAGTCCTCCTATGGATTCGATCTATTATGTAACAGTCGGCTTATATATACAAACCGTTTGGAAGGAATGGAATGCTCGAAAATGTGAAGCTAAGCAAAAAGTTGTCACCTTTTTATATCAGAATGTTGAACAATATCAATGAAATAAAAATTCTGAGAGGTGCAGTGAAGGTTTTGAGGTGATAATGAAAACAGAGGGTGAAGCAGAAATAATATATTTCTCATTCCCTTCATGTTGTTGTGTGATATGTATTTATACACATGAGATGCTACTTTTTACAGTTGTCCCTAACAAATCATAACAAATTATTTATAGAATAATGAAGGCAACAAATCGTAACAAACAATTTACAGAACAACAAAAGCATGTGCAAAAAGTGAATTATTATATACAAAGATTTTGTGTTGCGAGGAGGAGAACGAAGGTTGTGGATTAAAAGTGATGATGGTTTACATTTGTGGACTTTGATATGCTTTATGGGCTTTGCATATGCTTTGTGGGCTTTACAGGCTTAGATTTGTACCAATATGCAGTCTGAAGCCCCTACCAGCTGTGTACTGTTACTTGTCATATGCTCCATTCTAATACTTTGGATTAGGAGTAATGCAACAATTTTATGGACAAGATAACCCGCAATGTATGTTTGTAGATGTACCGTAATTCTTTATTAATTAATTTCCCATTTTTATTTTAAAAAAACAAGTATGTTAGTTTGTTTGGAAAGAAGATTGTAATCAAAGAATTTAAAGATTGAAAAATTATTTCATGATTGAACTCCTTTCCTTAGAGCAATATGAACATTTAATTCATTGTTTTCTAGACTTAATTTCATTTTGGACTCTTATGAGTGAGTAGATTCAACTTTTAACTATCTTCAGTTACATAATTTATGCCTAGTTCCCTTGGCCTCTCCTTTATTTATACTAATAATCAAATAATATTTTCCATTATCATTTAGGGCATCCAAGTTTTATACATGAAATGTATATTTCTTTTTTTATTTTGGAATAAAAGTTTGTACTGATAATATGATGTGTGTAAAATGGCTAAACATATTAGAAATTTTTTACTGCTTTATTCATATCACCCATCTAAACATGTTACCTTAATCCCTAGTGAGATTTGTAGTCTTCCCATATTAATACTCTCATAACTCAAAGATGATTCATCACTTCTATTGACAACATCAAACAAGTGTTATGGATATATCTCCTAAAAGATAAATATGATTCTATAATTATTTTTCAAAAGATTTTTATCATATGGTTAATATGTAGTTCGACGAACTTTGTATTGAAAATAGTATATAATACTTAATTTTGATTTTTAGATAGTTCTTCCATAATAATGGGATTTTATATAAATGCTAATGTAATGGAAATTCTAAATAAAATGGTACAATCAAATAAAAAACCATCATTAACTTGAAACCGTAAGATCCTTTTGTTCATTACTAATATTTTGAAAATATTTTGAGAGGACTTAGGGTGTGCTTGTTGAGTGGGTATGAAAAAAGGAGAATGGATATGAAATGAAAGATTGAGTTTACTAAGGGAATATGATTATAGAGTTTTTGTTTTGACTACTTATTTTTGGGTAATACCCTATTCCTCTCGTAATCTATAGGAATGGGTATCATTGTTTTGTAAAGTGCCCTATTATGAATAACTTAGTAGTTCTTTTTTTAAAAATATTTTTAATGCTAATTAATTAAATACAATTAATTAATTAAAGTATAACTAATTACAATATAATTAATTAAAATAATAATATTAATTAAAATATTGTAATTAATTAATTAAATTAAATATAATTAATTGAAATATAATTATTAATTAATTAATATCATTATAATTAATTAAAAATTAATTAATTAATTAAAACATAAATAATTAAAATATAATTATTCATTAATTAAAATTAATTAATTAATTAATTAAAATATAATTAATTACAATGTAATTAATTAAAATATTATTAATTAATTAGTTAAAATATAATAAGTTTTTATTTCTCAATATTTTTTACAAACCAACCACTATCAATGGTAATAGTAATCATTCCTTCCTCTTGACCAACCATCATAATTATAATGATAATATCCATTCTCATTTCTTACTATATTCATTCATATTCTTATTACCATTCTTCTGTACGAACTAACCGCCTCCTTAATCCTTACCATATATTATTTGATAAACATATTGCCACATAAGTTCTTAACTTCAAAATTCCTTTCAAATATGTTTCCACCATGTCCCCCATTTGTAGAACTTCCTTCTCCTTAAAGGCACAGATATTTAGGTGTGTTGCTTTTGCATATACACCTATTCAAGGTCGGTCTAAACTAGATATTAGCTCTCATAAATGTGTTTTCCTTGTTTACTCAGCAACAAACAAGGGATACAAATGGTACAACCTTGAAAAAATATTTCATAACCATCGATGTTACTTTTTTTCAAAATCAAGCCTATTTCCTTCCTGATTTGTCTTAAGAGGAGAGATTAAGTTATCCACAATATCTTAGGTATCAATTCCTTAAATAGTTTGAATTTGAGTGATTTAAATATGGAAATTAAGGATTCTATGATAATTAAACTTTAAACTATAAGAATACAAAATTTTGGAGCTTTTTTTGGATCCTTGTCCTTAAAATTTGATAAATTCTAAGAAAAAAACATTTAACATCCCAACTTTTTTTTATAAAGTAAGTAATTGATTCATTCAAAATGTGGAAATTACATAGTGATTCGAATAACAACTCTTAAAGTTAGGGTTTGTACAAAAGTCTAGCTAACTACAATACAATAAATTCCTAGCAATAGTAATACCTATATTCTTAGATGCATCCTAATTTAAGTAGATATAAGTTTTTGATAAGTAGTAGTCATGAATTTTATCCTTAATTTAAGGAAAAACTCCATCCAATTATATTTCTCGTAATCTTCTATTTTCCCAAAGATCTTGTTGTTTCTTATCCTGCCAATATAATGAACCAATATAACAAAATCAGTCTTGAAAATCTTTTGATCCTCTCTACTTATCCCACTTAGTCTATTTACCCAAGTCAAACAACTCTTCCAAGTTGGATTTCCATCTTACTAATTGACTAATTTTAAGTAATCAATATTGTCATAATTGTAAGTACACGATATAGTTGTAGCTAGTACTGGCAAGTACGGGTCGATCCCACGAAGACTATAAATACTAGTAGTTAACCTTTTCCTATTATATAGGCTAAGGATTGATTTTAGATTTTTTAATTAAAAGAAACTAAAACTAAGCTAAGTAAAATAAAATAGGTAATGAAATTAAACATAGAATTAAGGAAACACTTAGGAAATTATCGATATTGATAATTAGTATCTAGGTTTCGAATCCCTTAAACCCTTAATAGATTTATCTTTTATTATATAATTATTTTATTAATTTATTGGACTGTGGAGGCTCCTATGGTATCATAATAGTTGACCTTGAGTCTACTAACAACTAATCCTAAGTTTTCCATCTAAATTACTATAGTTAAAGTTTGTAGGATTGCTTTACCGATTTGTGAATCCCTTTATTAGGTTTGACCCCTAATCTGGAAGATTTATGTCATCCTATCTCTAGGATAGCAATCAACTCCTTCCAATTACAGTAGATCTATTCAAACCTAGGATTTCTCAATCTCTTCGTAAGAAATCAGATTATGATCTAAAATTCTCGGGTTTATTAAAGCATAAATAAAACACGTAATTAGATCACAATAATCAATCAAACCAATTACATTAATAAAGGAATCAAATCATATCAAAGTATTAAGATAAGGTTCATCTAACCTAAATACTAACTAAAAGTTTAGTTAAATATGATCGAATATGAAATAAAACATACATAAATAGAACTACAAATCGAAAACAATGGGTTCATAATTCTAAATCTACCTGATTGTATTCTATCAAATGTTCTTGCGATGTAGAGGTTTGATCTTGTATTTCGATAGATCTTTTGATGATTTCTTTGTGTTTTCACTTCTCTGGACCAAAATTGAACCTAGAGAATGAGTTCTACTTATAGAATCGTCTCCCCAAGTCTTCTCTCGACTACGAAAAATTACAAGAATTATGAAGATGCATGAGCTTGGGGAAGTGCATGGCCAAGTACATAGCCAATCATCCTTTCTGCACTTCAAATTTTCAATTCCTGTGATTTCGTCCAAATTCTTCTCCTTTTAGTCCATAAAGGTAACTACCACCTATAAAAGTACTTGGAGTGAATTAAGTACCAAATGTACAATAAAAATATAAAATATCAAGCAAAATACATAAAATATAGGTGGTAAAATATAGTTAAATATCTATCAATCAAACATCCTAACACTTAATCTTTTGCTTATCTATTTATACTATACATCATCACATCCTATTAAATCAAATTAACATACAATTAGAGTCAAGTTGTCTTAAAATTAACTGTGTAAGCAATATTAATAGTTTCACATCAACAATCACATTGAAATCAAAAGCAAATATCTTTACATCATCTTCACTCAGCATTCAAGTATTTAGGGTAAAAAGTATCGAAAATCTCAATTAATGCATAGTAGAATTCTTACCATATGCTTGCAATAAAATCGCATCTCTACCATTTTATATACAAACTAGAAACACAAATCCAAAGGTCTTTATAAGGTTGTACTGGGGCTTATATAAGGTATGATTAGGATAATAATAAGGGTTAATTCGAAGGAAATTTACTACATGATATATTTCAAGACTTATTTACAAATATACACAGGTCCTTTCAATGTAACTCTATTAGTCCTACATACTTATTTTTTCTTCTTTCTGCTCTTTTTTCACACTATTCCAATCAGTACCACAATTTAGCAAATATTGGACCTTTTATAAATTTCAAGTCTCAATAAGTAAATAATGTAAACAACCTTCAAGATTCGAAATGATAAAAAGATCTTTAAAGAAAAATAGGATAAAGGTTAATGTGTCAATTTATTCAAATGCTAAGGCTCAATTTGATTTTTCCTAAAGGTAAATTTTTAGGTATGGTAATTTTTAAAGAAATAGGCTAAAACAAGTTTGTGAATCTAAGTGCCTTCATCATATCAATGCTTCTAATTTAACAAATATGGTCTCAATATATATAATAAAAGCAAGTTCTAAAATTATCGTACTATATAAGATATCACATATATGAAAGAATAACAAGAGCTTTAAAATTTTATAAAATTTGCTATTTAGACTCAAAAGCTCACGAAAAAATTAAATATATATGTGTGTAAGTAATGTGCAATTTCATTCAACTTGAATATTTCAATTATTACGAAAAATATAAAAATAATTTTATTTTAACTGTGCACCAATTTAAATCAATATTTAACAATAACATGTACTCATAGACAGATTCATCCAATTTAAGATATCAATTAATAAAATTTATAATCAAGATTATAATATACTTAAAGAAATCAGTTAAATGTTCATTAAAACCATCCCCACACTTAAAATTGGACATTGTCCTTAATGTACATAATACAAGTTGGTATGCAAATGAGAGGGTTGTTTGGTACTTTCCTGATTATGACAATTTCTTAATTTGAATCCATCTAGTGTGAGACTAACATCCTTGAAAAATATGAAAGAAAACAATAAAAAGAAATAAAAGAAATAACATAATAGAAAATAAAATCCTATACTAAAATGAAAGCAAAAAACAAAACAATATAGAAATTAGAATAAAATTAAAACTAACTCATAGGTTGCCTCCTATGTAACGTTTCTTTAACGTCGGTAGCTCGACGTAACCTGCACATTTAACGTCATCCTGAATTAATAATCAGTGGCTTGCTTCCACCCTTTGTACCACAAAGTGGTTTTATAACCTATAAACAAGCCACATGTTGTAAGATAATAATCAAGACATAATTTATCAAATTAATAAATCCAATTTCAAACAATAATGCCCCTTTTTAATGACAAATTGTTAATGAAAGAGGGGACAACAAAACTCCTTGAATCATCGATTGGCTCGAACAGTTTGTCTTCGAGGAAGTGGGAAACCTCCATACTTAAGGTCGTTACCAACACCTCATCATTAGTTTCCTTACTTGCTTCCTCTGCCAGTTCTTCCTCAACCTCCTCTGTCCACTCTTCTTCTTCTTCTTCTTAGACAGAGGCTTCAGCCTCATTTTCTTCAGCTATCTTCTGCCAGTTCTCTAATTCCTCTTCTTGGATGGAGGCTTCTTCTTATTTAGGAAGCTCTTCTTGGAATGTCACTCCATTCATGAAGCCAACCCTTCCTTTTTATTCACTCTCAAATTTTTGTTGGTTAACTTTCATTTCTACATTGATTTCCATTAGTTTATCTCTAATACCTGCTTCCTCTTCTTCTTCTTTTTAGAGCTCATTTTGGAATGTCACTATACTCGTGAAGTCAACCTTTGTCTTCTCTTCATTCTCGAATTTGGGTCGGTCAGCTTTCCATTTGGTAAGGACTTTCATTAATATATCATTAAGACTTTCTTTTTGTGGAAGCTCATTATGACTCTTGAAAGTGATTGCCCTTCTATGTTCTTTAGCATTAGTTTCAGTAGGACTAGGCACACTCCCTTAGATCTCATTAGATAATATCGTTGCCAAATGGCCCATCCGATTCACTAAATTTTTTATGTGAGCCTCTTGTTATTGATGGTTTAGGATTGATTCTCAAATGAAATCAAACATTATATCTTCCATAGTTGGCCCGTAAATTAAGGATGCTTGATGCCGAAAATATCCAGCTAGAGTTTGAGTTATTTCATTCTAAATTATAGCCATTCCCATATAGTTCACCTTGAGATTGATTGTACATGCTCAGCCGCTCCTATATATAAATTGGTGCTCAAAATTCATGATTGTAATGATAACTCTCACCAATGTCACGACACGACTTAAATATTTGTTGAACCATCGAAAACATGTGAAAACAGCTCACTCTCACATATATTAATATTATAGATCGTGAAGACATATTCTGGCTCCCATAAAAGTACTGTCTACTTCATCCTTCCATTGTAAGTTGTGGCTATGACAATGAATTGTAATTCTTATAATAAACCACAAACTTAAGATTAAGTAGAGAAATTCAAAAGATAACTAAATTAATAAACCAAATGAATACAGTAAGATACAATAAAATAAAATAATTTAAAAAAGGATAATTAAATTAAAACAAAATAGAAACAAAGATAAAACAAAATGAAATGAAAATAAAACAAAATGAAATGAAAATGACTAGAGTAATAGCATTCAGACTTTCCTAATTTCAAAGTCCCTAGCAACGACTCCAAAAGTCAATTGAATTATTTATGAATTAGTTAATATTGTAATAACCACAAGTGCACAGAGTAGCAATAACTAGTATCGACAAGTACTGGTCTATCCGAAGAAGACTATGAATACTAGTAATTACCTTTCCCCTATTATCTAGCCTAAGGATTGATTTTAGACTTTTTTAATTAAAAGAAACTAAAACTAAGCTAAGAAAAACAAAATAGGTAACAAAATTGAACAGAGAATTAAAGTACTTAGGAAATTATCAATATCGATAATTAGTATCTAGGTTTTAAATCCCCCTAAACCTTTAACAGATTGATCTTTTATTATGCAATTTTTATTGATTTATTGGACAGTGGAGACTATTATGGTATGCTAGTAGCTAACTTTGATTCTTCTAACAACTAATCTTAAAGTTTTCAACCAAATTACTCTGGCTAAAGATTATAGGATTGCTTATCGATTTATGGATCCCTTTATTAGGTTTGACCCTAATCTAGAAGATTTATGTCATCCTATTTTTAGGGTTGCAATAAGCTCCTTCCAATTTTGGTAGATCATTCAAACCTAGGATTTCTCAATCTCTACATATGAAATCAGATTATGATCTAACTCGAGTTTATTAGAACAAAAACAAAACATGTAATCAGCTCATAATAATCAGTCAACCCAATTGCATGAATAAAGGAATCAAATCATATCAAAGTATTAACATAAAGTTCATCTAACCTAAATACTAACTAGACATTTAGTTATATATGATAGAATATGAAATTAAACATACATAAATGGAAATACGAATTGAAAACAATGGGCTCATAATTATAAATATCCCTAATTGTCTTTTATTAACTGTTTTGCGATGTAGAGGCTTGATCTTGTTTTTCGATGGATCTCTCAGTGATTTCTTCATGTTTTTACTTCTCTAAACCAAAATCGCACCTAAAGAGCAAGTTCCATGTCTGCTCTCGACTCCTACTGACTGCCTTCTTCTTTCACCTCCCAAAATGTCTTTTTATAACAAAATTTAGGGTTCTGGGGAGATGCACGGTTTGATGCATTACCGTAAATAACCAAAAATTACAAAGTCGTGAAGACGCACAGGCTCGAGAAAGTGAATGGTCATGTGCACAATCGTGCATCCTTTCTGCACTTCAAATCTTTAATTTTTTCTTAATCTCGCCCAAATTCTTCTCCTTTTAGTCCATGAAGGCAATTATCACCTATGAAAGCACTTGGAGTGAATTAAGTACCAAATATACAATAAAAGTATAAAATATCAAGTAAAATACATCAAATACTAGTGGTAAAATATAGTTAAATATCCATCTATCACTTGCATACCAAATATGCAAAGAAATGCTCTCTATAGTTGTCTCGTATGATAACACTTGAATAAAATATGATATAATGTTTCAGTCTCTCTAGAGCATAGAGGACAAGATGTATATGGAATTTAGACTTTGATTCTATCTCTGGTTCCCAGTTTCTATAATGTTGCTAACTATAGGATGAATGAATAAATAAGCCTGAGATATTCTAGATCCCTATATTAGCTTATGGAGAGGAAATTTGATAAGTGGATCTATCAGCAGTTGCTTGCAAGATTAATTCGTGAATTTATACGAATTGTGTAACTCCTATATGATTTCATTCTCCTACAATTGATTAGGTAAGTATGCTGGCATAGTCTTTACAACTAATCTAGTCACCCTGCCTATATAAAAAGCCCAATACAAATTGTTGTTTCGAATTAGCATCTGCATCTTGTATCCTTAAAGATTAATCCTTTTAAAGCTGAAAAGTGTTAAGTGTTATATAAAGGCCCTAATGAAAGCCAATTATGAAGCCAAAAATTTTTATTCTTCCCATTTTGAATGTAATGCTTGATATGAGAGTGCATGAAGGACCTTGTGTGCAAAATCTATCAGAAAGTGTAAGATTGAGTAGTTTTCTGAGAAATAGACCCAATGCTTCTTTGTTTGAAATGAAATATATGAACCCATTTCACCTAAAGGCTTTCTTTATCCCAGCAAATTCTCCATATCCTTTTAGCCAACAATATCTCATTCATTCTGATAGTTGAATTGATCCCTAATCCACCATATTCCTTAGGAAGACATATTACACTCCATTTGGCTTTTGATATCCTCCCACCACTAAAACTCTGTCTATGTTAGTTGATATCTCTTGTGCTTCTGTAAATGTTCTCCATAACACCTTTGGGGATTGCTAAATGCCACAACCAATAAATTCATATTCCTTAAGTTTCCTTGTTGAGATTGGTTTGCCAACATATATGAGAGGCAATTGATGAATGGTAGGTCCTGCATCCATGATCACAATTAGTGAAAGATTGGTTTTTTAACATATATGAGAGGCAATTGATGAATGGTAAGTCCTGCATCCATGATCACAATTAGTGAATCTTCTCTACTTTGCTTAGACAGGTAAGTATAACTCTTTCTTGGATTAAATTTTATCTCTGACACTTCTTGATATCTCTGCAAAAATGTTAGAAATACACCAATTGAAGTAGGTTCATTAGCACTTAGCATGAGTAAATCATTTGCAAAAGATAGTTGTATGATATTGAGCCTGCTACATCGATAATGAAATATAAAATTCATATTTTCAGTAGTACAAAGTTGTCTAATTCTTTGGAGGACTTCTATAGTAATGGCAAAGAGGTAGGGAGATAGTGGATCTCCTTGCCTTATTCCTCTAGTAGCTTTATAGAGTTGATTAAGTTATCCATTTATTAGCACTGAAAATGATATTACGCCAGAGAGGATCCACTTGATAAACTTGGTAGGGAATCTAAAAGCATAGGGTGAATTGATGATAAAGCTCCATTCAACAATTTCATATGTGTTAGTCGAGTCAATTTTGAGAGCACAAGTCCTGACATATCCTTAGAATAGTAGTCTTTGAACAATTCTTGTGCTAACATTATGTTATCACCCATACTTCTACCTAGGACATAAGCACCTTGATTTGGATTGATTAATCCTGCTAAGGTAACCTTCAACCTGTTAGCTACGATTTTAGAAATGATTTTGTAGACCATATTGTAACATGCCATTGGTCTATAGTCATTCAAACATTTAGGATTAGGGGACTTTGACACTAAGTCTAGATAGGTCTTATTCATCTCATTAAGAAACCTCCCATTTTTAAAGAACTCATGCACTGCTTTTACAAGTGGTGCTTACAAGACATTTCATTCTTCTTGTAAAAATCTGGCATTCAAGCTAATTGGGCCTGTAGACTTGTCTGGATTAAAGAAAAATAGAGCCTCTCTAATCTCCTCATTTGTGACTTCTTTAAGTAGTGTAGAATGCTTATTATGATTTATGGAACTAGAAATTTTGTTAAGCAGATTATCAGGAAAGTAAGAAGTATATGTAAAAGCTCCATTTATTTCCTTAAAATGTCTTCTAAACATCTCTTTTAACTCCTCTTAGTCATACACCGTTCTTCCATTCTTATTCTCTAAAGATACTATTTTTTTCCTGTTCCTCCTACTTTGAAACACACTAAAAAAAATATTTTGTATTCCTTTGTCCTTATTATATCCATTAAATCCTCAACTTTTGCTTTAATTTAGATTTGCATTCTTCAAGAGTTTGCAGGTATTTGCCCAAATCTGTCTTCTTTTTATTAATGAGTGAGGAGTCTATAAGATTAACAACCAGCTACTTCTAAGTTAAGGAGAGATCCATCATAGCCTGTAATTTATTAAGTAGGATCCGTACAGTACTTGAGGAGTTTTATACAATCTCCTTTGATAGATTTCAGCATTTAGAGACGTTGAAATGCATTAGGTACTTTCGAACAACAATTTCAATAATTAAATCAAGCTAAGAGTACTTTAGCAGGGAGCTGAAAAATCTAAATGGTGATCTTCTCCTTTTTAAGCAGCTATTAATATGCACTTTGCCAGGTATATGATCATAAAATAATGGTTCTTCAAACATAGCTTAACTTTCTGTCATTTTAGCAAGTCATCTATTATTAACTAAACAACTGTCTAGCTTTCTCTGAATAATTCCATTCCCCTTTTGATGATTACTCCTATTGAATATAGGCCCCTGAAATTTTAGATCCACATGTCACAGCAAAGAGGTTAATGTTGTCAACTTTTTGGTGTCCGTATATGTTATGCCTCTTCCTCCTATAGATTCAGATGGTGACAGGAAGTTATTGATGTCACCAATAACAATTCAATAAGTTGTTGTGTTTGAGTCAATTTCTTGCAATTCCTTCCATAAGTTAGCCCTATGAAATTTCTAATTAGTTACATAGACTACTGTGATTACTATTGGAATATTGGTTGCTTTGGGAACTAATTCATGATTGATCAATTAATTAGTACAAAACCAGTTTGAGATCATTCATCTAGTCAAATTTATAGCAACTATAACTCTTCCATTAGGATGCTTAAAGTAATTGTTTAAGGCCATCCACTTTGTTGGGATAAACTTCAACCCTTTATGAAAAACTTCCTTTTTATTTTGGTTTCCACCAAACCATCAAAATACGGTTGTGTATCTCCATATCAATCCTTTAGAGCTAATTATTTATTAGAAAATTTTAGTCCCCTAATATTCTATATTGTGCAAACCATTAGGAGTTTCTGTACTTGGTCCTCCTCTTGGATGTTTTATTACTAGATCCTGATTCATGCCATTCATCCAACATCGTTTTAGTTCCACTTATCTCTTCAATATTTTACTTTATTTCCTCATTACCAAATGGAGTAATTTTTTCAATATCGTAGCATATAAAGAGTAGTATCAACGATTTAAAGATAAGACATTTATCATGGGACATCATATTGAATAGGAAACACTGAAGCAAATGGGACTAGTGCAACAAATTCAGGGGCTTATTAATGTTGGTACTTGGAGCAGATTCTTTGACATCATGGAGCCCTCCTGCCATGAGTTAACTTTAGATGTGCTCTCTACTTTCTTCATAGAGAAGGGACACCATACATGGGAAAATCCAAATACCATCCAGATTCAACTGCTCTGTAAGAAGATCCAAATGAGTTATTTAGACTTCTCAGTCATTATGGGCCTCTATGATGTAGACTTATCGAAACGAGGGATTACCTGGACGGGAAGATAGATTTCTCTTATGGGATGTCTTCTAGATAGTTCTGGAACACGATCAGTGATGACAGTGACTACAACCTAAGTAAATCTAAAACCTCTTCATTATGACTCCTAGTGCTCCGATATATACCTGAAGTCTTAAGCTACACTTTAAGCGGCTAGGTGATACTCATGCGTAATACGAAACATAAATGTGTATTATTTGTTGAGCATGAGTGAGAGGACACCAATTCACCTGACGCAAAAACTCTTCTAATTCATCATGCATCAAAGTGAAGATAAGAAGGTTGGCACCATCTGCGTCAGTCCTTATATGACCTTACTAGTATAATGGATGGGCTTGTTTGATCGATTACCACCAATGTAACAGGTTGACTTCATGACAGCACTAAACATCGATATCATGATACATATTCTCATGATCAGTCGATGTCAAAGAGCAACAACCAACATATACCAACTTATTAGGGACCTTGACAAGCCAATAATGGAGGGGGAAGATAGAGTGGAGCAACATGCAGAAGAGAAACCAATCCAACAACAGCCACCTCCACTCGAGATAGGATATGAAGCACCAGGGCTGCATATTTTGAGAGGTCCCAGAGAAAGGATGAAAAGCCTAGCTCGGCTAAAGATAGAGATGGGTAGGTCAATTTTTGGGAACTTAAAAATTATTTGATGATAGTAGGCAAAGCTTATTAAGTGGTTAGGACAGCTCAAGAATATAGTTGAGCAACTAGGAAGACTAGAGCTTACATTCGAATGGATGGGAGAGTTGATGTCAGTAATGGCAAGTCATTTAGGCATCGATTTCCAGCCTCTACCATCTAGCTGGGGTACTTTAGCAGCCCCTCCACCAGTACATGATCATCCACCTAAGAACCCTTCTTTATCAAACAAGCTAAGATCACATAATGAGGGAGATGCTTGATTTGATATAGTTTTTCTTTTTCTTTAATGATTATGTATTACTTATTTTCTTTTCTCTAACATTATAGTCAATGTTATTTATATTTCTTAATTTTTTTGTTATTTTTATTCTCTATTATGCTTTTATCCCTTTTTTGTTTATGCTTTGCAATAATGTTGTTTATTATTATATGGATCGGAATATGAAAATCGTCTTACTAAGGAAAGTATCACTTAAAGATAATGTACAACATTAAGTGTAGGGAAGGAGTTAGCAATTTTAATAATTTTCTTAAACATATTATAATCTTGGTTATTAAATTTTATGAACCGATATCTTGACATAACTGAAATATGTCCATCATTACTTTTCATTATTGAATATTGATTTGAATTAATATGCAAAAAGGATGATAGTTAGAATAAAATTGCTTTAATAAGTTATATTTTTAATAGTCACTAAGATAGTCAAGTTGAATGAAAATTGCATATTATTTACACACATATTCCTATCTTTTTCGTTTGCTTTCTAGCTTAAGAGCAAAATTTTTTTAAAAAAATTTCTTTTATTTCTTTTATGTGTGTTATCATATATAGTTGAATGATTATAGAACTTGCTTTTATTATGCATATTAAGACCACATTTGGTAAATTAGAAGTATTAACATGATGAATGCACTTAGATTCAACATTTTTGTTTTAACCAATTTCTTTGATAATTACCTTACCCATAATTTATCTTTAGGAATAACCAATTTCGAGCCTTAGCCTTTTTCATTATTTAAACCCTAATTATTAACCTTTATCTTATTTGTCTTTGAAACCTTTTTATTGTTTTGAACCCCGAAGCTTATTTACTTTACTTTTTTGTTTGAAACTTGAAAATTTACAAGCTTTAATATCTCTTTAATAGTGGTACATGATGAATGCTCTAAAAAATGAGCATAGAAAAGAAAAGAAGAAAAATATATAGAACCAATAGATTTATAATGAAAAGACCTATGAATAATGTAACAAGTTTCATGTAATGTTTTCTTTAGTAAATTTCCTCTAGTTCAATCCTTTTATTTTCCCAATCATACCTTACCTAAGCCTTGTTACAACCGTATAAAGACCTTTTGATATTTTTCTTCTTGTTTACATAAGTGGTAGAGATGTAATAAAATTGTAAGCCTATGGTAAAAGTTCTACTATGCATTGATTTGAGAGTTTGATACTTTTCACCCTAAAGACTTGAGTGCATTGAGTAAAATCTTAGTGAAGGTGTAAAGGTTTATGCTTTTGAATTCAATAAGGTTATTAATGTGATTACTATTAATATTGACTTATGAAGTTAGTTTTAGGATAACTTAACTCTATTTGTATATTAATTTGATGAATGTAATATGATGATTTATAGTATGAATGAAAAAGTTAAGACTAATGAAAGATCGATGTTGAAAGTTTAATAATTTAGATTATGATTTTCTTGAAGATAATTTAGTATATGCTACAATATTTTTTGATTCTTTTATTTAATGCAATTGTTTTAACTGATATATTATGATTCAATTATATGTTTTATATATGTTTTAATAGATCCAGAATATTAGTACATAATATGATTTTATAGCATAAAGATTGAGAATTCCTGTGTATGAATAGATCAACCATAATTGAAAGGAATTGATTGCAAACCTAGAGGTAGGTCGACATAAATCCTCTGGATTATAATGAAACCTAACAGTGGAATTCACAAATTGATAAAACAATCCTACAAACATTAACTTGAATCATTTCGGTTAATAAACCTATGGATTTGTTATTAGTAGTCTTGAGAGACCTATTAACATAAGATAGAAATTTTCACAGTCCAATAGTCAATAAAGCAATTGCATGATAAAAGGTTAATTTTCTAATGGTTTTAAAGAGATTCATTACCTAGACAATAATTCTTGATATTGATTATTTTTAATTAATTTCCAATATTTATATGTTAGTTATTATTTCCTACTTTTTTTAATTATTTAATTATTATTTTTAATTAAAAACCAATCAATAGTTTGGATGATAGAAGAAAAGTAATTACTAGTAATCATTGCCTTCATAGGATCGGGCTAAGTCGTGAACTTGTAGTTAATTCAAATATTGGCTTTAAGTTTAAAGCAAATCCAATTTTTGGTAAGGGTTAACAATTTTAATAATTTTCTTAAACTTATTATAGTCTTAATTATTAAATTTAATGAACCGATATCTTGACTTAATTGAAATTTTTACATTATTACTTTACTTCGTTATTGAATATTGATTTGAATTAACATGCAAAAAGGATGATAGATAGAATAAAATTGCTTTTATAAGTCATATTTTTAATACTCATTGAGATAGTCAAGTTGAATGAAAATTTTGTATGATTTACACACATAAACCCATCTTTTCAATAAGCTTGTGAGCCTAAGAGCGAAAATTTCAAAATTTAAGCTCTTTTTTTTCTTTCACGTGTGTTATCATGTATAGTTGAATGATTCTAGAACTTGTTTTATTATGCATATTGAGGCTACATTTGTTAAATTAGAAGCATTGATATGATGAAGGCACTTAGATTCAACAATTTATATTAACCAATTTCTTTTATAATTACCTTACCCATAATTTATCTTTAGGAATAACCAATTTTGAGCTTTATACTTTTTCATTATTTAGTCCCCAATCATTAACCTCTATCCTATTTTCCTTTGAAGCCTTTTTTTTAACCTTGCAGGTTATTTACATTACTTTTTTGTTTGAAACTTGAAAATTTGAAAGGTTCAATATCTCTTTAATAGTGGTTCATGGTGAATGCTAAAAAAACTGAGCACAGAAAAGAAAAGAAGAAAAACATATAATACTAATAGATTTATAATGAAAGGACCTATGTATAATGATAAGTGTGAAATGCGTTGTGTTTTAGGGCATAGTTTGATATGTGTTTAGTCATTAATTCAAACATTTAGTATATGTTTAGGTTAGAATTGTGTTAGTTTGTTAATTATTTGCGTTTTAAGTGTTTTATAGGTTAGTATAAGCTTTTGAGCTTAAATATTGAAAGAAGGCTTAGATGTAGGCCTTGATCGTGGCCTGCAATGCCACAGTCGTGGCCTATATTGGACAGACGCACAGACACTCATAAAAGTCAAGTTTCAAGAGATTTTTAGACCTTTCTGACAGCGAAAAAACCTAGGGTTACCCAAAACATAAAGAAGTATAAAAAAAACATAAAGAGCAAATAAAAAGAGCTTTTGTATCAACCATCTTGAGAAATCCTAGAGAGAATTGATCGAGAGATTAAGGAAGAGAAGAAGGAAGAGAGAAGAGGAGAAGAAGCTGACTCGACGTACTTCCCATATCAGTAGGTTTCCGGATGTCGCTGCCTCCTGTCCTCCATTTCAATTGTATTTCTTGTTTATTTTCAGTTTTATCATTGTACAGAATTAGATTGAATAGTTGATGATAAAATCTTAAATGTCAACGATGTTCTAAACTAACCTTCAAAGCTTTAGTCTTGAATTAATGAGAGTAGATTGTTTATGTCTTTATTGGATTTGTTGTGATTTAATTCTACAATTATATAATTCGATAATAAATAGAAAGGGTGAATCGAATGAAACACGATTAAATTGTGCTAATGAGAGTTAGGTGATTTAATAGAATTAAAATTAAATCAAATCAGTAAATTATACGAAGAGAGATCTTCCATAGGTTTCCGTTGGTTTATTGGAGAAGTTCAGAACTAATTAGGGTTTTAGATAGGTTGTAAAGTGAGAGATTGCAACCTTTATAATCTGATTAGGGTTTATGGTTATAACTCGAGAGAGAGTAATCAACCTTAGGCTCGTCTAAAACCAATAATCCAGTAATTCATAATCAGTTAGGTTAGCATTAAAGATAGGTAAAGTTCTCTTTCTCTCAATTCGTAATTTCCTTAGGTTGATTCTTGGGTGTGTAACAATTTCTTAGTAATTAGTATTTTTAGGATTGATTCTTAATTTAATTTCATTGATTGAATTAATTTCTTATTTTTAGTTTCGTGCAATTTAAATTTTTTTATTTGTTTTTGACTTTATATTTTAGGATTAGATTATCCCTCCTCGTGAGATCAACACCTTGGTTACTACACTAACGAATCGTGCACTTGTAGATTATCGAGGGGTATTAATTAAAACTTACACACAACAAACACCTAATCAAGTTTTTAGCACCATTACTAGGGAGGTGATTAGTTTAATTCTTGTAGTCTAAGGCTTTTTTCACCTTCTTTTGTGGAAAAAAAATTGGCCACAAAGTAGGCAACACATCAACTTGGACAACAATAGGGAATCTCAAGAATTGAATGATAAGAAGAGATAAAAAGAACGATCATGGAGGATGTATATTATAGGGTGCAAAGGACTCTTACAGATTTCAATAAGTACTAATTTAGTTTGGGAAATCATCATCCTTATATGAACCCATACACTTCAGGATGGCAGAACCACCTAAATTTTTATTGGTCCAACAATGCAAGTACTCACATGGGACATCAAGACCTATTTGAAGTTCAGTAAGACGAGTCCAATTCATGGGATTCCAACTTGGATAAAATCATGGATAAGCTCACAGACGTGGAAGAGAACCAAAAGAGACTGGAAGAGCAATTTGATCAATTAACGAAAAATTTGTAAGAGAAGTATGGAAGACTCTCTGAGCAATATGAGGCTATCACACCTAGAAATGGGAAAGAAAAAGAAGAACTAGTGGAAGACCATGCTAAACCCTATCTTGTAGAAGATCAAGAGACGAAGAAAGAGGATGAAGGAAAGAATGATAACTCTTCCTATTATTCCTTAGATCTTGGTATACCATGCTTGAACATCGAAAAAACTTGGGTAGGTGTCTATGAAGTCATTCGGATTAGTGATGACCAATTGACATTCAACATGAATGATGTATTAAAGAATCCAAAGGAGGGCAGCGCATTTAGAAAAAATGATGTGTTTGAATCTTTTATGGAATGAGAGGATGAAGAACAGTTGACAATAGACATCAAGTTTAAAGAAGCTATGAAAGTCTCTGTTCGAGAAGCTAAAGAAGAAGAGGAGATGAGGGCGAATGAGGAAGAATCAAGATGAGAATAACTCACCCTCTTACCGGGCAAACTGCTGGATTCCATAGAATATTCAAGGAGTTTCGTTATTCCCTATTTTATTGACAATTTGTTAATGAAAAGGACATTACTAAAATTAATTGGTTTTCTCAACTTTATCAATATTGTCATCCTGATCATTTTCTAATTTTTAGCTTACTCATAGGCTACAAAATTGATGTTGAATGAGAAGGATGGAAGCATGCCACTCATAATTGATCTGGGCTGAGCTTCTAAGGATGCAAGGTTAGTAATGACCTTACATTAACACGTTTAGTAGTTAGATTTAAATTGTTATGTAGTTAGGTTTATTTTAAATCCTAAAATAAGTTTGAATAATATGGAATGGTTTGGATTGCTAATTATTTTACTTTCTTGAATCACTTATAAGATAGGGAAATACTCTCGATGTCAAGCAGATTTGGTCTCAACACCAATCACATCCCTACCTCAGTCACCCTGATGAATTCTTGTTCTAACCCTTCTCTTTTCATTTTTGTTAGCATTTTCTTCTTATATTTCATATATTGTGTTTTATTTCCCCCTGGTGTGTTTGTGTACCATTCTCACATTGAGGACAATGTGTTGTTCAAGTGTGGTGATGGTTATGTGCTTTACTTTGAGTATGAATTTTGCATATTGTATAATAGTTTGTTTAGGTTGCATGACGTGAATTATGTGAATGCGTCAATGGATAGGACTTAACGGGATATATTTAGCCTTAAACATAGTCTTTTAGGTTGCGAAGATTTATTAGCTTGTAAAATTAGTGACTTAAGTTACTTAGAGCTAAATATGTTGGTTAATTAGGATAAGATGATAGTCGATTCACCCTAAGATGTTAGTCAATTCACCCTACGAATTTGCCATACTCATTTATAATTTTAGGACAATCAAATAAGTGGCATTATTAGTATATTTTTATGAGAATGATTAGATAAAGCTATAAGGTAGGCAACATTTTATGTTAAAAAAAGGTTGTATAATTTTAACTAAAATAACTATTCCACTAGCGTTTGGGTTATGAATAGAGCTAGTAGCCAGTTGAGAATGTAATGTAGCTAAGTAACCGAATTGACACGCATCACAAATGTGTGCCTTCATATAAAAAGGCTATAATGACATTCCAACCAAGTAGCTTAATAACAACATGACTTAGTTGAGTAACCAGATCAACAATGGCTCCACGTAAAAAGACTAGGTTTATGTCCTTAAAGAAAAATCAACAAAAAGAATGTTTAAAAAAACCTACCAAACTTGTTAGTAGCTTAATTTTTCATGAAAACCTACTAAGGAATAGCTACACTTTTGTTTTGACTAAATGATTATTAATGTGTGTGTGCAAGTGATAAGGGTGAATAGACTCAACAATAAAATTTTGATTAGTTTGTATATTTAGTCCAAAATGGTTAAACATGGATTTCGCTTGTTAATAAGTTAGAACAACTTGAAGGATTATGTTTATAGTTAAATTTGTTTCGCTAAGTTGAAGCCATTGTATCATTATTACTTATGCTTGTCTTATGTTTTCTTGATTTGTTTTTAGTTTTGTTTGCTTGAGGATAAGCAAATGTTTAAGTGTGGGGATATGATAAGTGTGAATTGCATTGTATTTTAGGGCATAGTTTGATATGTGTTTAGCCATTAATTCAATCATTTAGTATGTGTTTAGGTTAGAATTGTGTTAGT
>JANIIA010000190.1:32461537-32494785 GCA_027478495.1 Erythroxylum alaternifolium
AATATAGAGGAAGAGTATCATCTGTGCTGACGTCAGAACACAGAGGCAAGGAGGAATAGAGAGGAGAAGTATCATCTGTGTTGACTTCGGAACACAGACAATGAGGAATAGAGAGAAGTATCGTCTGTGTTGACATCAGAACACAGAGGCAAGGAGGAATAGAGAGGAGAAGTATCATCTGTGTTGACATCAGAACATAGAGGCAAGGAGGAATAGAGAGGAGAAGTATCGTCTGTGCTGACGTTAGAACACAGAGGCAAATAGGAATAGAGAGGAGAAGTATCGTCTGTGCTGACATCAGAATATAGAGTCAAGGAGGAATAGAGAGGAGAAGTATCGTCTGTGCTGACGTCAGAATACAGAGGCAAGTAGGAATAGAGAGGAGAAGTATCGTCTGTGATGACGTCAGAACACAGAGGACACATCATCACTCAGAGGATAGAACACAGAGGATAGACCACAGACGATAAGTGATCAACACAGAAGATAAAAGTCAACTACAAAAGATAAAACACAGAGGATAGACCACGGACGATAATTGGTCAACACAGAAGATAAAAGTCAACTACAGAGGATAGAACACAGATCATAGGCGAAGGAATATAAGAAGGAGTTAAGAAGTTATATTGGTTGAAGAATTTCATTTGTCTTACTGTTCACAGACTTCTTCTGTGTTACTGTTCACAGACTTCGTCTGTGTTACTGTTCACAGACTTCGTCTGTGTCACTGTTCACAACTTCTTCTGTGTTACTGTTCACGATTTATCTTCTGCCCTATTTTCGACCCTTCAGAAGATACAATTGGTCTTTGAGGCCTTCATAAAAGTTATAGCTCTTGAAGTCCTCTATCAAACTATCCAAAGAAACCCTAAATTGGATGCCTATATAAAAAGTTATACTAATAGCCCCGAAGCATGTATATATGCAACGTGTGCACTCACCAACGTTTTTCTTTGAGGTATTCAGGTTGAAATGGATAAATGGAGTAGTCGACTATCATCGTATTAGTCGACTATGCGAAGAGCAGAGCTGAGCTTAGAAAGGGGAGTTTTGAATGCAAGTTTAGTTTATGAATGTATGTTATTCAAATGCGATCGCCGGGCTCCGTAAACGGGATCCGACATCGTATGGTATAAACAAGCATGAAAGTTAGACTCCGAAAACGGGGTCTAACAAGTGGACTAAGCAACATCTATTTGCATGATAGAGTAATGAAATTGTGTGAACTGTGTAACATCCATCTAACTTCATCCTCTTCCATCTGACATGGTAAGTTGTCTGGCATACATTCTACTATTGGTTTGATTCCCCTACTTATATAAAATGGGCAATAGCAGTTTTCATTTTGCATATATGCATCTTAGTATTTTAAGGGATTAGACTCTTAGAGCTAGAAAGTTCTGAGTGTAGCATAATGGTCCTAGTAAATTCCATTTATCAAACTATAAATTTGTATTTTTCCCATCTTTGATGTAATGCTTGATATGAGAATGCATAAATGATCTAGTAAGTAAGATTTTTTGAAAGGTATACGATGAGTACTTCTCTAAGAAATTGACCAAATGCTTATTTGTCTAATATGAAACATGTGTACCCATTTCACCCAGAGACTCTCCTTATCATAACAAATTCTTTATAGAATTTTAGCTAACAATACCTTGTTCATTCTACTAGCAAAGTTGATCCCTAAGCCACTATATTCTTTGGGAAGACAAATAACTCTCCTTTTGACAGTGGAATTCTTTCTGCCACTTGGATTCTGTCCGTGCCATATGAATTCTTATATTTATGTCAACATTCTTCATAACTCCTTTTGAAATGGCTAAATGTGACAACAAATAAATGTGTAGGTTATTGAGAATGGAAATGGTCAGTTATAACCTACCTCCATAAGATTGAAATCTATTGCTCTAGTTAGAGATTCTTTTATGAACTTTATCAAGGAATAGTCTACATTTTGCTTCCTTTAGCTTCTTTGTGGAGATTGGGACTCCCAAATAAGTGAGAGGTAACTGATGAATAGAAAGTCTTGCTTCAATAATCACCCTTGATGAGTCTTCTCTACTTTACTTAGAAAGGTAAGCAGAACTATTTTGAGGGTTGAATTTTAGGCTTGTTACTTCTTTCAATCTTTACAAGGAACTTAAGATTACTATAATTGAAGTAGTATCATTGGCACATAGCACGATTAGGTCATTTGTAAAAGAAAGTTGACTGATATTGTGTTCTTTACAATGAAAATGATAACTAAAATTTGTGCTTTCAGTAGTACACATCTGTCTCATTCTTTGAAGTACTTCCACAGTGATAGTGAATAGGTAGGAAGATCCACATCTCCCTACCTTATTGCCCTAGAGGCTTGATAGATTTAAGTTGGTTCTCCATTCACTAACATTGATAAACATACTAAAGATATGCAAGAGAGGAATCAAACTGATGAACTTACTAGGATATCTAAAAGAATGGAGTGAGTTGATAATGAAACCCACCATTCTACTATGTCGTATGCTTCTGTGAAGTCTATTTTGAGAGCACAAATTCTGACATGTTCTTTAAGATTTTAGTATTTGAACAATTCTTGAGCTATCATTATGTTGTTATCCATATTTCTACAAGGAATATAGGCTCTTTGTTTATGATTGATTATTCCTGATAAAGTATTCTTTAATTGGTGGGCGAGGATCTTAGAGATAATCTTGTGCACTAAATTACAACAGGCAATTGGTCTGTAATCATTTTATTTTTTAGGATTAGGGACTTTAGGAAGTAATGCGAGATATACCTTGTTCATTTCAATGAGTAATCTACCACTTTTAAAGAACTCTTTTATTGCTCTAACCACAGGTACTTGCAATAGGTTCCATTTCTCTTTTAAAAACTTGGTATTAAATCCATCTAGGCTTGGAGACTTATCTGGATAAAATGAAAATAATATTTCTTTTATCTCTTCACTTGTGACTTCTTTGATTAGTATAGATTGCTGATTTTGGCTTATGGAGCTAGCCATTTAATTGACTAGACTGATGGAAACGCTTGCAGTGTGTGTAGATACCTCATTTATTGCTTGAGAGTATTTTCTAGCCATTCTTTTCAATTCCTATAGATCATTTATCATCATACCATTATCATTCTTAAGATAAATTATCTTGTTCCTATTCCTTCTACCTTGAATCATACTAAAAAGGTATTTAATGTTTCTGTCTCTTTGTTGCGTCCGTTGGATTCTAGAATTATGTTTCAATTGATCACTATATTCTTCAATAGTCTATAAATACCTACACAGATCTATCTTCTCCTTACCTATGAGTGAAGAATTAGTAGTATTATTATCCAATTGCTTCTGAGTCGACGAAAGGTTCTCTAGGGCCTTCACTTTGCTAAGTTTTGGTGGGTCAATACTATGCTTAAGGAGCTTTATACATTTAGCTTTAATATATTTTAGCATTTGAACACACCAAAATGTTTTTGATCCTTATAAGTTCATTTCAACTGCAAGTGCAATAATTGATTCAAGCTAAGAGAGTTTTAGTAGGGAGTTGAAGAACTCGAAAGGTGATCTTCTTTTGATTGAGTTGCTATTGATGTAGACCTT
This sequence comes from Erythroxylum alaternifolium, assembly GCA_027478495.1. NCBI lineage: Eukaryota > Viridiplantae > Streptophyta > Magnoliopsida > Malpighiales > Erythroxylaceae > Erythroxylum > Erythroxylum alaternifolium. The sequence goes on from JANIIA010000190.1 coordinate 32,465,130, forward strand.
AATAGGTGTGTGATCCAAGAATAATGGTTCCTCAAAAACAACTTTTTGTCATTTGAACGAGCCAGCTGTAGTCATTAAGTACCTGACCAACGTTCTCTATACAAGTCTATTGCCCTTCTAGTGATTGCTCTATGTGAATATAGGCCCTTGATATCTAAAGTCAATAAGTCTAAGTGTAGATGTTAATGCACTCAGCTCTTTAATATCAACATGTATTATATTTTCTTTCCCCTATGGATTTAGAAGAAAAGAACAAGTAGTTGAAGTCTCCTGCCACCATCCAAGGCATATAAGTGTTTTAATCAATTTCTTGTAAGTCCTTCCACAAGCTGACTTTTTAAAATTCCTAATTAGCGATATATACAACATTTATTACTAATGAAATGTTGAGTGATATTAAGAAAAGTTTATATTGAACCAATTGCTCAGTTTAGAACTAATCGAAGATAACCAGGTGAGCTAGATCTATTAAAACAATAACCATTTCATTAGGGTGTTTAGAGTGATTGCTTAAAGTTTTCCAATCTACAGTGGTAAATTTTTGAAACCTTTCCTCTTTAATCTTAGTTTCCACCAAAGAAAAAAAAAGATTGACTAGCTCCAAGATAATACTTTAAAGCTTGTTGCTTATTGGGACAATTAAGTCCCCTAACATTCCATATTGTGAAAATCATTAGGAGTGTGTGGACTTAGTCCTTCTCTTAGATTTTTAACCTTTTGTCCTTGTTGCCTACCAATCATCATGCTTAAGCTTGGTATCACAACTTCCCTCATTATTCTCCTAAATTTGTTTAATATAACCTAGAGTTCCAATTCTATTAGTTTTTGTTGCCTTTGTACCTCATCATTAAATTGTTGAGAGTTCTCATCATTTACTACACCTTCTGACTTATCATGTTGGGTTGGTCCTGTTGAATGATTTCAGACATTACCTCTTACTGAAATTGAATTTCTTCATTATCTCCTAGTTCAACAATCTATCTAGAGGTTCTAGGTATGGATACAATTTGCTTACTACAAGATCCTTTATCATAGATATTCTTATTATTGGTCACTTTAACTGGGTTTTGAACACTCTTTTCCTTGTCTTTCCAATGTTACCTGATGGTGTAGCTTGCTAATTTTAGATATCTTCATCTACCTTTGCTTCATCAGTTTGTTTGGTTTTAGGATTAACTGACTGGTGCTTTCTTTCACTACCTTTTTTATTATTGTTTCTCTTAGGGATCCACATTTTAGTGACTTATTTCATATAGGGCTTCCATATATAAGACATCAGAATGATATCTTCAACTAGTTCCCCACAAGTATTAGATTTCATAATAGGAATATAATTTAGTATAGTCTTCTTGTGTTCCACTTCAATGCATACTCTAGCATAGCCTACTCTTTTTATATTAGTAGTGCTTTCATCCATAGCTAAGGGAGTTCTAATATAACTGTCTAAATGACTTAATCCCTTAGATAACCAGTATTTAAGAGGGATTTTATACATGTTTACCCAAGTTGGGATAGATTTGATTTCATTTCTATCCAACTTGAATCCTATTTCGCATTTCCTTTAGAACATCAACTTACCTTATATGTGCCATAACCCCATATCCATTACCTTGCTAGCCATTTCCTTTAATGAATACTGAAGTATGAAAAACATATTTTCCATATTAATTGAAGTCCCCATTAATTCAGTTTATGTCAACCCAATGTTGAACCATAAGGTATGCTTTTCTTTTCTCAAGAAAGTATCCCATAAGGGAAGCTTTCCACTTTTTGTCACCTTTGAGTAATACTTCTGTTGAAGAGGTGACATGACCTTCTTTCATACCAGCTACATAATGAAGATTGCTAAATGAGTCAAGATCTCCCACCATACAACTTTGAGTCTGCTTTCCTGACTTCTGGGGAGAATGGGTCTACTGGGAGGTTTAAAGAAGAGGAAATTACTATGTCTAACATATGGTCCAAGGATGAGGTCCTACGTGAAATTTTACCATTAACGGTAAACTGTCAGGACATGAGTTTAAGGGGAATTAGGCAGGCTACCAAAAAAGGAAAAGAACCTGATTCAGGCTGAGGAAAATAAAGAAGTAAGAAGAAGACTAGGTTCGACAAGAAGTATGTAGGAGATAAATGGAGAAAAGTAGGTTCAAAGAATCATAGAATGCAGAAGGATCTATGACTCAGTGTAGAGAGAAGGAAGAGGACGCTCATAGTAAGAGAAGCCATAAGTCTTTATAGCTGTGATCACTCTATTAACTTTTTCATTAATTAGACATGATGCTCTCGTTATACAAGAAAATGTGGCATATTAATTGGGCTAATAAGCCAACCTAAAAATTAAAGTGTCATTTCTCATTTAAATTTAATTTTAAAATATTTTAATTATTAAAATTTTTAAATCAATATTCTCATAACTCCCAAATTACCTGACACCCATCCTTTAAAATACATTCTCTGGAAATTCTTAACCTAATAAAAGTATAAAATAGGTAGAAATGCCTAACCCATATTCTCATTTTTGTCAGTCTCTCCTAATATCTATGATTATTTTTCATTTTTTCCCCATATTGACCCTTATATTGTAATTGACTCTTCGAACCATATGCTTTGAAGTAAAAACTTTTGTGGGAGGAATATTAGACATTGAAAAGGAGAGCTAAATATAAAGATGCACTTGTAGAGTGGATGATTAACATGTCCATGGAACAAAAACTCATAGCGAAGGCAAGTAAAAAATTTGTTTTCATAATAATAAGAGGACTAAACTTTGATGGAAGTTCTATAAGACTATAGACAATGAAAAACCAATGGAAGATGAAGATCATGAATATTCATTGCAAACTGTAAGTATAACGATGTTGTTTAAGTAATAAAAATCAGTAAGATTAGGTCTTGTCTATAGGGATTTAGTAAAAAAGATTAATAATCTAACTTTAATACTACTATGCAAAGAAATTCAATTGGAATTTTGCTTAACTAAAATAAAATAAAATGACTAAATAAAGTAAATATAGTTTACTACACTAACCAAGTTGAGGTAATTGACTAACTAACTATAAATTGCAACACTAAAATAAAGATGGAATTAATTTAGGATATGAGTTCTCCTAAGGTTGAGTCTTGTAGCTAAATTTTAATGCCCAACTAAGTCCACACTACGGATAGCCTTTAATTTTCCTTTTAGTTTTTTTATCTGCTAATGGTTACCCCCTTTCTCTCAAAGGTGAGCCAACCATTTCTCTTTAGAAAAATAATTTCTTAGATGTGTATTAAGCATAATTATAAATCAAACTTCTTAGAACTCTTAGGTCTCCCAACACATCAAAAAATTCTAACTAATTTCTCTCTTATCTTTTAACAAGATCACCCTTCTCCCAAAGGTGTAAATTCACTAAGAAATTAGATATATGGTCAAGGACTTCCATTCAATCATAAAGAAAATCAACAAGGAAATGAAAAGCAACCATAGATTGAACTTTAAAAAAACATCAAAACATCACTACAATATTAAATCCCCCAAAAGAACATAGGAAATCTATACACTAATCATGATTACCAACTCAAAATCTATAACTTTTCAATTCAATAGAAACAAAATGTAAGGGCTTAAGAAGAAACAAGAGAAGAAAAACTCCAAAGGATGAGTCTTCAAGCCTTCTGGTTAATTGCCTAAGCTTCTCAAAGTCTCCATAGCATTTCTCATTAATATTTCCCTTTTTTGATACTACTCATCAACCCTTCCTTTTGTTCAAAGGTGAATTATCCTTGTTTTATCCATCTTGGGTAAGGTGGTATTTTCTTTCTTTTGATAGATGTATAAATCACGTAATTTTTTATAGATGTATAAATCTTGTAATTATTCTTTTAATGTTATAGCCTTGTATTGATTTTGAAGCATCAAGGTTGAATTTGTTAATAATTTTCTTTAATGATGCTATAGCTTCATAGTTCTAGCTTACTCCCTGTTTCTAAAGCTATAGTTTTATATTGGCGCTACAAGCACAACACTTACACCCATTTACCAAAATTTCCTGCCCAGCATTTTTAACTTCATTCTTGCTCTAAAACAACATAATTAATTTAGGGTACTACAAAAAGAAAGTACATCTAAGCTTAAAATTGGGGCAAAGAAAAAGTATTTCATACAAATATAACTCCCTATACTTATTCATTTGCTAGTCTCTAACATATGCTAACTAAGAAAGAAAAACATCTAAGAAAAAACAAGTTATCCAATTTAGATTACTACTTTGATGAAAACAAGAATGTGTTATGCTTTTCCAATACTTGAAAAATTCATGTAAGTAATAAGAGTTATGTGTTTGTTAGGTTGAGTTTTGCTCCTTGGGTTTTTCTCTCCTTGAATGACTCATACGAACAATGAACACTCTGCATTTTACCTTGTAATTTCAACCATAAGCTTACAAAAAAGTTTAAGCTCCCTTCCTACATGTCTCATATAACCTTTGGGCATAATGGTCTTTCTTTTTGTTTGTAACAATGTCAGTTTTGATATGGAGGGCATCTGTTAGAGGTCTTTTTGGTGGAGTTCAGGTTACTAAAAAAGTAGAACTTCATGACCTAACATAGCTAGACTTTATACTAAAACTACCCCTACTATACTCTTTAAACCGTCATTACTACACAACATGTATGGATTTTTTATTTTCTTCTTAGCTCTTGATATTTATGACAAATAAACGTACACCGTATTCATATTGTTTTTTTTTCCCTTTTTAGTTCTTTTCTTATTGAATAGCTTTAACTAAAATTTAGTTTTTTTATTGGGGTCTTAACAAAGATATTTTTCTCATGAGTTAAGTTTTAATTATTGATTCATATGAAGAAAGCATACTTCTTGCTACTCTTCCTCGTTAACTTTCAACCCATTGCAATACTCTCCTACCTATGTCTAACCTTGTAGTTTTTTACCTACCACTTAATTTATTCTATCACTCTCTCTCATTATCTCTCTATCTCCTTTTTCTACATACCCATTATACTTTGCTAGCTTAGAGTTTAAACATAGGCAGTAAACAAAAGTGGCAAAGTGTTTTAGTGTAGGGTTTATGAAAGGAACATGTTCTAGCCTCAAAGGGGCTTCTTTAAGGGAAAAATCAACATAAGGCTGGCTATTTGGAAGTGAGGTTTTACCTAAATTTCCATTATGTTCCTTAGGCCATATGTGACAATTATATGTTTATATATTGAAGCAAGTTCAAGATATGTTATAATCCAAAGCTTATTTAAAGAAAAAAAATGTTCATAAGTAGTAAATGCTTGATAATTAGGCCCAAATATTGCTTACTAGGTTCAAGTTATACCCATTACAACAAAATTACACTTTAATTACTTGAAAAAATTCGACAATATTAAGCAAAAAAGGTATTTTGTTTCCATAGAGCAGTAATCATCATTTAGGGTGTTTCTTACAAGCCTCAAGTATAATGATGTCATTTTAGTACCAAAAACTAGTGAGATCGGATTATGTCCATAAATATTGAGTGAAGAAGTGTACTAAGCTAGCTTTAATACTATTAGGAAGATGAATTTAATTGGAATTTTGCTTAAATAATACAGAAATTAAAAAAGTAAACTAAATCTAGTTTATTACTCACTAACTAAGTTGAGGAAATTGGCTAACCACTTATGAAATGCAATACTAAAATAAATATGGAGTTAACTTAGGACATAGTTTCTCCTAGGTTTTGAGTCTTGTAGCTAAATTTCAAAGCCTAACTAAATTTGCTTTATAGATAGCCTTTAAATTTTCATACAGGTTTTTACCTACAAGTGATTAAACCCTTTCTACTAAAGTTGAGCCAACCATTTCTCTTTAGAAAAGCCCAGTAATCCCTTACTCAAGTGATTTCCTAAAGGGCTATTAAGAAAAAAATATAAATCTAATATCTTAGAACATTTGGATCCCAACACATCAAGAAATTTTAGCTTACTTCAATCCTATCTTCTAACAAAAATACCCTTCTCCTGAAGGAAAAGATTTAACAAGTAATCAAATCCATGACCTAGAACTTCCATTAAAAAAAGAAATCGATAAGGAAATTAAAAGCAGCCAAAGGTTCATCCTAGTAAAACATCAAAGCATCGCTACAATCTCAAATCCCCTAATAGAACATATGAAATCTAGCCACTAATCATGATTACCAACTTAAAATCCAATGTCCAATCCAAATCAATTTAACAAAATACAAGTTTGTAAGGAGAAATGAGAGAAGAAAAACTATAAAGGATGAGTCTTTAAGCCTTTTGGTTAATTGCCTAAGCCTTTCCAAGTCTTCGTAGCCTTTCCCTCTATTCTTTCCCCTTTTTGGTGCTGCTCCTTAATCCTTCCTTTCTTTAAAGGCAAATTATCCTTATTTCTTTTCATCTTGAGTAAAGTGGTCTTTTCTTTCTCTTGGTAGCTATTAAAATTTTGTAATTTTTCTTTTGATACTATAGCCTTGTATTAATGCCATAACATCAAGGTTGAATTTACTTTTCACTACAGCAAGGAGATTTAATTTGTCAATTTTTTTCTCCAGTGATGTTATAACTTCAAATTGATGCTAGAACAACAAAGTTCCATCTTACTCCTTGTTTTCAAATCTGTAGCTTCATATTGGTGCTACAACATTAAAGACAAAACTTACATAACACTTGCACCGATTTTCCAAAAGTTCCCCCATAACATTTTTAACTTAATTCATGCACCAAAACAACACAATAAAGCTAGATAAATACAAAAATAAAAGTACCTTTAAGCTTCCAGCTAGGGTAAAAGTAAACTATTTCATACAAATATCACTCCCTTGCACTTAGTCATTTAGTAGTCCTTAAAAAATGCTAACTAGGAAAGAAAAACATCTAAAACAAATAAACTATCCAATTTAGATTATTTTCTTGATGAAAGCAAGAATGTGCTACGATTTTATAATAATCAAAAAAATCAAGTAAGCAAGAAAAGTTGTGTCTTTGTTCTAATGTGTAAAGGTTCACTCCTTTGGTATTTCCCTCCTTGAATGGCTCATATGAAAAATGAACACTCTGCACTTGAAAATTAATCTCAACATAAAAGAAAAGAAAAGAATATAAGCAAATAGTTGGATAAGTTATCGCGATTTCTTCCAATCTTTCTACAAATCCTTCTTTAGTGCTAAGAAAGAAAAAAATCCCGAAAATAAAAAGCATAATAGCTCCCAAAAATTATAAATACTATTAAACTCTTCACTATTAACCTCTTCACAGTGTTTAATAGTATTTATAATTTTTTGTTATAAAATTTTATTTGGTACATTTAACTGATGTTGTTCTCTTAATTAAATAAAAAATATATAAAGTTTATATTATTATTATTATTTCATATTGAGGAAGTGATATTAACCTTTTAAATTCATCATATTCTTATCTTAAGGGAATTAATTGTTGTTTAAAATTTATCATTACTTTTTTTAGAACCTTCTTATTTTAGGAATTGTAGACATACAAATTATTTAAGGCAAAATATCTTAGGGCCTTGATAATATCTCTAATTTTTGTGTAATAATTTAGTCAGTTTTTGAATAACCTTGTGAGTTATCTTATTAGATCTAATTTCTTATAATAATTGATGATTATCATCATCATTATTATTATTTCATAGCAGTGTTAGTAATTGCTCATATTATTCTTCTAATTATGAGTACTCCTTATTTAACCTTATTATGTCATGCTTTAGTAAAAATTTTGAAAGCAAAAATAAAGACATGAATAATGCAATAAATCGGTAAGGAAAATTATATCTTACTATAGAGAGCGCTTTCTATAGGATTCCTCTTCTTTAACTAATATGAAGGAGGATTTTTATAAAGGTTTTGGTAATTTGGAAGATTTTTTTAGAAAAGGGGTTTTATAAAGCCTTAATAATACAATATATAGATTTTAGTTTCAAGGGGATCTTTCAAATTAAAAGGGATTTTTAGTATGTAAGGCTAAAGGAAGAGAATGCTAGACTACTTCAAAGAGAGGAAGAGAGAGAGAGAAGATGATAATGAAGTAAGGGTTATTTGTCGTCCTATATCTAATGCTCTTTTATAGGCATGTTGGTTCTGCAAAAGGGCGAAAAAGATACTTTCTCTCTACCTTTCCAATTCTCTAACTTCTCACTACCAATTTGACCTTTTTACACCTCCCTTTTTCCTTTTCTAGAAACTAAATTTCTTGCCTTCTATCTTCTTCCTTTGCTGGTTCTTCAACTATTCCCTAGATGCTGAGGCTTTTACCTCCTTGGACGACCATTATTTGGCCTATTAAATGGTTTTAAAAATAAGAACTCCCTTTATCTCATAAGCAGACTTCCCAATCCTTTCCCAAAAGATGCTTACAGCCAATAATAGAGATAGTCCAAAGGGTACAAAGAAGGCCATTGTTACTAAATCTAATGCTCCCTGACTAAATGGAGCTTATAAAAGTTGAGTTCAAGTCCAATATAATAAAATTACTTTTAAACACTATTAGATCGTTGTTAAGCATGATGTTATTTCACCTCCAATTGAGCTCTTAAATGTTGGTGTGAAAGCTTAGTCATCTACATTGATGGTTTTTTTTTGGTCTAAAAGACCAACATTTTCATTTATGTTAGCTTAGGCTAAAGCTCTATCGAAAAAGAAGGGTCTGAAGATGGTGATACTAAAAGAGGATGGCTATATTCCTTTTAATTTTATAGCAAATGTAAACTTGGCTGAGATTATTAACAGGGACCCTGGCATGTAGGAGATTAGCATTTATTTGTTCAACAATGGAAACCTAATATGGCACTCAATAGGAGTAGTATTGATGTCCTGTCTATGTGATTCAATTTTTCCTATAGAGTTTTGGACAATTGAAGGGCTCAGTTATTTCGCTAGCTTACTAAGAAAGCCTATATGTATATATGTATGGATACACAAACTGCTATAATGCCAGATTTGCTATGCCAAGATATGTATTAAAATTCATCAAAATTCTCCTCTTCTAGACATCTTTACAATCCTAAGGCTAAATGATTCTGGTGACTTTGAAAAAGCTAAAATACCTCTTTCATATCTATAGAAATTGAGTTATTCTGTTAAAAATGGATTCTTATAGATAACGTGTTTAAAACAAGTTAGCAAGATGAACTACTAGGTTTTGAATATGATGTTATCATTACTACTCTAGTTGACAATTCGAATATAGCAAATGCTTAGGATGGTAATGTTGAATATAGTGAATTAGCTAGTACTTCTGAGTTCACTCTAACTGTTGAAGTTGCTTAAGAGCTTAGAGTTAATGTTAAGGCTGAAAATGAGGGATCTCCTTACTATAATCTGTCAGAATTTCCTAGGGATAAGGAAGGTCAAAAATCCACTACTTTTAATGTTAATTACAACAATGCCAATCAAGAGGCAGTTGTGGAGTGTAAAGAAGTTACTAATGACACCACTGAGCTTCAAGCTCCTATCTTAGAATTAGAAGAACCTGAAATGATATCTATTAATACTAAAAGGAGATTAGTTAAAAAAAGGGAAAGTGGAAAAATAAAAAGGGACTCCTCCTTACCATGTCTATCTTAGTATTAAATATAAAAAGGTTGAATTACGCTGACAAAAAGAATGTGGTGAAAGAATTGATGAGGGATAAGAAACTTGCTCTGATAGTTCTTCTTAAAACTAAAATAAAAGACCCTCTCTCTCTTTTTGGAATCAAATGTTTGGTTGCAAATTGGAACTTTTTCTAATCATTTTTCCCATTATAATGGTAGAATTTGTTGCCTATATAATACTGATTTGATTGTGGTGAAAAATATTTAAGAATTAGATTAGTTACTTCAACTATAATGTCAATTGAGACATTAGAGTATTCAATTTATTGTCTCTATAGGATATGTTTCTAATTTTGGATTTCAATGATAGATGCTATGGTTAAGCTTGTTAAGTATTCAACTTAGAATATAGAAACCTCAGATCGTTATTGGAGATTTTAATTGTTTCCTTAACTCTTCAGAAATCCAAGGTGGTAGGAGCATTCACTTAGGCATGACTAAAGATTTATTAACTTTTCTTATGAAAGTAGACTTAATGGATCTCAACTCTATAGGTATAACATTAACCTGGTATAATAATCAACATGTTAATTTGTTGATTCGTAAAAAACTAGACATAACTCTTATAAATTCTTTGTGGCTTTATCAGTTTGCAAATTCCTTTATGCACTTTGATGAAAAATTGATCTCTGATCATTCTTATTTGTTAGTTCAGAGGCTAACTGATTGTAGAACTATTGGAGCTCCCTTTAGATTCTTCAATGCTATTTCTACTATGGATGGATTTCATGAAATAGTTAGAAGCAGTTGGAGTTTGAAGTTTTAGGATTTCAATCCTATTAACTTACATAAAAGCTAAATGATTAAGATGGATATTAAAGCACTCGTGCAAGGTAAAAATGTAAATCCAAAAAACCTTAAGGTGAAGCTTATCTCAGAAGTCCTATTATGAAAATCCTTACAACACTGACCTTCGAGATGCAGAGATCAAGTGTCTCTAGGATTATCAATTTGCTCGAAACTTTCGCAACTCATTCTTAAAGAAGAAAGTAATATTAAATTTGCTAAACGAAGGGGATACCAATAAAAAATCATTTCACTCATCCTTGTTAGCCCGAAGAAATGTCAACAAGATCTCTAAGCTACTTGATAATGCAGGTCAGGAATATATTGATTTAACAAATACTTTGAAGATAGCTAGAAGTTATTATGTTGACCTGATGGGTTTAACTAACATTTCTCTTCCTATCATCAATGTCCTATGAATCTTTGACTTCAATATTGAGCAAACCATTAAGGATTCTTTATCCCTTCACTATATATGATATTAAACTAGTCCTCTTCAGTTTGCATCTGTCTAAGTCATCTGGACCTGATGGTTTCACAACTGTTTTTTAGTAGACTTAAGAAACCACTGGGAAACTTTTTACCGAGGCTATATTGGAATTGTTTGAATTTGGCAAACTGCTATAAGAAATCAACCACACCTATATCGGCTTGGTTCCAAGGAAGCTTAATCCATCTACCTTAAAATACTGACCTATCTCTTGCTGCAATACTTTCTATAAGGTAATATCCAAACTTTTAGCTAAAAGATTTAAGCTGGTTTTATCTAGTATTATTAATCTTGCTCAAGGAGATTTCATGCCTGATCGATATATTGGTGACAGCATATTAATTTTGAAAGAGTTACTCAAGGATTATAATAATTAAAAAAAGCTTAACATTTGCTTAATTAAGATAGACTTTTTTAAAGCTTTTGATTCAATTAGATAGGACTTCATTAAGCTATATCTTGAAGTGCCTCATCTCCCACATAAATTTGTCCAATGGATCATGTCCTTTATTACTTTTCCTTCTTTGAGTATCTTGGTGAATGGCATTCCTTCTACTCCACTCACAATTTTCAAGAAAATTAGACAAAGAGATCCCTTATCTCCTTATTTATTCACTTTTACTATATAAATACTCTCCAAGTTATTTAGTAAATTAATCCATCATAATGAGTGCTTTCAATTCCGTCACAAATGTAAGGAGCTTAATCTTACCCATTTGTTGTATTCTGATGATCTCCTTCTTTTATTTGGTGTTGATATTCCATCTAACATAAAATTATGCATCTGTTAGCTATTTTTGGTGAATGGTCTGGATTAAAGTTGAATGCTGATAAAAGCAACTTGATTATTTCAAAAGAAGTGACAAATTTGGATCAAATTAGAAGTACTGGCTTTAATATAAGCTCCTCTTCATTTCGTTATTTGAGAGTCCCTATTATGTCTTCAAAGCCTAAGCTACATGATTTCTTACTAATCATTGGAAAGGTCAAATCCAAAGCGTTGGCATGGAAGAATTGTTTTCTTTCCGATACTACTGATAAGTGTAAATTGCATCATATTTTAGGGCATAGTTTGATATGTGTTTAGCTGTTAATTCAATTATTTAGTATGTGTTTAGGTTAGAATTGTGTTAATTATTTATGTTTTAAGTCTTTGAGCTTAATTACTATATTTTGGAAGCACCTTGATGTGTTTGCTAGTGTTTCAAGGTCAATATCAAAGAATGGAGAAGTTTCAGAGACCTTCGGGCCTAAATAGCTGCCTATGATTATGGCATATTAGGCCACGATTATGAGAAGCATCCATTTTGGCCCACGATCGTGGCCATGATCATAACAGAAGCCTAGGAAATGACCGACGATTATGGCCTACAGTGTAGCACCCCACTCTTATAAGACATATTCCTGAACATACCGTCGGTATTTGAGAACGTACTCTACGAGAGTGGCATGCTAGGATAGTCAATTAAACATACTCATTTCAAATTATTCACGCATCACACGCATGCTCAGAAAAGCTCATAATCTTTTCAACCAATTTTATTCATAAACATTTTTAGTCATAGATGTTACAAATAATATACAGATCATCAGAACTTGAATAATCATTTAGGCCCTTTACATATACAAAACACTTTTAGACATAAAGTTATTACAAAATAAATTTTTTTAGATACACATGGTATAATATTTGCCGAATACAATTTTAATACAAAAATAATGGAAAATATATGCAACGGAGAACTGATCCTGACCTCTATCTCTTATTTGATTATAGCGACTATATTTCAGTTTGGCTAATTGGGTAACTCCTCTGAGCTCAAAAAATAACATTGCAATTTTAGTAAGTTTTGTGAACTCAGTGAGCAGACTGTCCTCGATGGCTCACTCATATCATATAATACAACAGTTCATACTTCAAATTCACATACACTTTATGTCATCATGTAATGCACATCATTTCACCAATAATCATATAGCATCACATACACTTTGATCACTTATTTCACATTTCACATTCAAAGTAGTCAAACAATTCATTTCGACCATTTAAAACATACATATTAATTATATATGAAATGCTCACAAGACTCACTTCAATTGTTATTATTGTGATCGAGTGCCTGTAACTATCCTATTTTCATTGTGGATATCGGGCTCATTAATAACTGTCCCTTATCTATTGGGATACAGGGCTCATTATACATAGTAAGCTAAAGGCTCTTACCATATTCTGAGCTTTAAGCTCTTTTCCACTTTCTGAGCTTTGAACTCTTTTTCAGTGGCTACTCTGGTCACAACAACCTTTATCTGTTCATGCATTCATGTAATGAAATGCATCACATTCATATATATTCAATCAATCGCTTATGTTCAATTTCACATTCACATTCACATTTTTCATTGGATCGATGTTCGATATTCAACAATAATGTTAAGAATCACTTATTTCGTTCACATTCACATTCAATAAAGCACTTCCTATATTTTCACATTTATCAAACTCCTCGGACTACTTATGTTTAGAATGGTTTCAATCACAATCATATTAGTAGTAATTGAATACAGAAATTTAGAACAGAGCAAATAATTAACGTGAGACCATTTTTGTCAACTCACGGTACTCTTTAGATTAGCATTTGCTTCCGAGATCTAGAAACGTCTGGATGCTGACGTTCTATCCTGTGTATCAACATTGTGCAATACACACATTACACAAACATTACTAATTGCACGTTCACATAAACATTCAATTATACACATATGCATATGTTTAATGTTTAATGCATGCTCAATTTGACTATTCTGGGAATTTATCCTTAATCACATCAGTTGATCATTAACAATATCATTTGTGTATATCGAGCTTACACTTAGGTTCATAGATTAAAGAACTTGGTTAATCTAATATCATCAATCATATGTCTATCATATATATGCTTTCCAATTCTTTTTCTGGCATTATAAGATCACAAAGTATTCGATTCTCATTTATCTTTACTTAATACACATTATTCCTCTCATTTGAATCACATTAGCCATATAAGATCACTTTCATTTCTATAACATTTCTAAATTTTTAGAAATTGTCTCATTGATATCAACAATCCATGCTTAAGTTATAACTTCCATTATCACTTTGAATATATCACATATTTAATCACTTTATCCATCATCAACTAGGTTCAATTTAAACCTTATTCAAGCTTAAATGCATTATAAGAAAGTAGCCTAGCATTTGTTGTTTCAAACCACACATAAAAGGAGAACATTTCCATTTAGGCCATTCTAGACCCTGCTCATAATCGTGGAATTCTTCCTAATGATCATGACAACAACATTTCCTTCTGTCCATGATCGTGGGATTCTTCCCCATGATCGTGATAGAAAGCAATTCATCTGCCCATGATTGTGGGATGGGTGCCACGATCGTGGCCTACCCGCGCCCCCCCCCTTTTGCACTTTTCTAGATTTCTCACTCTTTACTCGCTAAATTTAACACCTTATGCACAGTTCATCATTCCTAGCTTAAACCCTCATCATTTCCACTTCATTTTTACTCCCATTATAGCTCAATATCATTCTTAAATCAATCATGATCTATGATTGATCATAACACCAAAAATAGAATATTCATACATACACATTCATTATAAATTTCTATATATGTTCAACTTCATTACATAATAATTCAACCACCATATTGATTGCATTAGACTCTCAAAACTTTACGCATTTGATTCATCATCATTCACTGAGTCTTATCATGCATACAATTCTAACTCTTTCCATAATATATCTCATTCATAATGCATCAAACATTCACTTCCATAGTTCATCATTTAGGATTCTTAACCTCTTCATTTTTACCTCAAAACTATCTCAATAACATTCACTAGACAACTCATAACTTAAGGTTCATCGATCATACAAAAACAAAACGTTTCATCATCTTTCATTGTTATATCTAATTCTCTTTCCAAGAATATTACTCCAACATCTTTCTTATTATTTAATTTCTCAATCTATTTCCTCAGATAATAGGCTATGATTCATGGCTTTCATATATTTAAAATGAGAACACATCCTATACTTTTATTCATTAATTTTCTACATTAATCATCAACACAAAATTAGGATATAGAACATTTCTTTATTTATCAACTTTCAACTCTCATTCACCCATCACCTTCATTATTAATCATTATAAATGCTTTTTCTTAAAACTCATAAATAACATTAGCGCACCAACATTAGAACATAAACCTCTTTATTATTGCACCCACGTTAAAGCACATATACTAGTTCATGATCAGTTCACCTCTTAATCTATCATAAAAAACATATCTATCAAGTAAGCCATGAAGAACAATACACTACTTACTTGATTAGCTCAAAGCTTTTTCAATCACCATTAAACCCTAGCTCCTCCATGATACATGATCACTGACATTTTTGTTGGAATAGAGTTGGTATTTTAGTGACAAGATGAAGAAATAGCAAGGATGGTGAAGCATAAAGTACAAAATGGTGGTGAGCTTCACTATCGAGAAAGTTAAAGGTATTGTGTAAATAAAGAAGAAGAAATGGAGAAGATGAAGATCAAAAATGAAGAGAGAAGAAGAAAGCATCAAATGAAAATGAAAGATAAAAGATAGTCTTTCAAATGAAAGAAAATATCGTAATGGGTGTGTGGCATGGCAAGTGACACTTGTCACTTGCCACATGACCAACTTATGGTTTCTAATGGGTCCTCCTTCTTAACCAGTCCATTTATCTCTAATTTCTAATTCATTTGTCTCCTAAATTTCTATGATACTTGTCATTAAATCCAAATGTCATTTACCAATAATTTCTACTGCCATTTGATATTTACTTATACTATCTTTTATCAATTTTCGTGCCACTTGGCATATTTCCTAGTCTAAAAATTACTCAAAATTTCAGAAATTTCCTAGATTCCACAAAAATTCTAATTCATCAATAAAATATACCAAATCAAATTTGAAGATAAAGTACTCGCTATCCATATCATAATCACTTTAATAAAAATCATTTATACCTTGAAAATGTCAAATGAGTGCATAAACAGTCATTGCAATGTGTGTAAAAATCTATTCACATGTGTGTGTATGCTACTGTTATACGTTAGTATGAAATGCATTTTTCTAATCTCTCATTACCATTCCTTATTTACAAAAATCTAGGGCTAACCCTTAGTATGGAAACGGGATGTTACATATAGGGCTACGATTATGACCTGCATCGGGTAAACGCATAGACACTCAAGAATGTCAAGTTTTGAAGGAATTTGTAGACCTTTCAGACCCCAAAAAATTCTATGGTTACCCAAAATACAAGAGGATATTTAAAGAACAAGAAAAGAGGTAGAAAGGAGCTTTTGCATCAGCCACCTAGAGAAACCTTAGAGAGAAATCATCGACAGATAGAGGAAGAGAAGAAGAGAGAGAGAAGAGGAGAAGAAGCTGACTCGACATATTTCTCAAATCAGGAGGCTTCCTGACATCGCTATCTCCCATCATCCATTTAGACTGTATTTTCTATTTATTTTTATTTTTATTATTATATAGCATTGGATTTAACAGTTAATGATAAAATCTAGAATGTTGAGGATGTTTTAAACTCACCTTTGAAATTTTATTCTTAAATTAATGAAAATCTTCTTATTTATGTGTTGATTAGATATTGTTGTGGTTTGATTCTACAATTGCATAATTCGATAATAAACGGAGAGGGATAATTGAATGAAAAATGATTAAATTGGACTAATAAGATTTAGGTGATTTAATAGAAGCAAAAATTGAATCAGATAGAGAAATTGTGCAAAAAGAGATCTTACATAGGTTTCTAATAGTTTATTAGAGAACTTCATAACTAATTAGGATTTTGGATAGGTTGAGAATTGAGAGTTACAATCTCCATAATATGATTAGGGTTTATGATTTAGGGTTAATGGTTATAATTCGAGAGAGAGTAATCAACCCTAAGAGAGTCTAGAACCAACAATTCAATAATTCATAATCAGTTAAGTTAGCATTAAGGATAGGTAAAATTTCCTTTCTCTCAATTGGTAATTTCTTTTGGTTAACTCTTAGGTGTGTTACAATTGCTTAATAATTAGTATATTCGTATTTGATTCTTAATTTGATTGATTGAATTAAATTCTCATATTAGTTTCGTGCAATTTGAATTTTTGTTATTATTTTTGGCCTTACATTTTAGGATTAGATTAACTCCCTCCTCGTGGAATCTATACCTTTGATACTACATTAATGAACCATATGCTTGTGGATTATCGAGGGTTAATAATTAAAACTTACACACAACAAAACCCCAATCAAGTTTTTTGGCTTCGTTTCTGGCGAGGTGATTAGTTTAGTTCTTTAGTCTAAGGCTTTTTCACCTTCTTTTTAATTAAAAAAAGTTGGGCATAAAGTAGACGACACATCAACATGGATATCACTAGACAACAATGGGGAATCTCAAGAGTTAAATGCCTGAAAGAGAAAAAAATAATGATTATAGAGGATATATATTATAGGGAGCAAGGCGCCTTAATTTAGTCGGGGAAATCATCATCCTTATATGAATCCGTAAACTTCAGGGTGGCAGAACCACTCAGATTTTTATTGGTCCAAATATACAAGTACTCATATGGAACATCAAGACCTATTTGAATTTTAGCAAGATAAGTCCAGTTCTTGGGATTCTAAATTGGAAAAAATCATGGATAACCTAACAGATATGGAAGAGAACCAAAAGAGACTGGAAGAGCAATTTGGTCAAGTAATTGAAAATCATACCGCTTCTATTCACAATCTGTAGATTCAAGTAAGAAAGCTTTCCCGTAAATTTTGTAAGAGAAGTATGGAAGACTCTTTGAGCAATATGGAATTATATCAATGAGTGCAATATGAGGTTTTCACATTTAGAAATAGGGAAGAACAAGAAGAACTAGTGGAAGACCATGCTGAACCTTATCTCGTAGAAGACCAAGAGATGACAAAAGAGGATGAAGAAAAGAATGACAACTCTCCCTATTTTTCCTTAGATCTTGGTATACCATGTTTGAACATTGAAAAAATTTGGTAGGTTTATATAAAGAGAACCTCATCATTCGGATTAGTGATGACTAAGTGACATCAAACATAAATGATGTATTAAAGAATCCAGAGGAGGGTGACCTATTCAGAGAAAATGATGGGTTAGAATCTTTTAAGGAGCGAGACAATAAAGAACAGTTGAAAACGGACATCAAGTTTGAAGAAGCTATGGAAGTCTGTGTTCAAAAAGCGAAAAAAGAAGAGGAGATGAGGGTGAATGAGGAAGAATCAACAAGAGAACAATTCACTCTTTTACCGGGCAAACTGCTAGATTATATGAAAAATTTAGAGAGTTTTGTTATTCCTTATTTTATTAATAGTTCGCTCAAAAAAGGACATTATTGAGCTTAATTAATTTTCATAATGTTATCAATATTGTCCTTCTGATTATTTTGCAATTTGTAGCTTACTTACAGGCTACAAAACTGATGTTAAATGAAAAAGTTGGAAGCAAACTACTCATAATTGATCTTAGCTGAGTTTCCAAGGATAGAGCATCGAGTTACCAATTTTAAAAGAAACACTGCATGGGAGGTAACCCATAGATTGTTAATTCCATGTTATTTCCTTTAACATTTAGATAGTTTGAATTTTGTAGTTAGGTTATTTTGTTTCCAAATAAGGTCGGGAAGGCATAGGATTTTGACATAAGTTAGATAATCAAGGAAGTAAACAAAAAAAGAGGTGAAGGAGCTATAAAGAGTTAGGAAGTGATCTTGGGAATGTGTAGAAGGACAACAGAAGAAAAAAAATCAGAAATTGGTGAAAATAATGTAGGCCACGATCGTGGCCCATGATAGGGCATTATAGACACACATTTTTTAGAGTTTTTTCTTACAAAATTGCCCTCCTCTCACTTATATATTAAATTCTAACCTCGTTTCATCCATCACTTTCATTTAGACTCTCTCTCTCTATATATAATACATTCAAAGACTCACTTTTCTCTATTTACACTTAACTCCCTTAATCTCGTAACTCTTGCACACTCTCATTCTTAATGGGGCCACGGATCAAGCAGACTGTTAAGTGCACCTAATCCAAGGGGAACGCCTAAATATTGGGCCATGGTAAAAGAGATAGGACAACAGATTACAGAGTACCTTTCCTGATCTTCTTATATAAGAAAAGTAACCGCTTCCACTCCCTTCGCAATAAAAAAATTATGGTTCCTAAGTATTTTCTTTTTCAAACTTTAGATAAACTGGAATTAAGAGGCAAGGTCAAGAATTTAGCCGAGAAAATTCGATAGGGATAGTTTATTCATTTTCAATATCAAGTTTACAAAGAACTAACCCTTGAATTGTTTACATCCCTTCAGTTTGAATCTAATAAACTTAGGGAATTGTGGTTTAGGTTACAAGGACAACTGTATGAGCTAAATTATGATACCTTGTATGAAATTTGTGGTTTCCCTGAATCGTCCGTAGTGGATCAGCACGACGATTTCTGTGTCACCCCCTACTGGACTGAACTAATTGGGTTAGAGCGCTTTAATGCCAAGAATGCCCATAATAACATCATCAGGAGCCACGAACACTTATAACTACACAAATCCATGTGTCGAACTAGTTTTTACAAAACAGAAATTAACAAGTGTTCGATGAAAAAACTTTTCCTGTTGTGGTGCATGGATCACAGTATCCCAGTTTGCACAACCACCCACATCTTTAATGCAATTATTGCTACTTGACGCAATAGGAGCAATAACTTAGGAAAGGGTTATTTGGTTCCGGCCATAGCTGATTATTACAGAGTTGAGTGTAATAGATTCACTGTCTCTTACGACCCAGAACCATATCAGGCCCATGATGACTGCCGCATACCTGGGCTAAGAATACTCACAGTACCCTTAACCTGATTATGTAAAGCTAACTGAGTATCTTTAAAAAAAAATTTGGACACCACAAAAAGGTTCCCACATAAGTCATTTGCAAATCCTAAGATAGTCAATAGTTAATTTACAAAAATTTTAAATCATATCAACATAATCATGAGCCACTATACAACAAAAGAGAAAAATAAAGACTACCCACGTATGGTAATGCCCCTGAATATGTCAAAAGACTGCACGGACCACTCAGAGGTTCAAGCTCACAAATTAACCTGCATGGTTGGGAAGCGAAGGGGGTGAGTGCACTATGTACTTAATGAGCAAAAGAAGTATATATCGCAAATAGAACCCACTACACACCAAAACGGTCTAAATCACCTAAAAACAGTTTTATACATGTAACATGCACATAACCACCTATGAAGTGAATATGGATGGCATAAAACATACAGACCTAGTCTGTGGCTTATGTCATAATGGTTAGGAACCACATAAGCCTAACCTATTAATCACTCATTTAGTGAACATAGGTTCTAGTTCCATTACATATAAGCAGAAAAGTATCACATGTAAAAATCAAATCTCTTCAAAAAGTCAAATATCAGAAAAAGCCAAAAAAATTATGTACGTCACCACTAGTCGGCCAAACTAGTGTGCACACACACCGAATCTCGATGTTGGCTTGACTTTCATATGTGGTGAGTCCAGAATACATTTGACAAGAGCGTCATAACCTTAGGTGATGACCTCGTCGGTGACCAGACCTCTAGGTGTGCAATCACCAGCAAGTCCTGTAGAATGGTGTCATTATAAGGACTCGACTTTTATGTACCAGCATCAAGGGTATGGGGGTCGCTTAATCAATTGTGCCCAACACATGATTGACCAATCGTCTCCTCACTAATCACAAAAAAATCGTATACAAATATTAAGTACAAAAATTCAAATAAGGTATCATGCCTTTATTAATTAGTCCAACCGATAAAATGGAACCTTGCTATGGCTTTAAGCTAAAAGAGAATACGTACATGCAACATAAATGACTCAGTTATGCATATGTAAGTTCCAAAATATTATTTCATCCAGTGAAAGTCATCTTTTGAAATCCAAATGCAAAGTTATTCAAAAATGTAGTTTCATAAAATAAAACATTGTCCTTTTCACTGCAATTGTAGGTTTGTTGAAAACAATATCATTCCTTAAAATACAAAATAAAAACATCAGTTTCACTCCAAGTGCAAAGAGTTATTCAAAGCAATGTAATTTATTAAATACATAAGTATTCTAGCATCTATTTGAGAATCAATTCTACTATGCATTACCTAGGTTCAAAATTCACATACAAGTCATCATGCATGTCTTAGGATGTCCTAATCCCATTTGAGAAATATGTTTTCCCTAACTCGCCTCAAAAGAAGGTTTACACTCCTTTAATTTCAACAATCCTCAGTACAAGCTTCTTGATCCGTAGATCCCGAGCCTTTATACATATAAATGTAATGTAGTTACTACTACTCAAACATATAACTCATATTTATACCCCATCACTTAAGTGTATAAAACACAATATCACAATTTTTAAGCTATAGGATTCAGCCATGAAGCTTCTCACATGGTTGCTTCTCTTATAATTCACATAAGCTTTCTTTTGCATTTTCCAAGGTATTTAATGCCTTTAATCCAATACTTACACATTTCAAAGCATAATTAAGCACATTTTAATCCAAGCACATTTTAATCCAAGCACATTAGGCCACTACTCATCAATCTAAGCAACAATTCATGTTTATTCTAAGTAAACATGAAAGCCTCTTTCCAATACACACCATCAAAATCCTTAAATCCTAAGCCAAGTTCACTTGGGCATTTTATCAAACACCTAAAGGCATAAACTTGAATGCCTCCTTCTAATGAACATCTTCCTTATTTTTCATCATCAATTCACATTATAAATACATAATTAACATCGTAGAGTTCATTTAAACCATCAATTTCAAAAGATATTCAAAATTTCACAAACTTTCACCAAAGATAGGGAAATTCAGTTTTGGCTTAAGGAAGCTTCTCTATGACCCATTTCATTCATCTAAATCATGTCTCATGAATATTCAAGCATGGAGAACAACACATCTTAACACTAAACTCAAAATCATAATGTAGAGAGAGATAAGACAAAATTTACCCAAACTTTTCTTTGGTGCTATCTTAAAATCCTTTGAGAATTTCTCAAATCTAATGATAGATTTGAGTTCCTTGACCCTAAATTAACTTAGAAAACCTTGGTTTGGGTTGGAGAATGAAAAGAATGGTGAAAATTGGGTGATAGCCGAATTCGTCTTCTTCTCCTCCTTCTCCTTTCTCCTTTTCTTTTAATTAAAACAAAGTGTTTTAAGGACAAATGATTTGTGTTTTAACTTTTTTATGGGTTAACAAAAGCTTTAAAGCTTAAAAATTATATTTTTACGTATCTTGATGTGGTTGCTAGTGTTTCAAAGTCAATATCAAAGAACAAAAGAGTTCGAAAGACATTCAGATTGAAACAATGACCCAATTGTGACAAAAGGCATAGATGAAGGCCACGATCGTGGCTTGTATTAGGTAGACACGCAGCCACTCCTAAACTTCACATTTCAAGGGATTTTTAGGACCTTTCGGACCGTAAAAAAACCCTAGTTCAACCCTAAACACTAAAGAACATAAATAGAACAAGAAGAACAAAAAGAAAAGAGCTTTTGCATCAACCACTAGAGTGAATTATCGAGAGATAGAGGAAGAGAGAAGTGGGGAAGAAGTCCACTCGATGTATTTCCCAGATCAGGAGTTTTACGATGTCGCTGCCTCCCGTCATCTGTTCAATTTCGTATTTTCTCTTATTTTCAATTTTACTATTGTATAGAATTGGATTAATAGTTAATGATAAGATTTTTGGATGTTGATGATGTTCTAAACTCACCTTTAAGGTTTTATCTTTGATTTAATGAAATTTGATTGTTTACATTTTACTAGATTTATTGTGATTTAATTCTGCAATTGCATAATTCAGTAATAAACAGAGAAGGTGAATCGAATAAAAATAATTAAATTGGGCTAATGAGAGTTAGGTGATTTAATAGAACAAGAATTAAATCAAATCGGTAAATTGTGCGAAGAGAGATCTTGCATAGATTTTTGATAGTTTATTAGATAACTTCAGATCTAACTAAGGTTTTGGATAGTTGTTGACTGAGAAATTACAACTTCCATAATAAGATTAGAGTTTATAAATTAGGGTTAATGGTTATAACTCGAGAGAAAGTAATCAAACTTAGGATCATCTAGAACTAATAATCCAGTAGTTCATAATCGATCAGGTTAGCATTAAAGATAAGTAAAATTTCCTTCTCTCAATTGGTATCTCCTTAAGTTGATTCTTGAGTGTGCGTTGCAACTGTTAAATTATTAATATTTTCATGATTTAGTTTCGTTACATTTTAAATTTATGTGATTTATTTTGGCCTAATATTTTAGGATTAGATTATCCCTCCTCATGGGATCGATACCTTAGGTACTATGTGAATGACCCGTACAGCTGTGGATTATCAAGGTTAATTAATTAAAACTTACACACATCAAACAACCCGATTAGAGGCGTCAATTTTGGCGTCGTTGTCGGGGAGTGAGGTGTTTTAGTTTTTGTTTGTGATTTTAATTAGTGTTTTGTATATATTTATTCGTAATTGGTTTCTTGTCAGTTATTTCGTGATCTTTTCATTTTTTCTATTTCGAGTTTGTGATAAATATTTTTAAAAAAAATTCGTGTATGGAAGTAAATTTTCTTTAACTCTTACTATTAATCCTATAACCAATATTGGACTGATCAACCTAACTTTAGTTATAGATGGGATAATCAACAAAGTTACTTCCATGATAGTTTGTAGGATGCATAACAATTCTCGTATAGATGAGAAGTTTCTTATCATGATTCAGGTATATCTCTGGACTACTATATCAAGACCTTTAATGCTAACAATCTTCAATTTCAGTAGGGTATGCAGTAACTTCAAGAGAGTATACAACATACCCAATAGGATGAAAGGCAATCTTAGTTTAGTTGCTAAGATTCAGAGAGATAATACTACTCAGGTACATCTCTAGAAGAATTGCTTAATATTATAGCTGCTAACAATCTTCAAATTCAACATAATATGCAGCAATTCCAACAAAATATGTAGTATTTGTTTCAGCAAGGTATACAGCAAATCTGACAGGATACTCTGTAATTCCAGAAAAATGCATTGCCTCGATGGGGAGATATTAGTCATATGGAACCGCAAAGCAAAGAGGAGTAGTTGTATCAATCCGAGGTGTACCCAATAGACATTTGTGCAGAAGCTTTATAAAGTGATAAGAAGTTTGAGAATTTTGAGATCATTACTCAAGGAGTTGCTTATGTAGAAGAAGAAGAGGAGGAGCTGGAAGCTGAAAAAGACATATCGTTTAGATCAGAGGTAAGTATCGAGTTCCATTTTATTGTTGAAAATGACTCTTCACCTTTAAATAGCATATTGGGTGAATTAAATTAGGAATAAAAAGGTGAAGAGACATTTTAGATCTTTCCAGCGTGCATGGACTCAGTCAAGATTGAAAGTCACGGGATAAGGAAGATGTTGAATATGACGGATCATCTATTGAGACCCTATCCTGAAGAACCTCACATGGAGGAGCCGCATATGACACCTAAAAATCTCAATTTTGTCATGTGAGGAGGAAACATGGAATTGAGCCAGCGACCATAAACAAAGACACTTTTTGGGAGGCAACCTAAGGGAAGTAAATTTCTTTTCTTTACATTTCCGCATTACTTTTTATTTGCACGTGTCTTATGTTAGTTTCTTTCTTGTTTATTTTTAAGTTTCCAATCAAAATGAGAGAAAGAATAAAACAAATGAAACAAACATTTTCTCATTTTCTATTGCTTCTATGACTATATAGTCATGATTAAAGAATGAGTTGACCAGAGAATTTGATAGCAATTTTAGCATATGTTTCTACTCTTGTGATTGGTCGATATGCATTATCCTTAAAAGAGTATTAACTAATGGTAGACAAAACTAGTGATATTTTGAACCTTATTTGATTGACACATTTATATCAGTCTTATTGTCTTTTGATAATGTATGACCTTCATGACATGACATGTACATCTTAATTTTGCCTTGAATTTCTATTCAAGACCACATTTGTATCACAAACATTAAGATGGATATGATTAGGCATTCTTTGCTTTTCTGAACTACATTAGCCAAATAGCTGACCCATTATATGATTTTCCTTTTTTATAAGACCCCTTTAAGCCTTATTAGCCCTTCTTTTTGTATCAACCATATTATATGCTTTATACTTAACCAAATGTCCTACCCAAACCATAAAGCTAGTGAAACATTTATGATTGGTGCATTTGTGGATGTACGAAAGTGTAAGTGTGGGGGTGTACATATGTATGGGTAGGTTAATGTTGGGATGTTTTGTTGTGTCTTATCATTGAAATTCCCATGTTGATGTAGTCTATTTTAATTTTTATAAGGAAAAGAAATAAAGAAAAGAGAAAAGAAAAAGAAAAAAAGAAAAAGAGAAATGAAAAGAAAATGAAAAAGAAAGAAAGAAGAAAAAGAGAAAGAATGAAAAAAATTTTATTTAAATAAATTTATCAAGGAGGAAGTGCATATGAGTTTGCTAAGTTATTCATAATTAATGCATCATCCTAGAGTTATAATGAATGTGTTATTTGCACATATCAAATATGAGGTAGATATTGGCTTGGAAGGTTAACTTTTTATGGTTGCAATGTATTGTCATCAATTGTATGAGTGATTCCTTCGAATTGGTATATGCTTCATATGGTTTGTGTGTGAGAGTTGAATTTGGTGGTGAAATATGAATGTTGCATTCGTCGTAGCTGACGGTACCCAGCTTTTTATAAGTGTTAACTTGTGTACTTGATGTCATATTGAGTGTTGCTTTGTTTCACTAGCTTTGATGGCTTTCATGCTACTTGACCCAAACATATCTCACTTTACCTTTACGACACATTACAACCTTTAAAAGACCTTTGATTCATAATTTTGTATATGAACATTAGTGGTGGAGAAATGAAATGATATGCAAAGTTGTGGATTGTCATGATCATGAATGGTGTTGAGTTTACCCGTGGATATACTTTAGTTAAACACATTTTCCTAATCTACCATTAGATTGCTCAGTTTTTGAAGATGATGAATTTTGATTGATTATGAGTAAAAGCTTAGAATGTTAACTTCTTGCTATGATTTCTGAAAGTCATTCATATTTGGTTATGATTATGTATTACTGGAACATATGAGAATTGAGTAATTGTTTTAGGTCTTTGATATTAATTTGGATGTTTTGCCCGAGGAAGGTCAAAAGCTAAGTGTGGGGAAAATTGATATGTGTTTAATTATTGATACATTTATTCATTTACACTTAGCGATTAATGATACGAAAATGCTTAAGATACTCACTTTAATTTATATATGATTTTAGGTACAATTTAGAAGCAAAGAAATTAAAATGGTTCGAAAGCATGATAATTGGATCATTTTTCAAAGACTAATACACACTTGTCTTCATAGAGCAAAAAGAAGACAAGAAATATAGAAACATAAATAAATTATATTTGCTCAAGGTTGTCATGCATGGACCATACAAAGCGTATGTGAATTTAATTTTTTGTATGGCCATGCACACCATTACTTTAATTAATAAAGATAAGGCAGTTGAAGAAGAAGAAAAAATTAGACACATGGAAGTAGCAAATGACCAAAATGATGTATGCAATAGTTGGAAACAAAATGGCAATGCACAGACAAGCAACAAGGAGAAAATGCAGCACAACAGTCCATGAAGAAAATGCTAGTAGGTGGATAAGTAAACAACATGAAAAGACACTGCAGTAAAGGAGGAAGCAAGGGGTCAACATGTGACATCGAACAGATAGTGTTTGCATTTAATGCAGACGATGACAACAAACACAGACGTCCTGTATAACATAGACGACATCTTCATTTTAGTGTTTGCGTTTAACGCAAACATTTTCGTTCATGCTAAAAGGAAGTCCGTAGGTCATAAACATAAGTGTATAGGAGTAGTGTACCACAATGTAAATTTGTCACATCAATATAATAGTGCCAAGAGAATAAAGAGTAAGAAGGCGTGGCAAAAGAGAGCTGAAGGGGGTTTCGGCTAGGGTTATTTGAGTGGGGTTGAACCATTTTCTTTGGAGAGACTCATAGAAGGCTAGACATCCTGACGCTGGTTTGGAGGTGACATCGATGCCGACAACCCAGGATAAGTGTATTTTTTTGTTTTTGTTGTTTCTTTCTCTTATTAGGAATTGATTATGTTATCTTGTATTTATTAAATTGGGTATTGTGAAAAGATTATTTTAATGTGTTTATTGAATTGTTTATTTGCCACCCCATTATAAGAATTTTGATATAACCTATAATTGTTATGTTGAAATTTATGTGTAGCAACTAATGATTCGTAATCATTAGGGATAATATGACCTAGATTAAATGACGCATCATATGTGGTTGTTGCGTTGATTAATCAGTTTATCCTTATTTGTAATGCTACTGCCTAATTAAATCTAGAGATTATATCCTAGGTTATCTAGTAGTTAGGTTTAATTAACGATCATAACTTGATTAAACAAAATCTAAGGGAAAACTCGGGTAATTATTAACCCATGATTAATAGTTACTAGAAGAGGTTTGAGAACAGCAAATGAATGAAATATGCTTAATTAGGGTGTAGGTTAAGATTGAACCAAAGAATTGGGTCCTTACTGTATTCCCCACCTTTATCATTTTTCACATGTTTTCTTTAATTTGTTTTTATTAGTCTAGTTTCATTTTATTTTCTTATTTCCAAAATCCAAAAACCCCCTTAACCTAAACACCCATTAATTTCATTTCAACAACTTTACACACAGTCTCTGTGGGATTAACCTAGACTCACCACTACTATAGTAGTAGTCTAGTTATTTTATTTTGACTAACGTTACGATGCGCTGTCAGTTATTGCTAAAGGTAAGTTTTAGTATATGGTTATTTCAAAGAAATAGGCTAAAGCAAGTTGGTGAATCTAAGTGCTTTCATTATATCAATGCTTCTAATTTAACAAATATGGTCTCAACATACTTATAAAAGCAAGTTTTAGAGTTATCCTACTATGCAATGATAACACACACTTGAAAGATATTAAGAGCTTTAAAACAATTTTGAAAATTTCTCTTTAGACTCAAAAACTCACCAAAAACATTGGGTATATATGTGCGTAAATAATATGTTATTTCATTCAACTTGAATATTTGAATGATTATGAAAAGCATGATTTAGAAAACTAATTTTATTTTAACCATCATCCTTTTGCATACCAATTCAAATCAATATTGAATAAGGACATATAGTTTTCATGGACAGATTTCAACCAATTTAAGACATCAATTCATAAAATATTATAATCAATATTATAATAAGCTTAAAGAAATCAATTAAAAATTCATTAGACTCATCCTTACACTTAAAGTTGTACATTATCCCCAATGTACAGAGTAAAAGCATTTATGAATAAGTGAGAGGGTTAAGTTGGTATTATCCTAAATATGAATTTTTTTTATTGTGATCTATCCAATATGAGACTAACATCCTTGCAAAATATAAAAGAAAAGGATAAAAAGAAAAAAAGAAAAAACATAAAAGAAAATAAAATCCTATACTAAGATGACAGTAATTAAAAGATAATATCAAAATTGAAATAAAATTAAAACTAACTCATAGGTTGCCTCCCATATAGTGCTTCGTTAACGTCGGTAGCTCGACATAACCCTTATACTTAATGTCATCTTAGATTAATAATTGGTAGCTTTCTTCCACCCTTTTCTCCACCAAGTGGTTTTATAGACTGTAAAGAAGCCACCTGTTGTAAGATAATAATAATGACAATTTATCAAATTAATAAATCTAATTTCAAGTAATAATTCCCTTTTAAATGACAAGCTGTTAATAAAATAAGGGATAATGAAACTCCCTACATCATCAGCTAACTCAAACAGTTTTCCTTCAAGGAAGTGAGAACCCTTCATTCTTAAGGTCACTATCAATAACTCATTAGTAATTCCCTTACTTGGTTCCTCCACTAGTTCTTCCTCAACCAACTCTATCCACTCTTCTTCTTCTTCTTCTTGGACACTGCTTTTGACTCATCTTCTTCAGTTACCTTCTGCTGCTCCTCTACTTTCTCTTTTTGCATGGAGGTTTCTTTATCTTCTTCATCAAGAAGCTCTTCTTCACTACTAAGGGTAATTGCCTCTCGGTTGGTAGTATCAGTTTCAGTAGAAATGGGCAAATTCCCTTGCATCGAGATAACATATTTGATATGTGCTTAATTGATTATGAATTTATTCCATATAACTTAGTGATTATTGCTATCAAAATGCTTAAGATACTTACTTTAGTTTATATATGGTTTTAGGTACAATTCAGAAGTGAAAGAGCTAAAGTATATCGAAAGCACTATATTTGAGCCGATTTCCAAAGATTCACACTCACTTGTCTTCATGAAGCAAGAAGAAGAAGATTAAAAGCAAAAGAAGACAAGAAGATGCAAAGACAGATGAGATATATGTTGAAAATACAAAAAAGAAGAAAGCATGAGATTTCAAGACCAACTGGTGACATTGCATAGCTATGAGCATGTCTCACGGATGTGCAATGTATGACATGGGTGTGAGACCATTCTCACACCCATGCCATGGTGTGTCA
>JANIIA010000190.1:32494885-32511653 GCA_027478495.1 Erythroxylum alaternifolium
AAATCAATTTGTAAAAAGGACATAAAAGGAATATGTTAAAAAGTAATTGGATAAAGTTGTCTTTTTGTACTTTTGGTACAACACCAAATTTAGTGTGTTACTATTCATTGCACCATTTTGATGTGAAAATTTGGTGTCTTCCTTGAAGTAGATTTATTACATCAAAATATCAAATTTAGTATTTTGGTGTCTTGGTTAGAGATGGCCTAAGAACATAAGACTATTTCCCATGTTCTGCCAATGAGATGAGTTGATGAGTTGCACTTGCACTAAAAGGGATGGCATTTGCAGTGCACCCAAGTATAGTTTCTGGTATTATCTAATGTGGGTCGGACCAAGTCCAATTTAGTTCAAGCCCGTTTAAAATGCTAAGTTTCAGGTTGATGTAGATCGAATTCCATCCACTCGTTGTAAACTTAAAAATGAACAGAACAAACTATTAGACAGAATATGACAAATGTAAGAATGTGATTGAAGAGATTAGATGCTTTGTTTCAGTTCCAAACTTAAGGGTCCGACCGAACACTGTTAAGTGAAACAAGGTGCTCCTTTCCGTTATTGAAGCTACCGAAAGTTGGTCCATTGATACGTCTTTGATACACAGATTACGGAATTTTTACTTATGAACAAACTATTTATTTATTTAGACATTCCAAGTTGCGAATTGACAAATCTGTAGATAATGATGTAACTGGGGTTTCATTGACTGAAATAATCATTTCATTTGTGATCTATTATTAACAATAAGATATTTTCCTATTTAATTGAAGAAAATATACAGAATGGATAATTCAAAGGTTACTTATTTATTGAGTTTAGGGAACAAATAAACCCATCGCTTCCTATCTTTATCTATTTTAACTCTATTTTAAGTGATTGGGAATAAAATTGAGGAAATATTGGACCAAAATATCCTTAAAAAATTTACATAATTACTTAACTATAATAATAATAATAATAATAATAATAAGAAATAGCAATAATAATAAGAACAATAATTAAATTATTAATAATAATAACAATAATTAAATTAATAATAATAATAATAATATATAGTTGACAGTGAAGAATTTGATATTTCAATATTTTTGTTACTTTTTCTTTGTCATTTTAATTTATATTTTTAAATCAAACATCGGCATTATATTATTATTACAAATTTTTAAGAACAAACTAAACTAAATAATACCTGTTCTCATCTATTATATTCTTAAAAAATTATTATTTTATTCTTTATCTATTTCAACATATAAATCAAACATTCTGTAATTAATCTATCCAACTGAGTTTTAGATTTAAAATGTGCGAGATTTACTTAATCGTAATAATATACTTACTCATGTACGGGGACGCATATATTGACCATATTGTTAGAAGTGCCTAACTCACCTCCAAAAGTTAGCTCAAAAGGGGAGCTTTGCACACTATTATAAATTATTGAATGCTCTTATAGTTGTTTGATGTGGGATTCCTGACACACCCCTCAATTCAGAGTAGGACTAGACATCTGATGGACATATTGGGCAAAGAGATATAACCGAGCATCGCCCCAAACTATCGAGACAAACTGGCTCTGATATCATGTTAAGCGACCATTTCACCACAATAGCTTAAGCTGTTGTGTGAGGCCAACTTAATTAGTTTTATATATTCACTAACACACTCCCTCAAGTGAAAGCCCTTTGGGCTTGAAACTTATACAAGCTCTTTTGCTGAATAATAGGTGAGTGGTAGGATTTGAACTTACGACCACTTGATCATAGAGGCTCTGATAACCATGTTAGGAGTGCCTAACTTACCTCCAAAAGCTAGCTTAAGAGGGGAGGTTTGCATATTATTATAAATTGTTGAATGCTTTAATAGTTACTCGATGTGAGATTCTTAACACATATATCACATTTTCGTAAACACTAATTTGTTTTAGCTATGGAGAATCATGATTTACATTCAGTTTAACTTTTTTTTGTGATTTTAGCTCTAAAATAAAAATAAAAATTAAATAAACCCTTTTTTTGCTAAATTGAAAATTTTAAAATTAGAATTTGAACAAAATAGACTATAAACTTTTAATATAATTTGAAAATTTCTAATTTCGTCAAGTAACAATCATTTAAACGGTCGAATAGATCTCTACTTCGTGGGCCTTCACCATGTCAAATTTACCTTTCTTGGTATTATTTTATTAGAAAGACAGTTTTAATACTTCTTTTTATTTTAATTCACTAAAAAATAATTATTTTGTTGTGATCCTCTAGCATTACTAATTAATCTCTATAAAAACTTCCATTAGAGTCCTTCAACAAAAATCCTACATGAATTAAATTCATACATCAGCCTTTAGATGTTTTAAAAAACTTATAATATATTAATTTTAAGAGCTGAATTTAGGGTTGGATAAAATTTAAAATTTGGAGTTTCATCAAATTCCAAAATTAAACTTACATAAACCTTAAAAAAATCTCCAAATCCTAAACCCAAACTCATTTAAGTCTCTAAAAACCTATATTCAAGTTCTCTAGAAATGCTTATGCTCAGTAAGTTTAGGCAAGAAATGTTTTTTTTAATTGAAATATTTGATCTTTGGAGTTGATGCTTGTTGTATTATAATATTTAGTTAGATTACGAAAAGTTTTAGACTTGCTTATTGAATATATGCGAAGAATTGCAAATGGATTTCACTTTTAAATTTTATAAATCTTGTTTTCAACATTCTTTGGAGAATTGTTAAAGTGTTACGGTATTATGATGTCCTCCATTAATAACGAGGCTTG
Source organism: Erythroxylum alaternifolium (assembly GCA_027478495.1). Taxonomy (NCBI): domain Eukaryota; kingdom Viridiplantae; phylum Streptophyta; class Magnoliopsida; order Malpighiales; family Erythroxylaceae; genus Erythroxylum; species Erythroxylum alaternifolium. The sequence continues at coordinate 32,497,657 of JANIIA010000190.1, forward strand.
TTCTTCTTTTCAACTCCTTCCAATTCTTTGGTAGTGCTTCTAAGTGCAAGCAAGTTCATCTTCCCTTGATTGAATATGAATTTTTTTCCAAAGATATAGAAGTTAAAGCATTCAAGAAATATGAAGCACGTAAATTTCAAGATCTTTTAGGTATTAATCACATCACGGTGCTTTTTATGCATTGGATGAACTCATGGATTGCCATGAATTATTTAGGGGTATTAGGCCATAACAAAAGATAATACTTTTGATAAATTTACTTTTGGTATTAGTAAATTTATTACAATATAATGAAGCTATATGTGAAATATGAAGTTTAATACAACAGAAAAATGAGCAAAGAAACTAATTAAATAAATTGAATAATAAAAAATAGAGAAAATAAGTAAAATGAAGCATTAAAAGATTTTGGAAAAAAATTCAATTGAAGAACCAAGAACAAAGACAAATAAAGCACATCAAGATTTAAGCAAATTATTATAATCGTTCTTATAACCTTATATTAGTCATTTCAATAAATTGGGACTTAATCATTGCATTATCATATACATATAGGCAACATTGCACATTTCATAATTAAGAGGAAATTTGAGAATAACTTAAAGAAAAACCCTATTGATTATCAAATTACTAATAAAGAACTTTTTAAAATGATTTTGAATTAAGTTTTTGACAAATAAAATATTTTTTAATATTAAAAAAATTATAGGGTTGAAAAATAAGTTTGGATGACTTAGTATGTGAATATGTACTATTAGGAAATATAAATAGGCTATAAACTAGTCGTCATCTAGACATTATACATCAGTTGCTTCATTTACCATTTAAAGCATTATTCATTAGCTAGCCAAAGGGTTTTGACTATCTAATCAATGGTCTTTCTAAAAGTTCACAGAGAGGGAACTTTATTTCTAGTTAAGGATCCAACTAATAATTATCTCAATTGGTAACTATCTAGTTAGTCGAACATGCCTAGAAACTAGTTATTTCAATGACTAATTTGTGTCGAAAATATATTTAAGTTGATTTTAGGTATAAATAGATTACAATTTAGAATTAAGAAGAAGTTTTAACATATCAAAGAGTTATTAAGAGCTTTAAGAGACTAGAGAGAGCATGTGTGCATTGTAAAATCTATGTTGAGCCTTTGTTCATTGGAGTGCCCAAGATAGGGATGTTTTAAATTTTATAATTGTGTAATTATTGCAATTGAGAAATTTATTAAAGTAAAATTTGTGAGGGTTACTCTAGGACTATACAAGATTTGTAAAAGAATACTTTTCACCTAAGATAAAGCAAGATGATTGCAAGGTAAAGTTGTATAGAGTATTCCTCATCACCCATTCATGGAAGAAGATAGTAAATTCCTAAATAGAGTTAGGAAGTAGATTTAGGCCAAGGTTGTTTGACTGCATTACTATAAATTAATTTTGTTTCTCTTTTCCTACTCTCTTTTATTATTATTATTTTATTTTTATGAAAAATTTAGTGAATTTTCCATAACCATTCATTAGTTTAGAAATAGGAATAAACACATACAATTCACCCCTTATGTGTTCCAATTCGGGACTAATAATTAGTATTAAAGCGAGTCTCGTTCATTGTATAAATTTTGTTGCAGTTCGAACAAATAACATTATAGTACAATTTTCATCACTTGTTGACTAAAAGGACCAATATATTAATATTACTCTATTATTTAATAGAAATGAGTACCTTTTTAGAAACTAAGATGAATTATTTCTCATTGTCGCATATTTTAAATTATGAGAGATTTTAGAGAACATCGAATATAATATGAATCACAATTTATCATTTTATTCAATAGTAAGGCAATGTATATTTTGCTTTCCACATTAGATAAAACGTGCTATATAAAGTTTTAATGTGTCAAATGCTCAAAATATTTGTCACACTTGATCTTAGATATGTTAATGATTGTCAAAATGATATTGGTATTAATAGTATTAATGTTACTCACAATAAGCTTGATAAGAATCTAATGACAATCAACAATGAAGTAAAAAAAATAAATAGATGGAACAAAGGAGGAATAAAGTACTAAAGATCACATTGTAATGATACAAATGATTCTAAAAATAGAGAATCAAATAATAAGGTAGCTCATATATGCTTCAGGGCAAATAATAATAAGATATCCTTTAGTAAAACTCTTTAGATCATACTAATTGTAATGATAATGATAATAATTTTGTTTTATAAAGAACTTATTAAATGCCTAGAAATAATTAACTTCAAAAAGGAAGAAATCATCTTTTAAGTATAAAGAGATTAAAAACTCTAACATACATACATGGTTAAGAATTGGAAATTGAAATTTGATATACATGATATAAGATAATTAAGATTATGGTTGTTTCCATCAATGAGAATTATTTGTTCATAAGAAATGAGGTGTTGAACAATGAGATTAATAAGCTCAAAGAGTCCTTTTCTAGATTCACCATAGATAGTGAAGGAAATCAAAAGATCTCTAATAAAAGGAATTGACCTGGTTTAACTTATGGGAGTGCATCATCCGATGCCAAAATAACCTTTATAAGGGAAAAACATTTACAAAATGAACCTATGTTTAAATCATCATAGGTGTATATAACATCCAATTCTAGATATAAAAACTTTAATTCTCATACATCATTCACATATGATTTATATTATAGAGCTAGAAGGCATAACATTTAAGAAAACAAGTATAATTTTCATATAAAGGACATAAACAAAGGAATGCAACAAACATGTGAACATTATAGACCTTAACCACCACAAAGGATCATTTCCATGCTCAAACTTGTATAGACATAAATTTAAGTATAATGATATATCAATAACTCACAATCATTATAGCTCACCATGCAAGCATATGGAACATATTTATAATGCTTATAGGACATAATTTTATGAAAAGAATATGACATATGTTAATTAATATGTTAGGCCTTTTCATCACACAAAGAAAGCTCTTATTCCCTCGCATTTCTAAAACTAACCACATCATCCATTAAGAACTAAAAATTCATACATGCCATATTCTTTATAGTCTCACTCACTTCACCCTTTCTGACAATTTATATCATGTAAGATGTCATTTTGTGGTGATTATTGACACATTAAAAGAAATTTATCTTTGGAAAAATGATAGTTAAAAAAATTAAAAAGATACGAGTTAAAAAAGGTTTACAATATAACCCAAAGGCTAGGTATGGTAAATGAGCCGTGGTTAGGCCCAATCTTGCCTAAAGTTAGCAAATTAGGTTTGGTTTGGTAAAGCTTTAAATCAAGTTCAAGCTTGAGAAATTGGGACAAAGGGCCTAATAATCCTAAGTACCAATCCAAAATGACAGCTCAGTTTGAATAGGCTTCAAATCAAGTTCGAGCTTCAAAGATTGGACCAAAGGGCCTGAGCAACCTAACTACTAATCCAAAATGACATCATTTTGGATGGCCTACTTAGGCCTATTATTAGCCTATTTTTGATAAATATAAATTACATCGTGTTTTAGGACATAGTTTGATATATGTTTATCCATTAATCCAATCATTTAGTATGTGTCTAGGTTTGAATTGTGTTAGTTTACTAATTATTTTCATTTTAGGTGTTTTATGGGTCAGTACAAGCTTTTGAGCTTAAATATTATGTTTTTGAGATACCTTGATGTATTTGCTAGTGTTTCAGGGTCAATATCGAAAAACAGAGGAGTTTTAGAAGACATTCAGGCTGAAACAAGGCCAAGTTCATGACATAAAGCTTGGATGGCCTACATCGGGCAGACGCGCAGACACTCACGAACGTCAAGTTTTGAGGGATTTTTTGGACCTTTCAGACTTCGGAAAAATCCTAAGGTTACCCAAAACACAAGAGCCTATTTATAGAACAACAAGAGGAGGAAGAGGGAGCTTTTGCATCAACCACCTTGAGAAACCCTAGAGAGAAATCATCAAGAGATAGAGGAAGAGAAGAATGAAGAGAGAATAGGAGAAGAAGCTGACTCAACGTACTTCCCGGATCAAGAGGGTTCCCGACGTTGCTTCCTCCCATCATCCGTTTAGATTGTATTTCCTATTTAATTTCGGTTTTATTATTGTATAAAATTAGATTAAATAGTTGGTGATATGATTTAGAATGTTGAAGATGTTCTAAACTAACCCTCAGAATTTTATTCTTAAATTAATGAAAATCTGATTGTTTATGTGTTTACTGGATTTCTTGTGATTTGATTCTACAATTGCATAATTCGGTAATAAATTGAGAGGGTGAATCAAATGAAAAATGATTAAATTGGACTAACGAGAGTTAGGTGATTTAATAGAACAAGAATTGAATCAGATCGAGAAATTGTGCGAAGAGAGATCATACATAGGTTTTCGATAGTTTATTAGAGAACTTCAGAACTAATTAGGGTTTGGATAGGTTGTGAATTGAGAGATTGCAACCTCCATAATATGATTAAGGTTTATGATTTAGGGTTAATGGTTATAACTTGAGAGAGAGTAATCAACCCAAGGATAGTCTAGAAACAACAATCCGATAATTCATAATCAGTTAGGTTAGTATTAAGGATAGGTAAAATTTCCTATCTCTCAATTGGTAATTTCTTTCGGTTGATTCTTGGGTATGTTACAATTACTTAGTAATTAGTATTTCATGTTTAATTCTTAATTTGATTAATTGAATTAAATTCTCATTTTTATTTTCGTTGTATCTTGGATTTCTGTTATTGTTTTTAGCTTTAGATTTTAGGATTAGATTAACTTTCTCCTCATGGCATTGACACCTTTGGCACTACACTAACGAACAGTGCGTTTACGGATTATCGAGCATTAATAATTAAAACTTACACATAATCAACAACCTGAACAAGTTTTTACCACCACTGTCGGGGAGGCAATTTGTTTAATTCTTGTAATCTAAGGTTTTTTCACCATCTTTTGTGAAAAAAAAGTTGGGTATAAAGTAGACGACACATCAACTTGGATATCACCAGACAACAATGGGGAATCTTAAGAGTTAAATGCTAAGTAGAGATAAAAAGAATAATCATAAAGGATGTATATTATAGGGAGCAAAAGACTCTTGTGGATTTCAATAAGCCTTAATTTAGTTGGGAAAATCATCATCCTTATATGAGCTTGTACATTTAGGGGTGGCAGAACTACTCAGATTTCTGTTAGTCTAACAATGCAAGTACTCACATGGGACATCAAGACCTATTTGAATTTCAACAAGATGAGTCCAATTCATGGGATGCCAAATTAGACAAAATCATGGATAAGCTAACAGATATGGAAGAAAACCAGAAGAGACTAGAAGAGCAATTTGATCAAGTAATAGAAAATCATGCCTCTTCTATTCACAACCTGGAGATTCAAGTAAGACAACTTTCCTGTGATTTTTGTAAAAGAAGAGTGGAAGACTCTCTAAGCAATATGAAATTATACCAATGAGAGCAATATGAGGCTATCACACTTAGAAATAGGGAAGAATAAGAAGAACCAGTAGAAGACCATGTTGAACCCTATCTTGTAGAAGACCAAGAGACTAGGAAAGAGGATGAAGAAAAGAATGACAACTCTCCTTATTATTCCTTAGATCTTGGTATACTATGCTTGAACATCAAAAAAACTAGGGTAGGTATCCATGAAGAGAACCTCATCATTCGAATTAGTGATGACCAAGTGACATTCAATATGAATGATGTATTAAAGAATCTGGAGGAGGACAACGTATTTAGAAAAAATGATGTGTTCGAATCTTTTAAGGGGAATGAGATGATGAAGAACACTTGACAACGGACATCAAGTTTGAAGAAGCTATAGAAGTCTTTATTCAAGAAGCTAAAGAAGAAAAGGAGATGAAGGTGAATGAGGAAGAACCAAAAAGAGAACAACTCACCCTCTTACTGGGCAAACTGTTGGATTCCATGGAAGATTCAGGGAATTTCATTATTTTTTATTTTATTGATAGTTTATTAGTGAAAAGGAAATTACTGAATTTAATTGGTTTTCTCAACTTTATCAATATTGTCCTCTTGATTATTTTGCAATTTGTAGCTTATTCACAGACTACAAAATTGATGTTAAACGCGAAGAGTGGAAGCAAGCCACTCATAATTGATTCGGGTTTAGCTTCCAAGGATGAAAGATTAAGCTAATGATTCTAAATTTGCATGTTTAGTAGTTAGATTTAAATTGTTGTATAGTTAGGTTTATTTTAAATTCTAAAATAAGTTTTGAATGATTTGGAATGGTTTGGATTGCTAATTTTTTTACTCTCTTGAATCACTTATAAGATAGGGAAACACTCTCGATGTCAAGTGGATTTTGTTTCAACACTATCTCCATCACCACCTCCAACACCATAAACGGTTTCGTGTTTTAACCCTTTTCTTTTCATTTTTGTTAGTATTTTCCTATGCTTTTCGTATATTGTGTTTTATTTTCCCTTTGTATGTTTGTGTACCTTCTCACATTGAGGACAATGTATTGTTTAAGTGTGGGAAGAGTTGTGTGTTTTTACCTTGAGTGTGAATTTTGCATATTGTATGATAGTTTGTTTAGGTTGCATGATGTGAATTGGGTGAGTGCGTCAATGGCTAGGAATTAACGAGATAAATTTAGCCTTAAACATAGTCTTTTAGGTTGCGAAGATTTATTAGCTTATGAAATTAGTGACCTAAGTTGCTTAGGGCTAAATATATTGGTTAATTAGGATACAATGTTAGTTGATTCACCCTAGGAATTTGCCATACTTATTTATAATTTTAAGCCAATCAAATAAGTGGTATTATTAGTACATTTTCATGAGAATGATTAGCTAAAGCAATAAGGTAGGCAAAATTGTGTTAAAAAAAATAAAATAACTATTCCTCTGGCCTTCAGGTTATGAATAGACCTAGTAGCCAGTTAAGAATATGATGTAGCTGAGTAATCGGTTCAACACGCATCACAAATTTGTGCCTTTGTGTAAAAAGGCTATAATGACATTTCAACTAAGCAGTTTAATAACAACATGACTTAGTTAAGTAACAGGATCGACATTCATCACGAATGTTTACCTTCAAGTAAAAAGACTAGGTTCATGTCCTTAAATAAAAATCAACAAAAAGAATGTTTTAAAAAAAACCTACCAAACTTGTTAGTAGCTTGATTTTTCATGAAAACCTATTGAGGAATAACTACACTTTTGTTTTGGCTTAATGATTATAAACATGTGTCTGCAAGTGATAGAGGTGAATAGACTCTATTAAAATTTTAATTAGTTTGTACATTTAGCCCAAGGTGTTTAGACGTGGATTTCGCTTGTTAATAAGTTAGAAAGACTTGAAGGATTGTGTTTATAGTTAAATTTGTTTCGCTAAGTTGAAGTCATTGTCTAATTATTACATATGCGTGTTTTGTGATGTCTTGATTTGTTTGATTGTTTTTGTTTGCTTAAGGACAAGTAAACATTTAAGTGTGGGGATATGATAAGTTTAAATTGCATTGTTTTTTAAGACATAGTTTGATATGTGTTTGTCCATTAATTTGATTATTTAGTATGTGTTTAGGTTAGAATTGTGTTAGTTTGTTAAATATTTATGTTTTGAGTGTTTTATGGGTTAGTACAAGTTTTTGAATTTAAATATTATGTTTTTGAGGTACTTTGATGTATTTGCTAGTGTTTCAGGGTTAATATCGAAGAACAGAGGAGTTTTGGAAGACATTCAGTCCGAAATAATAGCCCATGTCATGGCTAGGACACGATCTTATAGAAGGCTTAGATGTAGGCCACAATCGTGGCTTGCGTTGGGCAGATACGCAGACACTCACTAATGTCAAGTTTTGAGAGTTTTTTGGACCTTTCGGACGCTAAAAAAACCTTAGCGTTAACCAAAACACAAAACACTATTTAAAGAACAACAAGAGAAGGAAGAGGGAGCTTTTGCATCAGCCACCTTGAGAAACCTAGAGAGAAATCATCAAGAGATAGAGGAAAAGAAGAAGGAAGAGAGAAGAGGAGAAGAAGCTAACTCGACGTACTTCCCATATCAGGAGGTTTCCCGACGTCGTTGCCTCCCATCATCTATTTAGATTGTATTTCCTATTTAATTTTAGTTTTATTATTGTATAGAATTAGATTGAGTAGTTGATGATAGGATCTAGAATGTTGAAGATGTTCTAATCTCACCTTCAAAATTTTATTCTTGAATTAATGGAAATTTGATTGTTTATCTGTCTATTGGATTTGTTATGGTTTGATTCTGCAATTGCATAATTTGGTAATAGACTGAGAGGGTGAATCGAATGAAAAATGATTAAATTGTACTAACAAGAGTTAGGTGATTTAATAGAACAAGAATTTAATCAAATCGAGAAATTGTGTGAAGAGAGATCTTGCATAGGTTTCCGATAGTTTATTAGAGAACTTAATAACTAATTATAGTTTTGGATAAGTTGTGAATTGAGAGATTGCAACCTCCATAATTTGATTATTGTTTATGATTTGGGGTTAATGGTTATAACTTGAGAGAGAGTAATCAACCCTAGGATAGTCTAGAATCAACAATTCAATAATTCATAATCAGTTAGGTTAACATTAGGGATAGGTAAAATTCCCTTTCTCTCAATTGGTAATTGCTTTCGGTTGATTCTTAGGTATGTTGCAATTGCTTAGTAATTAGTATTTCGTGTTTAATTCTTAATTTGTTTGATTGAATTAAAATCTCGTTTTTTAGTTTTGTTGCATTTTGGATTTCTGTTATTGTTTTTGGCCTTAGATTTTATGATTAGATTAATTCCTCCTTGTAGGATCGACACCTTTGATACTACACTAACGAACCACGCGCTTGTAGATGATCGAAGGTTAATAATTAAAACTTACACACAACCAACAACTCAAACAATTTCCATTCCTACCAAAGAATCAATTTTTGTGTTGTACCTTGAAAATATTGATATTTTGCCTTGTAGATTAATATCAAGTGTCATTAAATGATTGCTAACAATTGATATCACTTCCACTGGTATAAAATATGGACAATAAATTATTTTATATAGAAAACTACTAAAAATCCTCACTATTCAAAACAAGGAAATTGGTATAAAAAGACCAATTGTCAAACTAAGTAAAGAAGAAAAAAAAGGTAGCCATTGGTAGTACAAAAAATAATGAAACTTTTTAATTTCATATTGATAATATTCGAGCAAATTGACTTGGCATATACATTTAAAAGGAGAAGGCATTGTTACATATACCTAGTAGTAAAAGGATATATTAATATTTTAATTGGTAATAAAATTTTGGAAAAAGGAGTGAAGGAAGTTATTTAATTTTCTCTTTTAATACTTATAGATTATATATTGAATACCACTTTCAATGTTAACAAAAGGGGAGAAAATGATGATTTTAAAAGTTGATCATTCATAATAGATGAATTTAAGGGGAGCATGCATTGTATATTGTTTTAATATAATGGGAGTTTACTTAATGTAATATAATTTTTCCAACATCACCAAAAAAACTTATTATCATAAAAGGAGATATTATTCTACCAATTGAGTTCCTTTTAGTGATAACACATATATATTGCTATCAATAAATTTACTTTCAGTTATATTAGTATATTTATACAGTGAAATTAAGCGATATATGAAAGAAGAAGTTCAATGAAAGAGTGAAATGATAATAAGAGCCAATTGAATATATTAAACAATCAAATGAAGGAGAAAATAAGCAAAGTGGAGAACATATGCAACTTAAGAGAGCTTTAAAAAATTCAAGTGAAGAGCTAAGAAAAAGGAGGAATAAAACACATCAAGATTTAAGAAAAATATTATAATCCTTTTTATAATATTAGCTTAGTTATTTTTAGGGACTCAATCATTACAAAATCATTTGCGTATAGGTAGATTAAATATACTTTATTACACCTAAGAGAAAATTTGACAAGGTTTTATAAAAAATTTTTGAAAATTAAATCATTTTTTGAGAAAATTTTAAAATGGTATTCAATCAGTTTTTATTAAATAAAAGAGTTTTTAAAATGTTTAAATTATAATAACATATATTGAGCCCTTTTCCATTGGTGTGAGTAACAGAAGAATGTTTTGAGGTATATGGTTGTCCAATTGCTAGAATGAGAAAATTGTTTGAAGTGTATTTTGTGATAGTTTCTTTTGACCTTGAATATGCTTTGAAATAGGTTACTATTCACTGATAGGTTGTTAAACTACCAAAAATAAAAATGTATTTCCAATTCTCCAAAAACTAAGTAGCTAGTGGTGAATCGGGTCGAATCCGCAGGGATTCAATGCAGAGTTACTCAAATACTCAGAAAATAACAGATTGAAGAATTAATATTGTGGGAGATGTAAATAAAAATAAAAGCAACGCAGAAAATTAAAGGAGAGCTCCAGTGACATATACGACATGAGCATGTAGTATTGGCACAAAACAGATCTGGGTAGCTAATAATAAAACGAGATTAAAATGGAATGGGTGAAAACCTAGCCAATGTACTCTTCAATTCAGCCTGGAAATTCGATCATTAACATCATAAGATAAATTAGACAATTCAGATAGACAAAGTTATAGCCAAAGGTGACGCACTTATTAGCCAAATTCGATCATTGACATCATATGATATTTAGATTTTTTTATTGTTAACTTATTATACAAAAATAATTGATAATTTGAAGCGTATATATGAAAAGTAAAATATCGTTAAATTATACCAACAAAAAGAATATTCTTCGTATATAAGATTTTAATTACAACCTTAACAATTCTTATACACAAAATATTAAATACAAAGACCGGTTTATAGATTATAAATGTTGAGATGACAAAAAAATTACAAAATAATAGGGACAACTAGCTAGGTTGTCCATCTAGATGACAGCAACTTTATACCTCAGCTACCATATATGAAAGAACATGACTCAACTTCATACCTCATTGCATTGCCTACAAAAATTATAGTATTTTGTTAACAAAAGAGGATAAGTTACAACAGAAAATAAAGAATATAACCCATTTCTGAAATAAGAACTCAATTTATAATCTTGTTGCTGACCTGAAACTTCTTGCGCCCAGTAGAAAAAGAAAAATTAAAGATATATGGACTGTATAAAAGGAGATAAGAGTTAATATGACTATTGGCATTCAATGCACACAAAATATTCCTTTCACATAACTTTCTCTAGTAAAGGATTTTGATAATTATCTTCTTAAAGGAGATGTTTGAATCAAGAAATAAAGTTTATTTGAAAAGACAAGCAGCAACACTAGCTAACCGTATACATACCAGTAACTTACAATTCTTCTTAGTTTCTTGATATGTCATTTATCAAACTAATAGCCAATCAAGCTGAACATGATAAACTACAGGAAGAATGCAGTAGTTTCACGTCAACAACAAAAGACATGTATATATAGCATAGTTTTTAAACAGATGAGAAAACTCTACATGGAAATCTAAATCTCTTTCACTATGAAAGGCAAATTTTCATGTTATCTATCTAAAGGCGTTATGATGAAAACTATTAACGCATTTGTAATTTTATAAATTTAGTAGATCTATACATATATGCATACATAACATACTTGCACTTAATTTTCCATCTAAATCGATGTTCCTATATTGTCTCCCCCAGCTGTGTTCCTAATCATTATTATATGGCACTTTTCGCAGCAAAGACCTTAAACTAGGAGTGAGTTGATAATGGGGCAAAAATTGTAGCTGAACAAGATACCATATACTACCATTCATAGATCAGCTGTTGCTCTTTTACGAGCAGTCAATAGTTCTTCAAGAATCACTAATAAACAATGTGACCTTGATGGAAACAAATAGCGCGGCTCCCCTGGAGATTTGAACACCCTCTTCTCCCTGAAGATTTCATTAAAGGCAGAGTAAAGATCACATGAAGAACATTATTTGGTCTAGAGTGCTTGATAATTGACGCTAATATATGCTTTTAGTTCAAAAGGAAATTATAAAACTCTCGAATTTGTCAGCGTGATCACTAAGTAGGCTGAGAAAAAGCCAAATAAAAAAAGTAAAAAGTTGTCTACGAATTAAGCTCTCTAAAGATTTCCTAAAATTCAGAAGCAAACAAAAGATATCAAAAATTGAAGAGCATAATTAGACATATAAATTATCTGCCAGTTACGCATTTTAAGATTTCGATTTCTATTGTTCATTTCTGTATAATCTTTACTGTCACTTCACCAAAACACCGTCTATTCCCTCAAGAAAGAGACGAACAATATGTACCCATGCAAAGGTCGGTGAGTGTGTGAGTGTGAGTGTGAGTTTGAGCGTGTATGAGAGAATCACACCAAAAGTAATGAAGTCCAGAAAATCTACAAGCAAGCTAATACATACCTTCCTGGGTTTGTGGACTAAAATCAGCTGAAGAGAGCCTCATTCTAACACAAGACTAACAAAATCTTCAATTAATATTGTCCCCGTCACCGGATGATCCAAAACCACTCTTAACCAAATAAATTGAATACCAAATCACCAAAAAAACCACTCAACAGTTTTTCCACTCACCCCCTACTCTCTACACAATACCATGCCTTTAATCTTTGTCCTTCCAGTTCAAAGCCCAACTAGGCTTCAAAATTTTCAACTATTAACCAATCACAAAAGAAAGAGATCGCATCCAATGAAACTTCACCATAAAGCTAATACCAAAGAGAACCCCCAAGAAACCCACTTCTTGAATTTTCAACCGAAGCCGGTTTTGCTACAAAACACGATCGATTTCAGCCTCATCCGGTTGCTATCCCCTTCGCCCACAACTCCCCAAGCTCTTTAACCATCAACCCCAAAACACTCGTGCGACAAATCACCAAGTGAAATCTCGCGTTTACAAAAAGGAGAGTTGGGTCATTGAGAGGATCAACAAGATTCGATTTCCAATTGACGCGATTTTTTTCGTCGAAGAACCTGATGAAGTCTCCTCTGTTTGCCACCAACATCGGGCATTGTTACGGTGGTGAAGTACGACAGCAACTACGGCAAAGAGGGTGGAGAAGAAACAGGAGAGGAGAACGAGAAAAAGGCATAAAACCTAGCTGCCACTAAAGAGAGAGAGAAAGAAGCTTGAAGTGACGGTTTTTTTTTAGGAGAAGCAGAAGAGGAGTAAAATTCGTTTTCGTTTCTCTCTAAACTTTAGCGTTATTATTTCCCTCCTTTAACTATTATTTGGCGACGATTTTAATTAATTTTACAAAATCTACCCTTCAACGACATTTTCACGAAAGCGTCGCCGAAGTTTACTCTTTTGCGACAATTTGACGAAAGTGTCACTAAAAGTTATTATTCTTTTGTCAAGATCATGCAAAACCATCGCCAAAAGTTGGCCACGAAATTTGAAATAATCGCGCTTATTTAATTAGATGTTAATTAATAAAATAGAACGTAATATAATATAATATAATATAATAGAACGATTTATAATAAAATAGAATGTAATATAGTGAAATATTATTTAGAAGAGATAGAAGGGTTTATAATATAATGTAATAAAATATTATTTAGAAGATAGATAAAATGAAATGTAATGTATAATAAATGACTATTATATTCCTTATATTAAAATTATTATTAGAGGAGGTTTATTATTTTATAATTAATTGTATACAATTTATTATTAATTATATAAAATATTATTATTAATTATTTAACAAATTTTATTATGATGTATTAAATTTTATTTTATCATATTCTATGTGATTTATATTTAAAAATACTTTATTTATATTTTTATTTATATAAAAATATCTACAAATAAGTGAATAATAATTGTTTATATATTTTTTATTTTTATTAATAAAAATTTTATTATTTTATTATTAATTATATACAATTTATTATTAATTATATAAAAATATTGTTATTAATTATTTAATATATTTTATTCTATTATATGTGATTTATATTTAAAAATTATTTATTTATATAAAAATATATACAAACAATTAGAGA
>JANIIA010000190.1:32511753-32530193 GCA_027478495.1 Erythroxylum alaternifolium
TTTTAGGGCATAGTTTGATATGTGTTTAGCCATTAATTCAATCATTTAGTATGTGTTTAGGTTAGAATTGTGTTAGTTTATTAATTATTTGTGTTTTATAGGTTAGTACAAGCTTTTGAGCTTAAATATTATATTTTTAAAGTACCTTGATATACTTACTAATGTTTCAGAGTCAATATTGAAGAATGGAAGAGTTTCGAAAAACATTTGAGTCAAAACAACGACCGACGATCGTGACATAAGGCTTAGATGTAGGCCACGGTCATGGCTTGCATCAAGCAGATGCGTAAACACTCACGAATGTCAAGATTTGAGGGATTTTTTAGACCTTACAAATCCCAGAAAAACCCTAGGTTACTCAAAACATAAAAAAGTATAAAAAGAATATAAAGAGGTAAAAAAAAAGAGCTTTTGTATCAGCTACCTTGAGAAACACTAAAGAGAATTTATCGAGAGATTAAGGAAGAGAAGAAGGAACAGAGAAGAGGAGAAGAAGCTGACTCGACATATTTTTCGGATCAGGAAGTTTCCTGATGTCGCTACCTTCCGTCCTTTATTTCGATTGTATTTCCTATTTATTTTCAGTTTTATGATTGTATAGAATTGAATTGAATAGTTAATGATAGAATCTTAAATATCGAGGATGTTCTAAACTCACTTTCGGAGTTTTATTCTTGAATGAATGAAATCTGTTTGTTTATATGTTTATTGGATTTATTGTGATTTAATTCTTAGATTGCGTAATTTGATAATAAATTGAGAGGGTGAATCGAAAGAAACAAGATTAAATTTGGCTAACCAGAGTTAGGTGATTTAATAGAATTAGAATTAAATCAAATCGGTAAATTGTGCTAAGAGAGATTTTGCATAGGTTTCTGATAGTTTATTAGAGAACTTCAGAACTAATTAGGGTTTATGATTTAGAGTTAATGGTTATAACTCGAGAGAGAGTAAGCAACCTTAGGATCACCTAAAACTAATAATCCAGTAATTCATAATTAGTTAGGTCAACATTAAGGATAGGTAAAATTCTCACCCTCTCAATTGGTAATTTCCTTAGGTTGATTCTTGGGTGTGTTGCAATTGCTTAGTAATTAGTATTTCTGTGATTGATTCTTAATTTGATTTGATTAATTGAATTAATTTCTCATTTTTAGTTTTGTGCAATTTAAATTTTTATACATGTTTTTGACCTTAGATTTTATGATTAGATTATCCCTCCTTATGAGATCAACACCTTAGGTACTAGGCTAACCAATCATACAATTGCGGATTGTCGAGGGTTATTAATTAAAACGTACACATAATAAACACCTGAACATATAATGTAACAAGTTTTATGTAATGCTTTCTTTAGTAGATTTCCTTCAATTTAACCCTTTTATTATCCCAATAATACCTTATCTAAGCCTCATTACAACCATATAAAGACCTTTTGATTTTAGCTTCTAGTTTACATAAGTAGTAGAGATGTAATAAAATTGCAAGCCTATGGTAAGAATTTTACTATGCGTTGATTTGAGAGTTTGGTTCTTTTCACCATAACATTTAAGTGCAATGAGTGAAATCTTAGTGAGGGTGTAAAGGTTTATGCTTTTGAATTCAATAAGGTTATTGATGTGATTATTATTAATATTGACTTATGAAGTTAGTTTTAGGATAACTTGACTCCACTTGTATATTAGTTTGATGAATATGATATGATGATTAATAGTATGAATAAACAGGTTAAGATTAATGAAGGATAGATGTTAAAAGTTTAATAATTTAGATTATGATTTACTTGAGGACAAGCAAAAATTTAAGTGTGAGGATGTTTGATATATGCATTTATACACTTGTATTTGATATATTTTTCTTGATATTTTATTATTTTAATGTATATTTGGTATTTAATTCACTCCATTTATAAGTTATAATTGCCTTCATAGACCAAAAGGAGAAGAATTCAAATGATAATGTAGCTAAAAAGAATATTTAAGCAAAGTAGAGATACATAACTGTTTTTATTCCCTTATAAGTCTTAAAACTCATGCAAAATCTCAAATTCTAGAAGTTTTGGAATATACACAGTCTAGTAAACGCCCATGTATCAGACTATGTATCTCCTAAATAAGATTTACTATAAAAAGATGTGAGGGGAGGTTAATTGAGAGGATTAGACTTTCTAATCCAATTTGAGACGTGAAGAACATTTAGAAGGGTTGATATTGATCCAAAGATGTGGAGAATATGTAGAAATCATCAAAAGATCTAATAGATCGCAATATCAAAACTCAAACTTGCAAAAACATTCGATGGAAAAGAAGGGAGTTCATTTTTCTTCCAACTTATGTTTGATTTCATTTCTATCATATGTAAATAAACACTTTTTAGTGCCTACGTGTGATGAATGCTACTTTGTGCTACAATGTTTTTTAATTCTTTTATTTAATACAATTGTATCGATTGTCTTATTGTGATTCAATTATGTTTTTTATATATGTTCTAATAGATCTAGAATATTAGTATATAATCTGATTTCATAGCATAGAGATTTAGAAATCCTATGTATGAATATATCTACCATAATTGAAAGGATCTGATGGCAAACCTAGAGATAGGTCGACATAAATCCTTTAGATTAGAGTTAAACCTAACATCAGAATTCATAAATCAATAAACTAATCCTAAAAAAATTAACTTGAATAATTTTGGTTAATAAACCTATGGATTAGTTGTTAGTAGTCTCGAGAGAGTTATTAATATAAGATAGGAATTTCCATTATCCAATAGTCAATAAAACATTTGTATTATAAAAGGTTAATTTTTTTAATGGTTTTAGGGGGATTCATTACCTATACACTAATTCTTGATATTGATTGTTTTCTAAGTAATTTTCATTATTTCCGAGTTTATTATTGTTTCCTACTTTATTTTAATTGTTTAAGTATTATTTTTAATTAAAAACCTTAATCCAATTCGTAGGCTAAATAATAGAAGAAAATTAATTATTAGTAATCAATGTCTTCGTGGGATCAACACATACTTGCCTATGCTAGCTACAGTTACGTCATGTACTTATGGTTAATTAAAATATTAGCCTTAAGTTTAGAGCCAATCAGAATTTAACCATGCCTTCTTGATCTTTAAATGTGAACTAAAAGAGCTTTATTTTAGCACCATCTTCCAATAACCCATTGAATTGGAATGTGTCAAAAATCTCAAAAAAGTTGGCCAAATGAACATTAGGATCCTCATTGGCCATTCCATGAAATTGGACATTAGTTTGCTGCATATTTAGTAGTTCCGATTTAATTTCAAAAATATTGATCTACATTGGTGGTCTCGTTATTCCTTGTTGGTTAGAATTGAACCTTGGACTCATGAAGTCCATAAGGATTCTTTGTTGTGCTCTTTGATTACTTTCCTCCACCATTATTCCCTCTATTACTACTTAATATCTCATTTTTTGAATCCCCTCTCTTACCTAGTGATGTTGGAAACTTATGTGTTTATTAGTTTGATTAAACTCCTTGTAGATCTTGTGTTCATTTACCTTCAAACACATAAGAAAAGTGTTAGAATGCTTAAATTAAGGTAGCTTTAATTAGAAGTATATAGCATCTATTGTAGTTAAATTAAAAACTTTCTTAACTACAAGTATATAGATCCTATCACTTAACATTTCTTGTAAACTTTGTTTTAAGGTAAACAATAAGATAAATCATTAAAATTTAAACTAAAAATAAAAATTGACAAAAAAAGCAGTAGTGAATTGGTTAATTGATCAATAATGAAAATCAGAAATTACTTCTTTCTTTGTTTTCACTTCACCTTCTTGATTTAATACTACTTGACTCTAGATATCCAATAATTATGATTAGTCTCTATCAAGATCTAATCAAGTAATCCTAGTTAAAATAAATACAAATTGCTATCAAAACTCTTCCTGACTATGCAATTGGATTTGAAGCAATCCTATGGATGACTAATAAACAATTAAGATCTCTCTTCAATTGCCTATTAATTTAATGTTTATAGGTCTATTGAGTATCAGCTCTCATTGTGCAATGCAACACAAATAATCAAATCTAATCTCGTAATTCAAATGGAATATAAAGCAATAAACATCACAAGCATATTTTGTTAAATCAATAAATTAAGCAAATAATCAGAAGTAATTAGTAAAAGGAATTAGTAATTTATATATGTAACTCTATAGGACAATTGCTTCATCACTAACATTCAACAACGATAAGGAAATAAAAGAAAAGAGTAGAGAATTGAATCTCAATGTCATCTCTTCTTTGCCTTGAAATGGAAATTGTAGTATTTCAGTTTTGTTCTTTTTTATCTCCTCTTTTTTTTTGAAAAATGAATTGCGTATAGATAAAACTATATCTACATTGTAATGAATTCATGGATTTATGCCTACAAATAAATATACACTATGACAAAAAAGACAAAAGTAGTAAATTAACGCAGTACAGCTGATAACAAAAACCAAAACATTAGAACTATCTATCCTCCATCTTCGCAGACAAATTGCACTATGCTTTGAGAGCCAACAAAATGCTCTAATTTGAATTACTATTTGATCAGCCAATTAGTATTGCTCCAATTTCATATCATAAAATCTTCTTCTGTTTGTTTCTTTCCAAATGTTATAAATAGAAATGGTGAAAACTACTTTGATAAGAATGAAGTTGGTGCTTCCATACCGAGAGTTTGCTATAGCCCAACTTAGCACCTGATCCCATCTATAATAACTATTGGTAGCTGGTAGCTGATGTAACAAATGGCTCCAAATAGTCGTAGAGAAGCAGCACTGAAATAACAAGTGGTCTTGGTTCTCCTCCAGTCTGTTACAGAATAAGCATAATACATCTTCACTATCCCACCATTGAACCTTGGTTTTGAGACGGTTTTTTATAGCAAGCCAAGTAATGAAAGATGCCTTGAGGCAAAGCGTGTTTTTCCACAAGAGAATATACCAAGGGACTAATGTGGAGTGGGAGTAGAATAAGTGATGATAGGAAGCATTAGTGAACTAACCATTAGAATTTAGAATATAAGAAATAGAATCATCACTTTGAGTTGCTTCTAATAAAGGAAGTTGATCAATCAAGGAATTAAAACCCCTAAAGTTTCCATGCCAATGCCTTTCCACGATCAGTGTCAAAGTTTCAAGATGTAATGGCAT
This sequence comes from Erythroxylum alaternifolium, assembly GCA_027478495.1. Classification (NCBI taxonomy): domain Eukaryota; kingdom Viridiplantae; phylum Streptophyta; class Magnoliopsida; order Malpighiales; family Erythroxylaceae; genus Erythroxylum; species Erythroxylum alaternifolium. The sequence goes on from JANIIA010000190.1 coordinate 32,516,939, forward strand.
TCGATTTCTAACGTGTTGAAAAGCCACCGAATGCACTAGAGGACTGGTATCAAGCCACTTGTCAAACCAGATCCAAGTCCTCTCACTATTTCCAATTTTATGTTTGATGCAAGGATAGATGTTATTTTGAAATTTCATCATTTGACTAAGTAACCAAGAGCCTTCCTTAGAAAAATCTGCTTGCCAAATGTTAGTATGTTTCCGATAGTACTCATGTATCCATTTTATCCACAGAGCCTTCGAATCAATGATTTATCTTCTCTTTTTGTATTCTGCAGCTTCCTTTTGGTTTTCTTTCTAGGTTTTCTTAGAATCATCTCTTTCTAGGTTTTCTTTTAAGGTTTATCCATATTTTTTGTTACAAAATATCCCTAAATAGTCAAAAGTATAAAAAACTTGCGACCTATAAAGGTTCTTTGCATGATCATGCATGGGCTTACTCTAGCTTTCTATCACGATCATGCATTCCACCAACTTGTTGTTGCTTTATGCACAATTATGCATCTCATACACTATCGTTTTAGATATTGTACTCTAACTCCTCCTTCATATATGGATCCTCATATAGCAAGCATTTAAATTGTGTAAGTTGTTGAAACATATAAATTACGTTAGGCTTGATCTCAAAATTATTGGCCTCTACTATAGGCTAGTAATGCCAGATTATGTCCCCATAAGTGATGGTCTAGTATAATCTCTTATAGGATATTGTCCTCCTTATCTTGGCATTATATTTGGTAGTTGTAGACTTAGAGCTTCTAATTATCTTCAAGTCCTTAGGTTTCTCTCCCTTAAGTTCCACAGTAAAGTCCTTTTGATTTTTAGATCTAGATCAAGTGGTACTCTAAGATAACTCTTAGTCATAAATCAAAGTACCAAAATCCTAAAATTTAGCAATCAAACACAAGATGAAGAAAGAAAGTTCTAAAATAAAATAAAATAAATATAAATAAGAAATTTTGATTAGTTTAATAAAATAAAAGGTTTCTAATATCCTAGTACTTAGATAACAACACCAAAAACTTGATGTATAAGTTAATGATTCGAGCAATACTAAAGATCAACTGGAGAAGTACAACTATCATTCTTATGGCATAGTCTATTAAATATAAGTACAAGTACTAGTAATAATTATCTTTTTATTATCTAATTTAATGAAATGAATAATTGACTTAAAGAATAATTTACTAAACTAAAATTGATAATCTAAAATAATAAGCTAAAGAAAATAACATTTAAATAGTAATCAAGATCCAAATTAGAATCTCCTAATAACCTTTCTATGTTTAAATTTATCTTGATTTTATTACTAACATCAATTTTTTGGACTTAATTCAATTATTAACACCAATTTCTTAGACTAATAGAAATTTTAATAATATAACCATATTTATTCTTAAGAAATACAACTTTTACTCTTAAGTAGACTAATTGAAATCTCTTTCTAATCAAAAACATATTCTATAAGTTCATTTATTAGATTTAATTCTAACCTATAAGTTTTTGTGGTTTTATTTATAGGATTTCATGCAACTATTATTATTCATTACAAGTTCTATTCATATATATGATTCCTTAATTTCTATATATGAAATATAAAATTGAATCAAAACAGTGGCAAATTCCAATCCAACACAGGAAATAATTGTGAATAATTTATATAAAAAAACTTGGGTCTTTGATTATATCACATAATCAATCTAAACAAATAGTTCAAATATTCGTTTCATCTAGATCCATCCCAATTTAGTTCATATTAAACTAAAAAATACCAAAAAGAGTAAAAAAAATAATACAAAATAAAAGAACTCATTCTCATGACTCTTGAAATTTTAAAGTTCTTCACTTAAATCTCGATAGGAATCTCTTCATTCTCTCCAAAGTTGCTCTTTTCTTATCTATAGTTGCTCAAATTTAGGTTTTTTTATTTGATATTATCATAACAGTCCCCCTAATCTTTTTATATCAAAATACCTTAGAAATTTCATAAAATTACCTCCAACATAAGTCCAACTTGAACCTATATTGCACCCTTGTTATTTAACCTCAAACTTTGTAAAAATTATTACCAATATTAATCTCTAATGAAATCCACAATGTCCCTGTGTAACTTAGCCATGAGTGGGGATTGGACATGGATCCATGTTGGAGATGTGTTCCAAATTCTTCCTCTAAAATCGTGTCAAGATTGCTCCAGCTTGATTTCAATTCGTTCGAATTTGTTCTTTCTTTATCGGAGATCTAACACAAGAACTAAAAATAAAATATAAACCAAATTAAATACCAAATCCTTTTAAAAAAAGAAAAATACTCTCAAAATCATGCTAAAATACATAGTTAGCACACATCAAACCTGTTGTAATAGAAATAGATAATTAAACATATTATGGGAGAGACGAAATTTGACATGTAAGAGCAATAGAGAAACTAAATGTCTCAATGAAATTCAATAAAAATAAAAGCAACAAACATGAAATCAGAAACAAAAGAAAAAATAAAAATAAAAACAAAACTCACAATAAAAAATGAAATTGTAATCAAATGGACCTTAAAATTTATTGTATTAAAATTGCACTAAACTTACATTGTAGCCTGAATTGAAAAGTTGAATAGTTTGATTTGAAAATTCCTTATTGTGAAAGAAGAATTATAAGACATTAAACCAAATAAAGAGAATATATTAAAATAAAATAGACATTAAAATAATGGGACAATTTAATTATTATATATTTGTAAGAAAATATTTTAATGAAGATCTCATATTCCCTTATTTTATGTGAACGATATTAACTATTTATAATAATATTTAGACAACTTAAAATATAAAATAGTATAGGAGAAATGGATTGATTGGTTATCCCTACAAAATATAATTGAAAAGATGTAGGTTTATTCAACGTGAACGACAACATATTTATGAGTATTCCATTCGTTGGCTATTTCACATAAATTATTTGGAAATGTTCTATAATTAAAAAAAAAGATAAGAAGTTTCTTATTCTCCAATAATTAATAATTTAATGTAAAATAACTATAAGATTAAATATCACAGCAATTGGCATTGTAAGTTAGTTCCTCTGAACTATATGGAGAAGACATTAAATAAATTATGGAGTACTTATAAACCCTTGGAATCAGGACTAAGAAGAGTGGTTGGGACAACAAGCATCCATCTCGTTCATACTTTAGATACCCGTATAACTATCGGAGACTGTTGAAGTGACTAATTCGTAAAAAGTGAAGAAGGTTGAGGACAAAGAAATTGTTGGAGTTAACTTAACATTTTTATCTAATACAAACATGCTTGATGTTAAGAAAAGATCTTTTGCAGGAAGGTTGGCTAGAGATTTCTTGTAAAAACACTAGCCCCGTTTAGTTTATAATGAGAATATTACACGTATACCAAATACACGTAACATACAAATATACAATGTGATATTAACAACAAAAAGTCCATATCCAAATACTTCACTGTATTTTGAAAATGGGCTATTTGTTAATAATCCATATTTGCATTTTGTATTACTCCAGACTAAATATAATTAAATTGTGATGATAAAAGTAAGTATAACTCTTATACGTAAAGCATTTTTGTAAGAATTGGATTAATAACATTAAACAAGTACTCCGCATTGCAATAATCAAAATGTGAACAGGTTTCAAAATAAATATAAGCTTTCACTCAAGGTTGAGGGATGCCCACAAAGTGAGCTCATGTAGTGAACTGAGACCCTATGCATTATTTATCAAAACATCAAACTATTATGAAATTTATGCCGGATCCACATCTTATATGCAATTTTATTTATTTTATACACATTATTTGCTTCTATAAATACTCTAAGATGTTGATAATTATGTTTTATCTTTAAAAATAAAATTTAGAGTTTTTTTAATAGTATTGAAGTTGAAAGTTCTTACCGAAAATTTTAAAGATTTCGAACTAACGGCTTGTTTGCTTTTAAACTTTTAACTATATCCCGAAATCAACATGCCGACATACGGAAAATTAATCTTTTTCCATACATGGAGAACAACTGAAATTGCATCACACTTTACTGGCCATACCGCTTCCCACGGCATAGTCATATTTATACCTTCTCTTTCCACAGCATATTCATATTCATTATCTGTTTTTCCTTCTACCTTCTTATAATAATCAAGAAATGAGCATTTACTGAATTGCCATCCAGCACAAAACAGAGATTAGAACATTTGCACAGCAACCAAAGTATCCTTTTCTTTTCTTATTGACCATAAGCGAAAAGCCAGCTCCACTCATTTTCTGAGGTTGAAAATGGTTGAGAAAAATGTGATCCATCTTGAATTTGAAGAGGGGTATTCAAGTACTAGATGGGCTTGAACAAGGTCTCCATGCGTACACAAGCAGGCCCAAAATCAATATGATTGCTCCTCCAACGAACCCAGTTGGCAGAGATGACGCAACTCCGAGATACGGTAAAGGTAATGTGAAGACGTACACAGATAAAGGCACTGTCAATTGAAGCCCAGAAACAAAGACTTTTCTTAGTTCTCACGAGCTCCTTTGCCTATTCCAATAAATGTCTAACCTGGGTGAAACACAGCTAAAATGGAAGGATGCGTATCTCTAATGCATTATATTTTTGTAATTTGTCAAAAAAGATATCTAAACCATAGGAAACCCGTGTTCCGTCATTTTGCTCGGTGTCTTGCGTAATTTACCTATTCGGCAGTCTACGTTTCAAGACGAAGCAGGACATACCTGAAAAAGTGGAAGCAAGGGAAGACACAACAGCCGAGGAGATCTTTAAGAGATGCAGCAATGATATGTTGAAACCCATGTTAATGATTATGAACAGCAACGGTAGAAGCGGTGCACCATCACATCCTATCACAGCCAAAATATAAGGTAAAAGGTAAGACAATTGTCGCTTTTAGCAGCAATAGCCAAACTGACAAACTTTCCCATGTCAAGACTTCCCACCATACGGACAGACAGTTTCAAGTGTAATTCAAGAACTTTCACTTGTAAAGTGAAAAGGAATATAGATATTAACAACATTAAGTACTTATTGTGGCCTTTTCAAACAGAAACTAAAACAAAACCGAAAATTCTGAGAAGAGAAAGAAGTATTAGTCTCAACTTACCACTTGATAAACTACCGATATTAAGAAAGCACACTGCACCATCTCTAAGATAGTTTGGAAGTTGACTAAACGGTATACCCCATAACTTTGACATAAAAGGCATGAGAAGGCATACAAACAGTGCCTTGACAAAGAAAACAAGCAACAATGTTAGCATTACATTCTTTCTGGAATAATAACACATGATTTACATGCTAAGATTCCAAATTTTTGTAATTGCACTGAAGTATACCTACTTGGAAAGCAGATCCGTAGGAGTTTACAACAAACAGATCTACCGAACCACCCTGTGGTATAAGGATCATTACCACATCAAAATTCCTCTAAAGCATAAATTCCATGAGAAAAAAACAAGAAGCAAACTAAAGTTGGTGAAGTTCACCTTTATCATCAGACAAACAAGAACATTCTTCCAAACTATAGGTCACAACAATCCTTTTTTCTATTTTATATTTCTGGGGTCATTATAAAAACTCAAAGACTATATCTATTTAGGAATATAAATGGTTTTAGCCACAGCAAGTGCAGTGAAATGCCATTTTTCTGCTGCTATAAAAGAATTCTTAGATCCTTTATGGTAATATATCATAGGTCCAGAATAATATACCTTTAACTGTTGGCCAGCCTCTAGGAATATAATTTCCTGAAAACAACTACTTAATCCATCAATACAGAACCTATACATTAAGCTCAACAAATCTTGGGAAAAATTTCTAGAGATTACTAACCTTAAGCACTGTATCAGCAGCTTGCAAGAAAAAAGAAAATATCATCAAAAGACTCCAAAATATGCCAGCTTCCTTCAATGAATGACCAGAACTAGATCCACTGCAGAAAAACAAGTAGGTTCTCATGGTGAGATGCATCTATCGATGTTATAAGAGGAAAGGATAACTAACTAAAGTTTTTAGTTTGCTAATAACTGCAAATGAAGTCTGGATGGGAAATGGTTTGAATCTATCAAAATTTTCTGCTGTTAGACGACAAATATTCAAGTACAGCAACAAAAATCATCCAACAAAATTACATGTCTAGATTGATAAGGAGAATTACAAGTATCCACCAAAACTGGAGATGTCTAGCATTAATATCATGCTTCAGTTGTGCTAGAAGATGATCGTGCAAGTTTTACCTAGCTACAGTTATGACTACACCAACTGCAACAAGCATGCATCCAAGTAACTGATTGAATCTATATCTCCTCCCAAGAAAAATAGTTGATAGGAGAAGCTGCCATACGAGAAAAGTCTGCAACAAGAAATAGGAAAAATGAACCATCTAAATTGCTAATTTCCATTTCCAGAAAAAATGTCTGGAAATGTTCACATGCCAACGGGGATGTTACCCCAGGATTGCTTTTTTACACAAAAACCATATGTTCCAAAATTCTTCAGACATCCACTTTGGGCATGATCTTAAAAGTGCGGTTAGAAACTAAGAAAATGATGCTCAATTAAAGCTTTCAACTTTTATCTATTTTCTCAAAAGTATTATCTGATATGTAATTAGTGCTAATGATCCAGACACGTCTTCAGAAATAAATACTCCCGTTCAATTCCTCAGTTGCTAGTAGACATTCCTCTCAGTTTAGACCATCTTTTCTAAGATTATCTAGTGTTTGTAGTGGTTCCAGAACAAAGCTGAAAATAATTGATCAGAATGACCCTTACCTGAGAAAGAATTGGAATTGATGCCCCAGAAAGAATAGCTGATTGAAGGTAGAAACCCAAACAAAATGTGTAAGATGTTGACAAACTTCTTGTGAATGACAAACTCATAAGTATAGATGTAACATAATAATGTTAAAATCTGGAAGTAATTTATTCGTAACTTGTAAGATTATAAATTAGAAGCTATGAGTTCATCTCAACGTTCAACCATTTCTCTCTCTCTCTCTCTCTCTCTCTCTCTCTCTCTTGAGAAAAGAGCAAACTATTCTTTCGCCTTTTACTAAACAACTTTCAACCTTTTGAACCTTGGTAGATGACTTCTATTGCCATTAGGCTATATCTTTGATGGATTATCTTGATTTTTACTGCTCAAAGTAAGATTAAATAAGGATAATCCTCCAAATTATAGTGAAATAATTTCAAAGAAAAAAATTCAAACCACAAACTCCAACAAACAACCTCGTTGGACCATTATTATAGTACATTAGAAATCTATCAGGACCATGTTTATTTACTGTCTTCTCCATCCAACCAAAAAATTGATTAAAAAGTATTTTGATGATAGTATAACATATGGATGGCCTGGAAGGAAATCAGAAAGTATGGAAAAGAGAGAGAAATCAAAGAGGCATATATCACCTGCAGCTGCCATTCCAGTTGCTGCAGCAAGAGCCTCCAGGAGTCCAACAAGAAGAAATGGAGCCTTGGGCATAGCAAGCATCTCATCCGTAACAATGCCAGCACGGTACCGCATATGCAAAACAGTAAAATATACAAGAAGGTATCTGGAGAAAGACGACATGAATTTTTTTTTTAAAACTTTTGAGCACGTCCCAATAATCGAGGTGATTTTTTTATTACAAAAATACATTTCTGGGTACATGAACAAGCGTAAATGTATATGCAAAATCTTAAAAAAAAATCGTCACTTCATGCATCTATTACAATTTTGAAGTCGGGAAATAAAGAGGCATTAACAGGCATTCCTAGCAGATTGGGGCGTGACAGTCATTTGAGGAGAAGCGAAGGTGAGTTTGGTGATTTGATGAAATATGATGTGAAGTGTAAAAGCTTTTAAGGGACCACAAATGCAAAAGGTCAAGTCGGCGACAGAAAGTGTACTCTATGCCCACGCGGCGTAACCAAGCAAAGTAGTGGCGTTCAACTAAAGGCTAAAGCATATTATGTGGCGAATGACGATGCTAAGAGACGTGCTTGCCTTCACTTCTAATGCTTTCGTTCAACTTGGACCCACCACTATCCGCCTATTAACCCATTTTTACCTTTTCTTTTTCCATCTTGATCATTTTTTAATTTTTTCAATCAAATCATATTTCATTATTTGGACATGAATCCTTTTTCCCAAGATTTAAAAATAAATAAAGCATTACATTTTTTATTCCCCAAAGCCGGCTCAATCATTCTATCCAAAAAGATTATTCTTATTTGGCGAAGAGGATGTTTAGAAGTTAGGTAACAAATCATCGCCTCCCACCTTAAATGCAACAAAACAAAAGCTTAATACAGACACAAGTATTCACGATGAACCAGATTCAAATGACTTGTCCATTAAGGATTCAATAATGAACTGACTAATCTCTAAGCATGAAAAATTGGGGGCGAACCCAATCTGATAAACGGCTCGTAGCCAAGCGTCAATGAATAAAGAAAGGGAACTATGGGAAGGGTTTCCATAATAAGCACAATTAGACATGTATTGCCTCCGGGCTATCGAAATTCGAAAGCGCTTCAGCCACCACATTTCGGAGCCAACCAGAACACTAAATTCACATGACCAAAAACTATTACTCCCCAAAAACCAAACCAGTCTGTTGTTTGTTGTTGTATAACTAAATTGTCGGAACAATAACCTATAAATACCAGACATGTAATTTATTAGTTTCACACAATCCTAAGCAAGTTTTAATAAATATCAACGCCCGGACTACATTGTACTGTTTCCAAGGGGAGGGGGTTTCCAAGCCGACACTATCCATCTCATGGATCTCTGGAAGCAGTAGATATAGCTCTGGCAACAGGCAAATCAAGAAAAACACACATATCAAGCAAAGAGTTAGGGAAATTACCCGAAAGTGGCCAGCTGCGCGAGAAAGAAAGGGTAGTGTTTGAGAGGTACTAAAGCCAGTTTATAGAACACCCGATTTCCTACACCCAACACCACTGTAATCGCCGCAGCAATCACTACCTCCACTCTCCGATCTGTGATCTCCGCTGCCGTCTGATGACTCCTCACTGAGTACGAGCACGGCCCTACCTTTTCCGTTTCATTCCCTCTGCCGTCCGATGGCTCCCATACTACTTCGCTAGGCCCAACCGGCTGAACTGTGAACGATGCTGGATGCCTCGAACAACGAAGCATAATTCTTGGTCTTGGTGTTGCAGAGTTTCGATCGAGAGGAAGATACAAGACCTCCACTGGTCTTCTCCGGGATTCAATTGGACTGTTTGACGTCACCAGTCCGGCGGTTAATCGGCGGTAACATGATGTCATACTAACATTTATCGCTTCTAAAACACTATTGAGAGAGAGAGAGAGAGAAACCTGGTCCGTACAAGTACAGAGACAGAAATGTGAAGAAATGCAATATTATACTTGTATCGCTCTCGACGGGAGGATTTTCGTGAATTTATTTTTTCCCCACGCGTCGCTTTTATCCTTTTGGAACGTGTTGACATGAATTGCGAACGACGAACATTTTTCTTTTTTAAGATTATGATGCTTTTAAGTATTAATAATTACAACTTTTATACAGCTTATTATGATTAAAAAGAAAACTAAGTTCAACTCATTTAGGTCACGGAGAAAAGTGTATTTTAGACTTTCCAAATTTTATCAAAATGCGAATTTTCATTTAATATTTTGAAAATTTAGAATGAATTTCAATATTTATAAAATCTTTAAAATAGATGTGAAGTAAACAAAATTAAATAGAATTATTTTTTATTAAGTGTATGTCACGTGATATTAAGAAATTCACTTTTAAAAATATTTTTAAATTTTTAAAAAAATCTAATTGTATTTGTTGTTTAAAGTATACGTGACGAGGGTAAGCCTTAGAACAACTAGTCACACATTTGAGTCACAAAAATAGCCTTTTTGTAAAATACAAAAGGAAGGCTTCGTATAATTGATGTCCCTCGTCCGAATTTCACAAAATGAGGAGCCTTATATACTAGAGTTGTTGTTGTTAAAGTTCATTTGATACTCCTCTTCTTTCTCTCATTCCTATTAAGAACTTTTTCTTGATTTTTATACCTAAGGTTTGAAAATAATTCAACGTTTTTGTTTTTATGTGTGAAAGGTCTTTTAAGAAATGTATGGAGATTGCTATGATTAATGTTAGCACTACATCTTAAATGGGTCGTTTTTTAAAGAAATATATGGAGATTGCTATGATTAATGTTAGGACTACATCTTAAACGAGTTGTTTATTTTCATCTAGAATTGTCTCATCTTCTTCATTCATTCTAATGACTTTAACTAATATTTGGGATTCATTTAGGTGGTAATCCCACTAACCTTTCAATTGTCCAAAAAATCCAAAAATTAAGAGCTCAACTATTACATGGTTAGAGGTTCTTGATTGGGTTCTATAAGCATTGGCTAACATTGTCATTTGTGGAAGCATATTGAAAATGTTGTATTCAGACATTCCATTCGTGGAAAAAAAGAAAGCATTATAGCTAATGTGTTGCAAAAAGTTAGGTTTTAAATTAATTTCTATATCATGGGCAGTGGACTTTGACTAATGAAGTTTATATTGCCAATGGAGTTTGTTCACTATTGGAGAAGGAGGTTAAATGCTTTGAGACTTATGGTTGCTCACTTGCTCAATCATATTCACTTCCTAGGAGTTCTTAGTTTTATTCCTAGTTTGGATGATTTTTAAAGTTTAGGATGTTGAGGATTTTCAAGAATTGAAAATTTATGTTTTCATTAATCCTATTAAACTGGCCCTGGATGGTGTTAAGGGATTCTTCATTATTTTTCTTAAATTAACTCAAATTGTCGTTAGACCTATCATAAGGCTTTAAAATGGGAGTTTTGACTGATTCTACTTTGGTTATCACTGTAGGATTTTGAAGGCTTTTATCTATTCTAAGCAGGAGTCCTCTTAGAGAATGCAAATATGTGTTGGTGTAATTATTTTGACATATAATGCTTTGATATCTTTAGGGCTCACATTTTCACTTTCACTTTTAATTTTCAAAGGTGATGCTCTCACTGTGTTTTTTTTTTCAAAGGGAATCCTTATTTCACAAAGAGAGGGTCTTTTACTATAATTTATCTCATGTTATAATTTCCCACATCGTTTTTTTGGTATTGTTCATCAAGGTGTTACGTTATGTCTACACCATCTGAGGTTCGGAGCAGTAGTTCAAGTAGACCCAAACCGACAAGAATTATTTCTCTTCAAGCCTCGACTGAGGGAGCCAGCAGAAAAGGGGAGGGGACTAAGCCATCTTTTCCAAAATGTGATCATTACGGTAAATTCCATAAAGGGGAGTTTTATCGACTGACTGGAGCTTTTTTTAATTGTAGAGAGAAAGGGTACATGGCCAGAGAGTGTCTTCAGTATGCTAAATAGGTGAGAACTCAAATGCAAGATTTAAAGAGGGCTGAGACTATGGAAGTTAAGTCTGCAACTAAAGTGGACAGTTCTAGTAGAAACAAGAAAGTAAATCCTCCAGGAAAACTGAGGGGACAAGCACCAACCAAGTTATTTACAATGACTAGGGAGGAAGCAGAAGTAGCTCCGGAGGCTGTTATTGGTATGGTTAAATTATTTCACGATGACATTATTGTTTTGATTGATCTGAGGTTTACCCACTCTTTTATTTCTACAAGTATGATTTTGTATGATAGAAATTTAAGTCTACTTGATAATCCTTTAATGGTTAGCACCCCCATTGGCCAGTATGTTATTATTAATCATGTTTATCGAAGGTGTGAAATATGTATTGGTGAGGAAAAATTAGTGGTGGATTTAATGACATTGGAGATGAAGGGATTAGATGTGATTTTGGGCATGGACACTTTAGAAAATATAGTGCCAATTTAAATTGTAGACAAAAGATGGTAGAGCTTGTACTAGATAAAGGTGAAAGGGTAATGTTTATGGGAGACAAGAAGGCAAGCCCACCTGAACTTATTTCAGCACTGACAGTAGAGAAAATGATGAAGAAAAGGCATAAAGCATTCTTGGCATATATGTTAGACATGAAGGTGGATGAAGAGAAATTAGAAAATATTCCTGTGGTTAGGGAATTTCCAGATGTTTTTCTAGAAGAACTACCAGAACTACCACCACCTAGAGAAATCGAGTTCACCATAGAGCTTCTTCCAGGCACGGCATGCATATCAATTCCACCCTATAGGATGGCTTTAGTAGAATTGGAGGAGCTTAAAGAGTAGTTAGAAGAGCTATCGGAGAAAGGTTTTATTAGGCCTAGCTCTTCGCCTTGGGGAGCTCCAGTTCCTTTTGTGAAAAAGAAAGATGGATCCTTGAAGATGTGTGTAGATTATAGAAAGCTTAATCATGTCACTATCAAGAATAGATACCCCCCTTCCATGCATAGATAAGCTGTTTGATCAACTGCAAGGAGCAAAAGTCTTCTCCAAGATAGACTTGAAATAGGATTATCATCAATTGCGAATAAAAGAGTCTGATGTGTCAACAATTACTTTCAAAACACAATATGGGCATTTTGAGTTTTTAGTTATGCCCTTTGGGTTAACCAATACCCCTATAGCCTTTATGGACCTCATGAATAGAATCTTCAAGTCTTTCCTAGACCAATTTATCATAATCTTTATTAATGATATATTGATTTATTCCAAAAGTGATAAGGAGCATGAAGAGCATTTAAGGATTGCCTTGAAGACACTAAGGGAGAAAGAGTTGTATGACAAATTTGTTTAATGTGAGTATTAGCTAAAGGAAGTGGTGTTTTTTGGACATGCGATTTCGAAAAAAGGAGTACATATGGATCTAAGGAAAATAGTGTTAAGTCAAGAGGACTTTACAATGATTAATTTTGATGACAATCAAATAACAATAATGTTAGAAACAAAAGAACATCTTTGACAAGTGTGTTAAGTGCGCAGACGCAAAGACTATATAGACGTAGATGCAGACGCAAACGCAGATGCAGATGCAAAGTCAATATAAATGCAGACACAGACGCAGACACAGACGCAGACGCAGACGCAAAGTCAATATAGACGCAGTCGCAGACGTAAAGTCAATATAGATGCGGACGCAGATGCAAAGTCAATATAGATGCAGAAACAGATGCAAAATCAATACAGATGCAAACGCAGACGCAAAGGCAACACAGAAGCAAAGAAGACATAGACGATACCACGAAGATACATTAGTACATCAGAACAGTTATTTAGTCAGAGTTAGTTACAGAACTCAACTAAATGA
>JANIIA010000190.1:32530293-32551378 GCA_027478495.1 Erythroxylum alaternifolium
AAACAGTTCCGAAAAATTCCCAGAAAATTTCCATAATTCTCTAAAAATTAGAGAATCACTATGGACCTCTCCAATTCCATTTATCACTCACAATCCTTATTTTTCAAAAATCACTTCCTTCACACTTATACCGGGACAATTTGTCATGAACGCACGTACACTAAATTCTTATCTGTACATAACTCACTATTCCCTACTGCATGAGCATGGGATGTGGTCATTTACCACATCTGGACCCGTTTCTTTGGTCCGACCCGTTCTCTGGAAACGGGATGTTACAGAGTCACTTTCGGATTCAAGTTTTTGAGGGATATTTTAGACAGTTAGGACCCCAGAAAGACACTAGGGTTACCTTAATTGGTAAAGACTATAAGAGGATTATGATATATCCCTAGAAAGGAGCTCTACATTTTACCTACTTTTGTAAAGCTAAAAAAGAAAGAGAAAGAAGAGAGAGAGAAAAGAAAATGAGGAAGAAGAAGAGGGTCCAATGCCGAAGCTTCCCATAATAGGTGATCTCCTGATGCTGCTACTCTCTTAAGTCATTCAACCTAAGTTTCATTTCCTCCCCATTTACTTTTTTATAAATTTTGAGTTGATAGTGATGTTTTAACTCTACCTTTAGGATTTTGTTAATCTTTAATGTTAATCTAGTTGATTTGTATTTACTTGACTTGGGTATTGTGATCGATTGATGTATATGCATATTTCGATAATAAACCAGGAGGGTGAACTGGATAAAAATTATTAGATTGGATTAACGAGAATTAGGCAATCTAATTGACCATTTAATCAATCTAGACGGTAATTTCATAGATAGAGATCTGTGCAAGACCCGATTGATTATTAGAGAATTTTAGAACTAATTAGAATTGTGGGTAATTTGTGAATTGAGAGATTGCAAGTCTATAATTCAATTAGGGTTTATAATTTAGGGAATGGTTATAACTCGATAGAGAGTAATCAACCCTACAATCATCTAGATTTGATACCCCGTGAACACATAATTGGTTAGGTTAGCATTAATAATAGGTAAAATCTCCTCTTTCATAAATCGATTATTTCTCTTGACAAATTTCCATTGTTACGTTGTTTGTTCGCTATTAGTTTGTTTGATTTAGTTTACCTTTTAGTTTAATATTCAAATTTTGAGTCTTAAACAAAGAGCAACCTGAATTAAGTAGTGCCTAAGCATAATCTATGTAGGATGATATTTTCTTTTTACTACAAGTAACGACCTATATACTTATAGTTTTTAGTGTAAAACTCATAATTGGTTTTCCACACCAACAAGTTTTTGGCACCGTTGCCAGTGATTGTTTTATTTAGCATCTTGGTTAGTTTAAGTAACTTTTATTTAAGAGTGTTTGATAATTTCCTTGCGTTTTTTTTAATGCATGATCACAAGGAACACGAGAAGGTCCAACGAGCTTAGTGAGGAAGAGTGTTCAGATATTACAAGGTACGAAAGAGAACTAAAAATAGCTAGATGCCAAGAACAAATACAAAGGAATATGGTAGAAGAAGGCGAGCAAGGAGGAGCTGAGAGGACATTGATAGATTTTATGAAGCCAGGTTTCAGTCCTCAAAGAGTTGCGAGGCGAGCCATTCTAGCCAATAATTTCGAGATCAAACCGGCACTCCTCAATATACTTCAGAGTAGTATGCAGTTTTATTGGCTGTCTAATGAAGATCCTAACACCTATCTTGCAAATTTCTTGGAGATTTGTGATAAATTCAAGTTTAATGGAATGTCGGATGATGTCGTGAGGCTGTAATTGTTTTCTTTCACTTTGGGAGATCGGGCAAAGGCATGGTACAATTCACTCGATGTAAGTCAAATCACTACTTGGGAGCAGCTAGCCCAAGCCTTCCTAGTGAAGTACTTTCCCTTAACCAAGACAATAAGAATCATTAAAAAGATCACTAACTTTCAACAAGGTGATGGAGAGTCATTGTATGAAGCTTAGGAGAGATTCAAGGAGTTACAAAAGAGCTGCCCCCATCACAACCTTCCAAGAGAATTTCGTTTGCAAACATTCTACAATGGTGTAACTCATAGCACAATGGTAACAATAGATATAGCTGCAGGAGGATCCTTGATGAGGAAAACCATTGATGCAACTCATGATCTCTTAGAAGAATTGGCAAGCAACAATTGTATGTGGTTAAATGAAAGGTGCAGATAAGGGTCCAAGGAGTAAAAAAGAATGATTCCACTTGACTCGGTGACAGCTTTACAAGCACATATTGCAACCCTCACTAAGCAGTTGAGCAACATGCAAGGAACTTCTTCATCCATAATCAAGACCATGCAGTCATAATATGAATTATATGGGTAGGACAACCATGGCACAACTGAATGTTTCTTACTAGGAGCCAATGGTACAGAACAAGTGAATTACTTGGGTCAGTTGTAAAGAGGTAATGACAATCCATACTCTAATACTTACAATCCTGGGTGGAAAAACCATCCAATTTTTTCGTGGAGTACTAACAATGTAGGTAGCTAAGTGAGAATACAAAGACCTCCTTGATTTTAGCAAGATCGTCTTGGATCTTTTGTGAACACAATGGACAAGTTAATAGATGTGTTGGGTTCAAAGTTGTCAATCCAAGAGAAAGGTCAAAGAAGATAAGAAGAGAGTCAGGAAAGAATATAGGCAAAGTTTGACCAGATTATGAAGAACTACGATTCATCCATCCACAATTTGGAAGTACAAGTAGGTCGACTTATTAATGCTTTGTCTCTAAAAATACAATAAGCTTACCAAGCAACAGTGAGGCCAATCCAAAGAAACAACTTAAGTTGATTATACTTAGGAGTGGAAAGCAATTTGGAGGGGCCAAATGTTCAATAAGATAGCCAACAGAAGGAAAAGGTGGATGACAAAGAAGAAAAGAAACCATATGTACCACCACCACCCTATAAACCTAAGATTCCATATCCACAGAGGGTAAGCCAACATCAAGTTGACACTCAATTTTTCAAATTTTTAGAGAATTTGAAGAAACTTTAGATGAATTTGTCTTTGATGGAATCATTGGAATGTATGCTAAAGGATGCAAAGTTTCTCAAGGACATATTGACACACAAATGCACTTGGGAGGACAATCAGATGATGACCTTGATGAAGAATTATAGTTCGATCATTACAAGCACAATACCGAAGCATTGGAATGTATGCTCAAGTATGCGAAGTTTCTCAAGGACATATTAACACACAAATGCACTTGGGAGGACAATCAGATGGTGACCTTGACAAAGAATTATAGTTCAATCATTACAAGCACAATACCTTCAAAACTACAAGATCCAGGGAGTTTTACTATTCCATATGTTGTTGGTGATTTTGAGTTTTCTAAATGCTTATGTGATTTAGGTGTCAGTATTAACTTGATTACTTTGACTATTTTCAGGAAAACGGGGCTAGGAGATATTAGGATAATATCGATGCTCATCTAACTTGCATCAATCCATCAAGAGACCATTTGGGGTAGTAGAAGAAGTTTTGGTAAAAGTGGATAAATTTATAATTCTTGTTGATTTTGTTGTGCTGGATTTTGAAGAAGATAAGAATTGTCCATTAATTTTAGGTAGGCCCTTTATAAATATTAGTAGGGCATTAGTTGATGTGCATGAAGAAAAATTGACTTTTAGAATTGGTGACGAGCAGGTTGAATTTAATATGACTAAATCTTTAAAGAAAATAGTGGATGGAAGTGCTTGTATGAAGATTGATTTTGTGGATAACTGTATGAAGGAGGTTGAGAAGGAAAATGAAAATGAAGTTGAGAAAATTATTAAAGTGTATAGGGATGAGAGGGTGAGTGAAGAGGAATTGTGTGAGGAAGGTGAGAGAGAGAAGTTAGAGAGAGAGGATGCACCCACACCACCTTCCATTATAAAGACTCCCACTTTAGAACTAAAACCCTTACCTTCTCACCTGAGATATAAATTTTTAGGTAAGGACCACACCTTACCTGTCATCATTTCTAACCAGTTGAATGTTGAGCAAAAAGAGAAAATGGTAGAGACCATTAAGAAAAGGATGAGAGCTATAGGGTGGCAAATTTCTGATATTAGGGGGATTAGCCACAATGTGGTTATATATAGGATTAACCTTGAAGAAGGATGCAAGATAGTAAGGAGAGGCAAAGAAGGTTAAATCCAAATATACAAAAGGTTATAAAGAAGGAAGTGGTAAGGCTTTTAGATGTAGGTATTATATACCCAATTTTAGATAGTGAGTGGGTGAATCTAGTGTAATGTGTACCTAAGAAGGGAGGCAGGACAGTGATGGAGAATAAAAGAGGTGAACGGATTTCCACTAAGACCATCACAGGTTGAAGAGTGTGCATTGACTATAGGAAGCTTAATTTGGCCACCAAGAAAGCCCATTTTCTATTACCTTTTGTGGACTAAATGATTGAGAGGGTGGTTAGGCATGCTTTTTATTGCTTTCTTGATGGATATTCAAGATACAATCAGGTGTTCATATACCCATAAGACCAAGAGAAAATCACTTTCACTTGTCCTTTTAGGACTTCTGTTACAGGAGGATGCCTTTTGGTCTATGCAATGTACCAGTCACATTCCAAAGGTACATAATGTCCATCTTCATAGATATGAATGAGAACTTCATGGAGATATTTATAAATGACTTCTCTATTTTTGGAGACTCTTTTGATCATTGTTTGTTTAATGTGGATAAAGTGTTACAAAGATGCGAGGAGTCTTATTTAGTCTTGAACTGGGAAAATGTCATTTCATGGTCCAAGAGGGAATTGTTTTAGGCCATAAGATCTTATACAGGGGGATTGAGGTAGATCGAGCGAAGACTGAAGTGATTGAAAAGCTTCCAACTCCTACCAACATTAAAGGCATCCTAGCATTCCTTGGTCATGCAGGGTTTTATAAATGGTTCATCAAGGATTTTTCTCTCATTGCTAGACCATTAACTAACTTGTTGGTTAAAGATGTGTCATTTGTTTTTGATAATGATTGTTTGAGTGCTTTTAACAGGTTAAAGATGGTACTTACAACAACACCTATTTTAACATCATCAGATTGATCTCTTCCTTTCAAGATCATATGTGATCCAAGTGATCATGCCATTGGTTGTGTACTCAGATAGCAGAAGGAGAAGAAGTTACATGAAATTTACTACACCAGTAAAACCTTGTCAAGAGCATAACTGAACTACACTACCATTAAGAATCAATTGGTTGTAGTAGTATCTGCATATGAAAATTTTCTTTCTTACTTTTTGGGCTCACAAGTTATTGTTTTTACATGTCATATGACATTACGTTATCTCTTTGTAAAGAAGGATGCCAAGGCTAGGCTCATCCGATGGGTGCTTCTGCTTTAAGAATTCAACATTGAGATTAAGGATAAAAAAGGAACAAAAAATGTTATAGCGAACCACCTATTGAGACTTAAAGGGGAACAAAATAAAAAAGAAGAGGAAATTGAAGAGTGTTTTCCTTATGAGACTTTAATGATGGTAGAAAACCCTTTTCTTCCTTGGTTTGTAGATATTGCTAATTATCTCTCAAGTAGTAATCTTCCCCCTAATCTCTCGCATCAACAAAGGAATCAGTTCTTATTTCAGTGTTCTCATTATATTTGGGATAAACCTGTGTTATATAAACTATGTGCTGATAGTTTTATTCGAAAGTGTGTCCCTAAAGATGAAATGCCTAAAGTTTTGACCTAGTGTCATAGCTCAGTTTATGCTAGACACTATAGAGCAAATAAAACTATTGCATGCATTTTGGAGTGTCGATTCTACTAGCCGAACTTGTTCAATGATGTTGAGATTTTGTATTATGTTGTGATAAGTGCCAAAGAGTGGGCAATGTTTTGAAGAGAGATTAGATGCCACTTTCAAACATCATGGAGGTTGAGATATTTGATGTGTGGGACTTGGATTTCATAAGGCCATTCCCATCCTCCCTAGGTAACTCTTATATATTGGTTAGAGTTAATTATGTGTCTAGATGGGTCGAAGCAATAACTACTCCAACAAATGATGGCAAAGTGGTGCAAAGGTTCATCAAGAAGATATTTACTAGATTTGGAGTGCCTAAAGCTATCATAAGTGATGGGGGAGTCACTTCTGTAACAAACCTTTGAGGCTATTTTAAGAAGATATAATGTTCGTCATCGAGTGGCAACCCCTTACCATCCACAAACTAGTGGCTAAGTGAAGGTGGTGACTAGAGAGTTGAAGAGGATTTTGGAGAAGATAGTGAGCACTTTAATAAAAGATTGGGCTTTAAAGTTAGATGATATGTTGTAGGCTTACAGGATAGCTTTCAAAACTCCCATAGGCACAACACCATATTGACTTGTGTATGGCAAGGCTTTCCATTTACCATTAGAGTTAGAGCATAGAGCCTATTGGGCAATTAGAAAATTAAACGTGGATTGGAAGCTAGCAGAAGAGAAGAGATTATTACAACTTGATAAATTGGAAGAGTTAAGATATGATGCATATGAAAATGCCAAGTTGTACAAAGAAAGGGACAAGAAGTGGCATGATGGACATATTAAGAAGAAGGAATTCAAAAATGGGGACTTGGTGCTTTTATTCAATTCATGACATCGGTTGTTTCTGGGAAAGCTCAAGTCAAGATGGAGTGGCCTATTCAAGGTTAGTCAAGTGTTTCCCTATGGAGAGTTGGAGTTAGAAAATGAAAAGGGTGAAACTTTTAAGGTTAATGGGCATAGATGCAAGCTTTACTTTGGAGGACCATTCTCATAAGAAAGGGAAGTACTCTCTTGCCTTTCACTCACTCTTTTAGAACTTCATATGGAATGGTCAAACTAATGACCTTAACTTAGCAAGTCTGTCTTTCATTTGTTTGTTTTTATGTTATTGTAGCGTTGATCTGATTTGATAATATCTAGTTTGGTTTAACTACTTGCGCACTTCATCTCTTATTGTTTAGGTCTTAAATGATACGTTTTGAGGTTACTTGAAGATTTATTGTGCAACATGGCTTGTTAGAGGACCAAAGGAAGAGAGGAAACAAATGTGCCACTTCTATTGGCACCATCACCATAAGCCCATCTTACCCTTAATCTCTTCTATTATTCTTTTTGTGTTCTATGTTTTGTTTTTCATGGTGTTGTTTTTTGGTTATAGGTGTTCTACTTTTCACATTGAGGACAATGTTTTGTTCAAGCAAAGGGAGGTCATCTTTGCATTTATGTTTGCATTTTTTCATGTCATTTAGGATGCATGTTAGGTTATTAGTATTAGAAGTGTCATTTCCCTTACATTTTAATCTTTATGATCAATGTGTTGCCATGAGATTCTATCATGCTAGTTGGAATGAGATTAAATGCAAGCATGAACTTAAATTATGCTACCTGAATGGAGAGTGAATCATGTGGAGTGATGAAAGTAGTTGGCCGCATAAGTTTACTTAGAACTTGACACTAGAAAAATGAGGTAAATAGAAGCATAATAGATTTTTATTTGAGCTTATGTGAGGATTTGAGCCTTTATGACTCTATTATATAGTCATTTCATTTCCTTGTTTATGTGATTCTTCTTTAGGTAATTACTTCAGAACTTGCTTTGATTCGGTTTAAACCTACTGCATGCATGCTAGATAAATGATTAAGGCCTTCTAGCTTTAACCTTTGGTTTAAATGACCAACCCTTTTTATCCCTTGCTAGCCCCATTGAGCCTTTAACCTTTTTTTTCTTGAAATCACCTAATTTTAAAACCCACAAACCCTATTAGCTTTCCCAATCACAAGTTAATAGAATGCTAAGCGATACTTGAATGTGGAATCACAAGTTAAGAGCACATTGCATATAATTGTTATTTTCTATTCATTGTTTCTTTAGTTAAAGAAAAGAAAAGAAAATAAAAAGAGAAAGAGAAAGAGAAAACAACAAAATCAAATAGAAAAGAAAAGAAAAGAAAAATGAATAACATGTAGTAGCTACAATAAGTGCGAAGAAGTAGTCTTATCTATTTGCATATCTTAGAGGTTTATCTTTGTCATCCTTTGGTACACTTAGTAGTTTATAAATGCTTGTGATAAACCCCTAAAACTTGTTTAACCTACCTTATCCCTAGCCACATTACAACCCAAAACAAAGCCCTTTTGATCTATCCTAGAGTGTAATCATTGTGGAGAAGAATTGGTGTATTAGCAAGCCTATAATAGTATGGTTTCCTATAGGAAGTTTGAGCGAAACACTAACAATCAAAAATTTTAAAGAAATGGGTGAAATTTGTAAGGAAGGTCCTTTTTGAATTTATACTTATCTTTGATTGATGGTTTCATGGGTTGAGTTTGCTTATGTGCACCAATGAAAATTAGTCATGATATATGTAGTAGCTTGACACTTGAGTTGGTCAAAGTTTGAGAGATTGTATGCTTTAATCTTTGTGTTAATGAGTGATAGAATTTTATTGGTTATATTTTATCTTTGCTTGAGAACAAGCAAAATTTTAAGTGTAGGGATGTTGATAGGTGTAGATTGCATTGTATTTTTATAGGTAATTTGATATGTGTGTTTAGTAGTTAAGTTAATTGTTTAGAGGGTGTTTAGCTTAAGATTTGTGTTAGTTCATAAACATTTGTGTTTTAAGTGTTCTTTGGGTGAGAACATGTTTTTGGGCTTTAATTTTATATATATGAGGTGTTCTGATGAGTGTATTAGTGTTTCAGGGCATTAGGAAGAGTTTCGAAGGAGAATCAAACCAAAACACATGGCCACGATCATGGTGGATCTGCCACGATCATGACAGAAGCACCAACATAGGCCTATGATTATGGGGAATCTGCAACGATCGTGACAGAAAGTAGGTAAACAAACTATGATCGTCCACCAAGGGGCCACGATCGTGGCCTGTGCGTAGATAGATCCGAAGTCATTTTCATATTCGAGTTTTCGAGGGACATTTCGGATCCCGAAAAGACACTAGGGTTACCTTAACTGGTAAAGACTATAAAAGGATTATGATATAACCCTAGAAAGGAGCTCTACATTCTACCTACTTTTGGAAACCTAAAAGACAGAGAGAAAAAAGAGAGAGAGAAAAGAAGAAGAGGAAGAAGAAAAGGGTTTCGACATCAAAGTTTCCCAAAATAGATTATCTCCCGACGCCACCGCTCTCCCGAGTCATCCAACCTAAGTTTCATTTCCTCCCAATTTACTTTTTTATTCATTTAAATGTGTAAGATTGAGATGAATTTTATGGTTATGGATTTTGAGTTGATAATGATGTTCTAACTTTACCTTCAGGATTTTACTTATCTTTAGTGTTAATCTAGTTGATTTGCGTTCACTTGAGTTGGGTGTTATGGTCGATTGATGTATATGTATATTTTGGTAACAAACTGACAAAAATGATTAGATTGGATTAACGAGAGTTAGGCAATCTAAATTGACCACTTGATCAATCTAGTCGGCAATTTCATAGAGAGAGATCTCGTGCAAGACCCGATTGTTTATTAGAGAGCTTTAGAACAATTAGAATTATGGGTAATTTGTGAATTGAGAGTTTGCAAGTCCTTAATTTGATTAGGGTTTATAATTTAGGGAATGGTTATAACTCAAGAGAGAGTAATCAACTTTACGATTGTCTAGAACCGATACCTCGTGAACACACAATTGGCTAGGTCAGCATTAATAATAGGTAAAAATCCCCTCTTTCGTAACTCGATTATTTCTCTTGAGAGATTTCTATTGTTATATTGTTTTTTTGTTATTAGTTGTTTGATGTAGTTTGCCTTTCAGTTCAATATTCAAATTTGAGTCTTAAACAAAGAGCAACTTGAATTAAGTGGTGCCTAAACACAATCTCTGTAGGACGATATCTACTTTTTATTACACGTAACGACCCATATACTTGCGATTTTTAGCTTAAAACTCGTATCTAGTTTTACACACCAACAATAATTGATTAAATTAATAATAACAATGGACTCTACTAGTGTCCTTTTTAATGCAAAATTGTTTAAAATATAAGAAATAACAAAACCCCATAAATCATATATTGTTGTAAGTAGTTTGTCTTAGAGGAAGTGGGAACCCTTTATAGTTAAGGTCACTAACAATGACTCATTAGTAGTGTTCTTATTTGGTTCTTCCACCAGTTCTTCCTTAACCACCTCTGTCCACTCTTCTTTTTCTTCTTTGTAGACAAAGGTTTCTGGTTCATCTTCTTTAATTAACTCCTGCAACTTCTCTGCTTCCTCGTCTTGGACAGAGGCTTCTTTTTCTTCTTCTTCCTATTCTTCCTCGCCCTCTTCTGAAAGCTTATTTCCATTCCTAAGGGTGATTTCCATTCTATGTTCTTTAAGATCCATTTTAGTAGGACTAGGTAAACTCCCCTATAGCTCGTCAGATAATATCTTCGGCAGTTGATTGATCTAATTCACCATATTTTATATATGAGCCTCTATTTCCTGATACCTCATATTTGATTCATGAATAAATTTAGCAGTTACCTCCTCACCTTCTTGAAATGTATCATATTCAAGTGAAGAAAATCTCTTCCCAAATGCACGTCGGCTAGTTACACGCTTAGCAAGGTAATCCATTAATTTATCTATAATAGTTTCATATTATTGCTCTTATTGCGCATAAACAATTAGAGCATAGTCATTCTATCCATATATGTAAAGGCTAATCTAAGTAAAACTAAACGTATTCTCGTATAATGCATCTTAAGGTTAGTTATACATGCTCGGTTGCTTCCATGTAGGTTGGTACCAAACAATCATGATTATAATAATTACTCCCACAAATGTTGCAATACAACATGATTATCGGTTGAGCTTTTGAAAATATGTGATAAAATGACTATTTGCAATATGGCAATGCTATATGTTGTGATCACATATTATGAACCCCATAAAAGTATTATCTACTCCATCCAACCATTATAAGTTGTCGTTATGACATTAAATCTCAATATCTTAACAATAATTCATAAACTCATATTCAAAGTAAAGAAGTTCAAAAGATTAAATGAATGAGCAAAAAATACAATAAAGTAAAACAAAAATTAAATAAATATAAATAATGGCTAGAGTAATAACATTCAGGTGTTCCTACTATTATCGTCCCTAAAAACAATACAAGTCCATGGCGTAATTGTATCTAGCACAAGCAAGTACGGGTCGATCCTATAAAGATAGTGAATAGAGTAGTTACCTTTCTCCTATTATCTAGCCTACGAATTGGATTTCCTAGTTTTTAATTAAAAATAATACTTAAACAAATAAAATAAAAATAGGAAACAATAATGAATGAAGAAACAAAGGAAATTGTTTAGAAAAAATATCAAAAATTAGTGTCTAGGTGATGAATCCCCCTAAAACCCCTTAAATGATCAACCTTTTATCATATAGTTATTTTATTGACCATTGGATCGTGAAAATTCCTATCTTATATTAATCACTCTCTTAAGACTACTACCAATTAATCCATATGGTAATTAACTAAAATCTTTCTAGTTAAATTTCCTATGATTGCATTATCGATTTATAAATTTCGTTATTAGGTTTGGCCCTAATCTAGAGGATTTATGCTGACCTATCTCTAGGTTTGCAATCAACTCCTTTCAATTATAGTAGATATATTCATGCATAGGATTTCTCAATCTCAATAATATGAAATCAAATCATAAACTAATATTCTGGATCTATTAGAACATGCATAAAACTCATAATTGAATCACAATAAATCAATCAAAGTAATTGCATTAAATAAAATAATCAAGACATATTGTTATCCCAACTAAGGTTCATCACACCTAGACACTAAAAACACTTAGTTACAGTTAATCGAAAACGAAATCAAAGATAAACAAGAAGAAAAATGAATAGAAAACAAAGGAATCATAATTCTAAGTCTCCTTTTCTCTTCTATTCAATGTTCTTGCAAGTTTGAGATTTGATGTTGTTCTATTGGATCTCTTAATGAATTCTTTACTTTCTTCATGATCCTTGACCAATATCGTCTCTTTTGTAAACTTTTTACATCTGACTCTTCTGTTTTCCTTCATTCGCATCCTTTTCTAGCGAATTCTAGGTTTTTGGAGTTATATAGTCTCTCACACATCCCTGCAGGGGACTTTGTAGCTCCAAAAAGACCTAAAATCGTAACTTTCCATGTTTTGAGAGACTTATACTACCACATACATGGCCAATGTAAGTGACTGTATAGCTATAAAAATACTTAAAATCATGACTTTCCACATTTTGAGAGACTTATATAGTCACATACATGGCCATATATCTCTAAATTACTTCAAACATTCTTTTTATGCCACAATTTCACCTGAATTCTTCTCTTTTTGGTCTATGAAGGCAATTATCAACTATAATTGCACTTAAAGCAAATTAAGTACTAAAAATATAAAAAACTATAAAAAATAAAGTAGAATACATCAAATATAGGGGTATAATGATAGTCAAATATACATCTATCATAATATTGTCAATGTTATTAACGTGGTTTATGAAATATGTGGATCCCCAATACATTTAGATAGAGATTATCAATTAGGGAGTTTTTATGCATAACCCCTTATTGGAATAAATTAACTTCATTAAAAATCCTAACTAAAAAAATAGTCAATTATTAAAAAACTATCCAGTTAGAGAAACCACCCCAATCTCTTATATGGAAATATGTTTTACCTTACACTTTAAGATGGGCAGCCACTTAGGTTTTATCCTAGACCATTCAACTTCCCCCTAGAAATCAACATTAGAGTCACTTTTAGGAAACTTCCTTAATAATTAAACCAATCAAAATGAAGAATTTAACAAGGAGATTAGGAAGCTTAACCCTAAGGTAGACTATATTGCTACTGACAATAAGATGCTTGAGTCTTAAATCACACAATATGCTAATTCTGTTATAAGACCACCTATTTAATTGCCTATTAAGTCTAAGGATCCTAGGGAACAATATAATGTTTTGATGTTAAAGGGGTGATGAACTAATTGAAAACCTTAGGTTTGAAGTGGTTAAAGTGAGGGAGATTAAGGAGGGAGAATATCAGTTAGAGAGGAAAAGAAGTTTAACAAGGAGGAAGGAGAAATGAAGTCAAATGCATTCCCCCTACACTTTATGAATAACACATACCATTCCCTCAATGATTGGTGAACTCAAAGTTGGATAAGGAATTTAAGAATTTCTGGAAGTTCTTCAAAAAAAATTACATTAATATTCCTTTTATTAACACTTTAAATCAAATATCTTCCTATTCTAGGTTTTAAGAGGAAATTTATCTAACAAGAGAAGGATTTAAGTTTGAAGCTGTAGTTTTGCCTAAGTAATGCATGGTCACATCTTATAATGGACCGCCTTTGAAGCTTAAGGATCCTAGTAGCTTCTCTGTCATATGTACTATTAGAGACTTGATTTTCGATCACATCATATGTGATCTAAGGGCAAGCTTTAACATCATATCCTTATCAATTTGTATGAAGCTCGAGGTGGGCAATCTTAAGCCTATCATTATTTCTCTACAACTAGCAAACTATTCTTTTTAATGTCTGGTAGGTATACTAGAGGATGTGCCTATAAGAATTGGTTATATTCTTATTCATATAGAATTTTTGTAATAGATATAGCTATATATGTGCCTTTGATTTTAGAATGGCCTTTCTTGGCCATTACTAAGGCTTTAATTGATGTTAATGAAGGAAATTTAAATTTGAGGTTCAAAATAAGAAACTAGAATTCAAAAGATCTAAACCTTACAATCCCATTGATGGTAAGTCTAAAAAGTGACTCATTTTCAATATAATTAATAAGAATAAATCTTATGTCGTGTAAGAGTTAGAATAACAGGATGTGAAGGAGAAAAATTCAAAGCTGAAGGAAACAAGTGGAAAGGGTGAATAAATGGTAATGAAACATAAAATATACCTGACAGTTGATTATTATATCAAGAAAAATAAGAATAGTAAGACTAGATTTATTTTGTTTTTACATCCTTGCCTAAATAGGATAAGAGAACATGCACTTGAAGAACAAATAATTGGTAGTTTCAAGTAGTGTGTTGCATAGTACTCAAATCTGATCATTACTACGCTTCAGTCGATCCATGGTCTTCAATCTTCCTCTAACTGCCAACCATGTTATAAAGGAATCCTCAGGCATTAGTGATCCATTCCATACTATATTATACCAAGGAACTCTCAGATGAAGAGGTCTTATAGCTTTTAGGCAAGAAAAGTTAGTGAATTCTCCACAATTGCTGACAGAGTATATTAGTTTATCCTTGATAGATGAGTTAGACATATATTCAGGATTAATATCCTAAAATTTATCAACCCCCCTCCTTGTGATCTTCCACTCATTGTCATAAATGATATAAGAGACCTTGCTGTTAATTATCCATTTACCTAAATTATTTACATTATTTTCATGCATATTAAGATATTTAATGGTATGAATTATTTGTTGTGCTTAGTTAATCATTAGATATCCCTTATGAATTATTTTTTGGGTGTTATAAAAATGATTTAGGTTAATTGGGACTTATATATGCTTTATGTCATCAAAGATTATTAATATGACTCTTTTAGAATATTTTAGTGACTTAATTCTATGGATTGGTCTGTTTTGGCTCTATAGTGGACTAAAAGGCATAAAGATGATATTTTAAAATTGTAGAATGTATGAAACAGTTATGATATGCTTTCATAATAGAATAACATAGGAGTATTATAGGCTGCTTACATTCCATTTAGTGGTTCATTCATATGTTTTGCATATTGTTACACTATACTCAAAGTTATGCATTTGCATCATATCATTTACTATTTTTATGATCTTACTTATATTTTTTTAGGTGCCACAATATGGAAAGGACTTAAGGACACCATAGACCACTCAAAAGACCTACACATTAACTGTTGTGTAAGAGGGCCAGAATAAGCACTACTGTTATGCATGTTAGGGGTGCCTTTTAAGGACATGGATCTCATAGTAGCATCCAATTTTATACCTATGATATTATATATCTTTAGGATGATATGTATGATCAAATTGAAGACAAATAACTAAGGACATCACTTCATAGTCATTAGTGCACCATTACGAGTATATGAGTAGAAAACTGCTCAGGAAGATCAAACAATAAAACCGGGCATAGATCTTACTCCTCCTCCTCCACCATCACCATCATATGCACCAAGAATGCAGCTAGCCACTTTGACATATATTCAGGAGTACATACATTTTTTGGGTGACATTATACTGCAAATAACACAGCTTTAAAAGTTTAGATCAAACCTCTACTAGTACATCCACAAAAGCCAATTATGGGGGTAAAGATGGAGCACATGCTAGTAGCTATAGAGAGAGATGGAGCCAACTCTAAGAAGCCTAAGGAATATGATAAGCTTAAAGAGCATGACAAGCCCAGCGCACTAACTATTGAGGAGGTTACTGAGGATGAAAACATCAAAGAGACAAAGGATATTACTACACCAATTGGAGAGGAGACTACTGTTCTTAATGATAACATGAGATCAGTGGCAATCAAGTCCTCTATATAGAGCTTGACAAAGATTATTTCCTTTAAGGACTTGGATTACTAATGAGTGATAGTTCCTTACGTGCCACCTTTGATACCACCTCATCCCCTTAACCATTGATACATTTTTTATTTAGTAATTTCTCATTTTATAGTTTATGTGAATATTATTTATCAAGTATATACATATATTTATATTTTCAATGCATTTTGACTCACCTTTTTACCTTAAGCTCTTTGTATAGTACATTAATGGAATGGAGATACATCTCAACTTGACCAAATGACTAAAAAATTACAGAAGTTCTTATCCTTTCTTTCATTTTTCCCTTCTCATTTTTATTATTGGAAACATTGAGGACAATGTTTGTTTTAAGCATAGGGGATTATGAATTTATAAGAGTATATTCAAGTTTATTAATTTTGTCATTATTTTCTCAATAGGAGGCCATTTTTCAATATTTGTTTTTCTTTAAAAGCATGCTATTGGAATTAATTAATTATGAATTTGATTGTTTTAGTGAATTGGAATGCTTGTGTAACTTGTTATAAGTGTTGATGAATGATTTTGACTTGCTATACAAATTTAAAGGATGATTACCTGATGATCATTATGATATTCTTTGTATAAGATGTACATACATAGGTGGCTGTGATTTCTTTTTTAGAACGTTTATTATACAAAATGAGCATAATAAATTTCACTTAGCTGGCTTTATACTAATAAAAATTGAACTTAAATAGTGGTGTTAGTAGTCATCTGATATGGTGACCTAGTTAAGTAACTGAGAGTATTCATAACAAGGTGTTTACTATAACATAAAAAGAATAGGTGACTTTAAAAATAAGCTTCTAATTCTCTTGTTTAAATTTATGTTTCATCAATAAAAAGGATCTAAACGTGTTTTAAAGTTGAAACGGGTATCCTATTTATGTTTATTTTGTGCATGGAATTAAGTGTTATGATTCAGTCTAAAGTTTGAAGAGTTAATGAAGTAAATTGTACAAGCTTGTGAATTGATGCAAGTAATTGGTTATATAACATTTTGATGATCCTTTATGATTGAATGAGTGATTAAGAGTTTTCATTGGTATGTCTAATTGGTTAAGCAATTCTTTTGAGGTTGTTTTCTATTTAAGATTGAATGACGGATTGGTCGAGGACAGCAGTTACTTAAAAATGGTGGAGTTTGATGATGCTAGACATATATTATTTTTACTACTACTTATATAGCATATTGCTCATTTTTCGGATGAATTTGAATATTTGGTAGTTAACTAAAAAGTTTTGTCATTTCATTATTTTTGACCATATAAAAAAAGAAGCAAAGTTTTGGATTAAAATGGAGCAATTTTGGAAGATTTGGAAAAGAACTATATAACACATAATTTACATAGTCCTATGTCGAGGGTCATGTATAAAATTGGTTTTGTCTATTTCTTTAGTGCACCCTATATTGCACGTGTTACCTTTTATATAAAGAACATGGTGGCATATACAATCCCATGTATATACATGTATTAGTATTGTTAAGTTTTAAAGAGTTTTAAGGAGTACATGGTTAGCTACACAAAACTATATATGGGGTTGTATAGTTCATTGAACATTAGAGTTTTAGGTTTAAAACCAAAAAGAGAGAGGCAAAAAAGGAATTTTTGGCTAGGGAATAATTCAAGAGTCATCTTGGAGCTATTTTTCACCAATCTTGATCAAGGAGTCGCCATTCTTTAGAGATAGAGGAGGACTTCAATGATTATTTGGAAGATTTAAAGATTCAAGAACATGATTTCTTTATACTATTTTCTTTATTGCTTTTAAATTGATTTTCTTTGTGTTATTATGAGCTAATTGGGATATAAATTTGGAAAGATAGAACCTAGTTCATTCTTTGAATAATGAAATTCTAGTTTTCTTGTCTTAAGTGAGAATGTAGTCTGAATCCTCTTACTGGTCCAAAAAGTTAAAGTGAATGTGAATATAGTAAAGTAGTCAGGGAACCTAACCTAAATATAGTTAATTTATAGTTTGGTACATTTTTATTACTGTTTTGCATTAATATTTAGATTTATTTATTTATTTATTTTCTTTATTCATCCACCAATATGTATTTAACTTAACTTGTTTCATTTATATGTAGTAGATAATTAATTGACAATCCTTGTAGGGTCAACCCGTACTCACCATTGCCAACTATAATTATACCATACACTTGCCAAGATCACCAGCTTCCCAGGTATGGTCTACACCTATTATCAAATCCAGTCAAGTTAGAGCCATATAGTCAAAACTTGCTCGAATTACCTAAAACAACGGCATTTTGGGGAAATTTTCTAAAATGATGTGTTCTTAGGGAGTTTTCCAAAAAGTGCCATTTTATGGTGGGCGTTCAAGTTCTCGAACCTTTTGAGTTGAGCCTCAGGCCAACTCCCCAAGCTTAAACTTGACACAAAACCTAGTTGACCCAATTTTTTCAGAACTAATTGATGTTAATGACATAGTTGTTTATCTATAAAATAAGGATAAGCATTATAAAATGATTCACTGGAAAGTATTTCCTTGGTCAATGTCCTGATAAGGTACTTTTGTATATATATAACTTATAAATATAAACATTACCAAACAAATAAAAAGACAACTCAAAAACAACTCATAAAAGTAAAGGAATGAAAGTTTTTTGGACCTTTTGGGAAGGTTTTCTTAGCAAAACATTATTACCTATGAACAATTTGAGGTAAGAACCACATGAGAAATAGTTCCTATTCTAATTTGCAAATACTTAGAAATCTAACTTCCTTAACAAACATCATTTTGGGCAAAAATTTATTAATTCTTACCTATAATTTAACTTTGATCCTTCCAACAATATCATCAAGCTATTGAGACACCTTCTCGAAAATTCTAGCATTCCTTTTAAGTCATATTTGGTAAATTAGAGAAGTAATATAGGCATACAAAACTTATCTTTTTATACTTCTATTCATATAAAAGGAAAACCTAGCTTCTATGCATCTTAGGTGGAAATTCATTATATTTATCCAAACTGGCATAATTTTAAAAGAAATTAAGACTAATTACAGTCACAAAATAAATTAGAAACAAATTCATTATCACATCCATATAAAACAAAAGTAGGAGAATCTATACAAGTATTAAACTACAAAAGTCTATCTTTAGTAAGTAACCTCCCTTTGACAACAATTTAGCTTAAAAGAAGAGCATTTTGGTATGCTAAACTTTCCCTAAACATGCTAAGAAGGTCCAAAATCTATCAACTTAGCCCTGTAACTAAGTTTAGCTAGAGGATATAGTATATTACCATCATGAGAATGCATCCACTTCCCCTATTGAAATCGTGTTGGAAAACCATTCTCAGATTTGTAATTTTCCTTCATTACTTGTTGCTTTCAAAGTCCCTTATCTACTACAAAATATTCTTCCCTTTGAGGTAAATCTCTCTTACCTACTAAACTTACAAATTATCAACTTTCCTTGATATCACCTATAAGTGTTGAACGATTGTTTTTTGGTTCCAAATTTTACAAATTTTGAATCTAGTTGTTAAGGAATATATTTTGTTAACTCACCAATTTGAGATCTTTCCATTATAACCTTTCGTCCAAAAATATTTCTCTATTTAGCTTCTAATGACATTTTACATAATGGGTCAAATGGTCATCTTGCATGAATAACTACTAACGGTAGTTATTCACAGATGATATATATAAAGACAAAGGCAACGCTTTGAAAAGAATGAGAACTTACTCTGGTTATTTGGTTCAATAGAGAGACGCTGGTTCTTTATATATATTCTTGAAGGTTTTTATAGAAAACTAAGGCATGAGATCTCTGCGTTCTTTAACTGGTGGAATATAACGAATCATCAAGTATGTATGTTTCATTTTCTATGCATATACAATCAATCCTGGATGTATAATCTTTGTGGTTATTAATTGTGATATGTTCATATCGTTCCTACAGCTTCTGTACTCTCTTTACAACAACTTAGGGGCGAATAAAAATAGATGACCAATAAGTATATATGAAAAATAAAATTGAGTTCATAAGTTGGCATCTTCTTGCATAGTCAAAATTCATTAAGCTTAAGTACTTTATTTTTAAGGCAATTTTTTTCCAAAAAGCTTTGACAATTAGCATTTGGCTATTTATTATAAGATAAAAGCACATATAAATACTTCATAATGAAAGAACCTATAATAAAACTTGTTTAATTCCTCCTAAACTCCGCCCAAATATAAACTTATTTTTTTAAAGGTTAACACAAAGACTTAAGGCGTTAAAAATGGACTAAAAGCATCCATCATAATCTATATAGAATAAATATTAACTTTGTAGAATAATAAAAGGTCATCTTAAAATCCATCATAATCTATATAGAATAAATATTAACTTTGTAGAATAATAAAAGGTCATCTTAAAACAAAGATTTTTTTATTCCATATTCTTAAAAAAGGAATGAAAGTTGAAACTATAATTTTTATCCGCTTTCGTTAGTTCTCTTATCATCTAATCTATAGTAATGACAAAAATGAGGGTAAAAGGGATGCCCTTTTCTCAAACCTCTTCACTTAAAAAGCTTGTAAAGACCTCCGTTCATTAATATAGAAAAAGAAGCTAAGGTAATATAAGTTATTAACCACTCATTGAAGGTAACTAAGAATTTTAGAGCTTACAGTAACTCTCTAATAAACTCCTACTCAAGTGTTTCATGGGTCTTTTTTAAGTCCACTTTCATCGCAAATCTAGCTAATATATTTTTCCTTACATACAATTGAATGAGATAATGACCTATTAAGATATTGCGCATAATAAACCTATCATAAATGAACGCACGTTGTTTTACTAAGTACTAGGAGAACCATCTTAAGAATATCATACAGTATTTTTGAAATGCACTACTAAATAGTTTTAAAACATTGGTTAAAACACTACAAAAAAAGTAAGAATTAGCGACGGAACATTCGCAACGGAAAATATACCGTTGCAAATTACCAACGGAACATCTATTTTCGTTGGTAAAGTTGACAGAAAAATTTTCGTTTAGCGACAATACTAATATCAGTCGGTAAATATGGAGGGAAATCATCTCGGCAAAGTTTGCGATGGAATTTAGCGACGGTATAATATTTCCGTTAGTAAATAAGTCGTATTTAGCGACGGAAATTACCGACGAACAATTACCATTGCAAATTACCGACGGAAAGTTCATTTCCGTTGGTAAAGTTGACAAGGAAAAATTTTGTTTAGCGACGGTAATAATATCCGTCGGTAAATATGGAGGAAAATTATCCCGACAAATTTTGCGATGGAATTTAGCGACGGTATAATATGTTCGTCGGTAAATAAGTCGTATTTAGCGACGGAAATTACCGACGACAAATTACCGTTGCAAATTACCGATGTAAAGTCCATTTCCGTTAGTAAAGTTGACAAGTAAAATTTTTGTTTAGCGACGGTAATAATATCCGTCGCTAAATATGGAGGGAAATCATCCCGGCAAATTTTGCGATGGAATTTAGCGAC
>JANIIA010000190.1:32567280-32578619 GCA_027478495.1 Erythroxylum alaternifolium
GCTTATAAGGTATGATTAGTTGGATGTGCATATATATAAGTTCAATTTGAGGAAAGTGGAATAAAGACATAACATCTTTTGCTGGTGATTGTCAAATCTAAAATGGATTGTTTTAAAATTGTTAAGTCCTAGTCGAGGGTAAATATGCATGCCTAGAAGAGTCTGCAGCTGCTCCTGGACACATTTAAAGTGTTGACACTTCAGTGTCTCCTGATAATAACACTTCGGTGTCTAAGACATAAGTCTTTCCTGATATTGACACTTCAGTGTCTCCTGATAAGGACACTTTG
The DNA here is from genome assembly GCA_027478495.1 of Erythroxylum alaternifolium. Taxonomy (NCBI): domain Eukaryota; kingdom Viridiplantae; phylum Streptophyta; class Magnoliopsida; order Malpighiales; family Erythroxylaceae; genus Erythroxylum; species Erythroxylum alaternifolium. The sequence goes on from JANIIA010000190.1 coordinate 32,567,571, forward strand.
GTGTCGAGACATAAGTCTCTCCTGTTTTGTGATACCAATAGGTATCTCCTGTTCTGGTCCCGTTACCCACTTCTATATAAAGGATTGGAACGCTAACTTGTTTTATATTCTGATATATGTCCAATTCTGAAATAAGATAAATTCTGATTTGATATAAGTTAAGTTCAGTTTTGATACAGCTAAATGTTGTTATGATATAAACAAGAATTGCTCAAATACTTTAAAGTTCTGTTTTGTGATTCTAATATTCTGTTCAAATACTTATAATTGTGAAGCAAGTATATATTCTATTATGATATGTTATATTCTGATCTGAAGCAAATGTTATTGAATGTTCAGTCATTTGAACAATTAAAGATTGTCTGAGATTTGATAAGATTCATTGCATGTGAATGCTAGACGATTGTTAGAAACAATCGTCGGATTATATGTTATTTAGTTATTCCCCACTAAGCTATATAATTAGCATGGTGGTTTTGCCCCTGTGTAGGTTCTAATAAGAAGACTTGAGAATGGAACAAAGACAACCATAGTGGCCAAGAAGATTGTGTTTTATTCTGGAAATGTTTAGTTTGTTTTGACTTGTTCTTCAATGTAATGAGATATATTGTATTTTGTGTCTTATTTAATGGTTTGTAAAAACCTTAATACAGTTTGGACTTAGATTTAAGGCTTGTATGTAATAAGTATCATGTATATGTTGTGTTCTAAATATGACCCAACCAATGATGAATGAAATGTATGCTCCTTGAGTTTCTAAAAATGCTTTAGTATATATTGGATTACTTTAGTTCTATTTTGTGTAGCATCTACATATCCTCCACTGGGTATGTGGGTGTTACAAATATTCTTAGGGGAATTATAGTATATTATCATTTTTGGCAGCTTTTAAAGCTTGGAACTAAAGGTATGGTGACATATATTTGGAAGCTCAATCGACATCCATGGCATGTTGTGACATTTGTGGGTGTGATCACCCTAATTATAAATATCAAGCACCATAATATATATGAGGACATCCAATTTGCATGGAGAGCTGGTCTCAAGATACCTCATACGATAATAGTTATAATCCAAAGTGGATCAATTATTATAACTTTCCCATGGAACATTCACTCTTCGTTTGGATTTGTACAAAAACAATAGTAAGAAGAGTGTTAACATTTTAATAATGCCTTTACGAAATTCATTGCTTCAATCAAGGTTGCCCTATATAAAGTTAAATAGCTAGGTGTTTTATTCAAAGACATTAAACCAAATTTAAGGGAACATGTGAATACCATAAGATTATAGAGTGGAGAGGAACTAGAGGTTAGAGAAAAGGAGGAAGTCGTTGTTCAAAATAGAAGGAAGAAGAGAAAGCAGAAGATGAGGAGGAGGATTCCAATGAGAATGCTATTAAGGAAATATTGATAGCCATAAAAAGTATAAAGGGCTCCTACATCCCAAAAAGTAAATTATCAAAGTCAATCGAACATCTACGAGGTTTTATTATTCCTTTTTATATCGATAGTTTGTTATTAAAAAGAGAATTAGTAGATTTATTTGGCTTTATTAATTTCATACCTTATTTCCTTATTATTTTATAGCATATGACTTATTTGCAAGCTAGTGAACCCTTATGTTGGAAAATGGATTGAAACAAGCCACTAATTATAGATCCAGGCTAAAGAAGGACTTGCTGAGAAGTCCAACTAAAAGACCCATACAGAAGCGTTGCTTGGGAGGAAACTAAGAAATATGATAGTTATGGATAAATTGATTCTTTTATTTTTGATTACTTTAGAGTTTAATTTTAGAATTTTATTAATTTTTGGCTTATTTTATGAGCATCATCAATGATTTTTCCTATTTGATGTGTTTTCAGTGTGTTTTATTTAATTAGCTTAAGGTTGAGCAAAAATGTTTGTTTATAAGAAATTTGAGGTTTACATAGTCATGGACATGCTCGTATCCACCCCTTTACATTGTTTTATATCAAACACAAACCTTCTGACTTACACAATCACTAGACATGCCTATGTTAGTACCTATAAATTTCAAAGTTTTTCATAAGAGCTTAGTTACTTACGTGGTTGTTTAACTCACCAATATAACATATATTTTCTAAATGTATCATATGTACACTTCCATATCTAGCCTCACATGCTCACAACGACATCCATGATCTTAGACACGAATGGGTAAATTGACCATTTTGTTTTTATTACATTTTTGTCAATTTACATTTGGATTTTGGTGATTGTTATGATTAAGGTTTGGAACTTCTCCCAAATCACGAGGTTTATGTATTTTTCTATAATCTAAGGTATGTTTTGCTTATTCCTTCTTATTTTGTAACTTAAAATTAAAATTCATACTTTCCCTTATGGGTTATTATATTTAAATGTTATATTGCATTTATATTTGGCAAAATTCAACTTAGGATTTTTTTTATGCTTACTGTATTATGTGAATTGCTTTGTACTTCATTAGTTTGTGTATATATTGTTGTTTGTTTTTCAATTAGTTAGCTCTTTTTTAGTTAATTTTATCCACATTTCACTTTTTCATAATTTAGGACTTAATTGTTCACGTAGTATTCATATAAGTTAATTTTCATTTTAAATTTTAGTAATTGTTAATTTAAACATTTTGGTTTATTAATGCAAGTTTCATTATTTTTCCAATTAGGTTAATTTTCTAAGTATTTTGTTAATTTTATTATTTTTAATTTATTTTAATTTCTAATCGTGTTTGTTATCATAATTGTACGGTTATAGTGATTTGCACGAGTCAAATATAGGAGAATTGTTATTTAGTATTTCTATTTTATACTTTCTCACACTTTGTTTTGTTTTAGGCACGATGATAAGAAGAGCATAAGTGATGCAGCAAAGGAGAGAAAAGGAAAAAACACATAACCAATAGAGAGGTGAAGGTTCTTCCAAAGACCAAGTTGGAGCCCAACCTCTACTGATTGGAGAGGCTACTCCACATACAGTTGCATGCTACAAGATGCTTCAGTTTAATGTTGGAGCCTGTAAAGATCTCAAAAAGGGCTCGACCTGGCCCGATTTTGGCCTAGGTTGACCAGTCACGAGAGAGACATACGCCGACTATGGTCGACCCTACCAGGCCACGATCGGCCCGATCTAGGCACAGGCCAAGGTAGGTAGGCCACGGCCCAGCCTAACCTATGGCCTGACCGTTACTTCAAAAACGACATCATTTTGTCAAAAATGACGTCGGGCCACGGAATATACCGGCTCGTTGGGTCGTAGGCCACCATAACCCGGGTCCCATTGACATCTTTAGGAGCCCGTGAAACCCAATTTTAAAGGTTGAAGGATAAGAAATTCAAGATCGATAGATGTACAGTTTGGGAACTATTGGAGCGAGTGGTTTAGTGTAACAAGTTTCGGACTTTATAAGTGTTGGAGCATGTTCCCATTTTTTTGAGATAGTGGAGCTCACATACAAGAACTCTTGCTCTCGTTATGCTCCATTTTCCTTTTGAAGAAGACACCATTCGATCTAGGTTATTACGTGAGAGAACACAGATGAGCTACACTAAGTTTTTCGTGATGATGGACGTATACGATCAATATTTTATGCAAATTCAGAATTATCTGGATCTTCGCGTGGATTTTTCATATAAGATAAAGGCATAACACTTTTGGTGCAATATAAGTGGTAAAAAAGACTATGATCCTAGAAAGTCTAAGGCATCTACATTAAGACAAACTGTATTCAAGTACATTCACATAATATTTAGTCATGCATTGAGTGGATAGTGTGGTAGCTTTAGAGTTTTAGGGAACATAGATGTTTTTAATTTATAGAGTATTAGAGAGCAACTACTGGCTCATCTAAGGCATGCATTAGCCTAATATTTTCAACATTAATATGAGGATAAAAAGTTATGGATGATTTGTATTGGGTATGTGACTTAATTGGCTAGAACGATGGAATATTTGACAAATTAACACTAATAGGGCTACTCAGCACTAAGTTCTCCTTAAGTCTGGATATAATGAAGAAAATGCATATGGTGACTAGGAGAAAGTGACCAATAGATGATATATACAAATTAGTTGGAGCTCAAGATGAGCAGAAAGTTACTGGAGTGGTTAGGAATTGCCTTAATATACATGAGTAGCAATCAATACTAGAATCCCCTTAGTAGCCAATAGAGATGTCTAAACAATCATTCATCAGATAGTACGAGCTCATCTATAACTCCATTGCCACCTTTATATTAAGACTAATTAAAGATAGCTCAATTGAAGAAGTATATGGGGCAAATCTTAGGACTGTAATGTACCATTTGAAATGGATGGTAGGAGATGATAGAGCGTGTAGTGCAGTTGGAGGCAAATGATAGATGGATGGAGGAGGTGTTGGTTAAGATGGTAGGACATATCAAAGTCTCGATACTGCCTCCACTGACTAAGGCTACTACATCATCTTTAACTCCTAAGTAACCAGATGCTTATGTTACTTGAGAGGCAACACCCAAGGATACTCAAGAAACACTGACAGACTAATGGATACAGAGGTGATCCAAGATGTTCATTAGGGTGTTTTTGTTTCTTTCATTTTTTGTGTATTATTTTTGCATCATTATTTTATTTTGTCTTAATTATTAGTAAGCGCTTAACCTTGCTAAACTCTTTTTGGATTGTTATTACTTTTCGTTTTTATTATATTTTTATTTATTTTCTTTTCAATTTTTTTGTTAACTATTGTTTTTCTTTTTTAATGATTTAGGATGGACATTAAGACAGTTTCAGAATTATATAAATTATTATTCAGGGAAGTACCATATTGATATTCCTTTCTCACTTTGTACTTATTTGGCCTTATATTTTTCTATGTTTTTATTATGTACATTGAGGATTATGTACATTTGTAAGTGTGGGGAAAGGGTATAGTGAAAATTTCACAGAAAATTTTCAATTTTGGGTAAATTAGAAGCTTATTATAGTCATTGTTTATTTTAATTAATTGACGTCTCAATTTAGTTAAAGTTTATCTAAAACACTTTAGGTTATTATTAATTATTGACTTGAGCTAGTATACAAAAGTATAAAAGTTAGAATATACTTAGCTTTGTAAGTTGTATTGTTAGTGGTCATTGAGATAGTCTATTTAAATAAAAATTGCATATTATTTACATACATTAGACTTAAATATGAGTTTTTGAGCCTAAGAGCAATATATCATTATAATATGCTTTATTATTCCTTATATTTTTTTTTATCATTTATGGATGGATGATTTTAGAACTTACTTTTATTATTAATAATGAGATCACATTGTCAAAATAAAGGCATTAAAATGATAAAGGCATTTAGATTTAACTATTTATTTTAGCCTATTTTCTTTAATTATTATCTACCATATTTTGTCCCTTAGGGGTAACTAATTTTGAGATTTAGCATTTTCTTTAATTGATGATAACCATATTGATAACCAATTACCCTGGTTTTTCTTAAGGACTTTTCATCAATTTTTTAAACCTGAAGGATTTGCATTTCCTGGTTGCTTAAAACTTGAATTATATTGAAGAATTTTAAAAGGAAGGTTCATTGTGCTTATGATGTTTTTGAGAATTTAAAAAATTCATTAATTTAAAAAAATGTTTAATGGCACAACTGTGGAGAGTAGTGTCTCTTACAAACTATGTAAAACGACATTGTTTAAACATTACAATAGTAAGAAAAGGTGACATTGCAAACAATTGAAGCATTTCTAACAAGTTGACAAAGTTTTTGTAGTGGGGGTAAAGCCCCTCCCATCCTTTTATTGAGAAGAATTATTGTTATTTAGTTGAAATCTTTATTTGAAGGACCTTACTATAAAGAACCAAGTTTTGTGTAGCATTATTTATGTAAATTTCCTTCACCTTGTTGCCTTTTAATTATCCTTTCCACATCTTTACTCGAGCCCCATTACACCGTGTTTAAAAAGCCTTTTGATTTTTCCTTCTAGTTTACTTACGAGTGATAACTATGTGATTTTATTGCCTTATAGTTAAGATTCCTTCTATGTATTAATTTGAGAGTTTTATTATATTTTCCATCATAACCATTTTGAGAGAATTGAGCGAATCCCTTTTAAGGTGTGAAATTTTGTGCTTTTGATTAGAAAGATTGTCAATTTGATTACTATTGATTTTGGTTTATAAAAGTATGTTATAGGATTACTAGAGTCTAATTGTATGTTGATTTGATTAATAAGATATGATATTTTTAGGCTATGGATGAATAGGTTGAGATTGAAAAGGGATGGACGTTTTTAAGTTTAATGATTTGGATTATGATTTGCTTAAGGACAAGAAAATTCTTAAGTATGGGGAAGTTTGATAAATGCTTAATAGACTATATTTTTAATCCCATGTTTAGTGCATTTTGTTTGTTTATATGAGATTTTTTATTATTTTTGGCACTTAATTCATTTATGGTATACCTTTAGACCTTAATTGCTTTCATGAATTGAAAGGAGTAGAAGTTTGACAAAATCAAGGCACAAAACTAAAGAACATAAACTGTTTTGGAAGGACACGCCAGTACTGATGGAGGACATGCCTATATAAGACTTGGATGCTGCCATGTGAGGGATCGTGTAAGTTGTTAGAATCGTGTTTTTGCTTGACTGTTGAGTTTCAAATTGATATTAAGGAGCACAGTTATTGTACAAGGGCGTGTGGGATGTAAAAACAGTAATTTCGAATATAAAAGTTAATTAAGAAGGGAAATTAAAAGAGTTAAGCACAGTTTTGAACCTTAGAGCGGTAGAGACTTTAAGATTGACTTCAAGACCTTATAGAGAGCATATTTCCATTAAAGTTTCAGTAGATTTTATTAGAAAGAAGGGGATATAAAATGAATTCTCTTCTTTTTAATTCTTCTTGTAAATCTTTGGCTATGTTTTCTATTTTTATGAACTAAATTTGCTTAGTACTTAGGAGGGATAAAAATTGGATGGACTTTATGATTTGATTCTTTATTCAATGTAATTTGATTACTGATTTATTAAATTCAATTATGTTTTTTGATTATTTATTGAATTAATATTTGTGGGATATTATTTCATGTATGATTTTATACAATTGAGATTGAGAAATCCTTTGTATGACTAGATTTAGCATAACTGAAAAGAGTTGCATGCAAACCTAAATATAGGTTTTTCATTTAGATAATAAAAAGGAGGTCATTAATAGTACTTATAGTCTATATAGGATTGACACTCAATACTCTTTGTTGCTATGCTATAGTTTGATATGTGCACTTACCTTTAAGATTCGTAGATTAGGGATCTCAGTAACTTATCTATGATTCTTAAATTATTTTGTTCTTTATAAATCTAAAAAGATTTCTTTCTTTATGTTATTACAATTTATCATCTTAAAAGTCAGTTAAAGTGAGTTAACAAACATACTAAAGTTTTGATTATCAAGAATTAAAAGTGAATATCCATTCTCTATGATTATTTTCATAAGAAAATGTTTGGATCTATCAGGATCATAAGCTATGACATTCATTTCACTCTTTTCTTTCATTAGGTTAGGCGTAAAAAACGTTTGACCTCTTAATACCATTTTTTCTTTTATTCTAAGAGTCTATATGCCTTTTAAAATGTGATATTCTACCTTTAGAATCTCCAACAAAAATCTTATGATAATACTTAACCTTATCCACCTTTAGAATCTCCAACAAAAATCTTAAGATAATACATACACTCCACCTTATCGACGACGACATTTGATTTAGACTTGATGATGAGAATCTAAACATCACTTATTATCTTTAAAGATTTGGTTTCTTCAGTCTAAATTTTTCTTCACTTAGTATATAAGTAGGTACTAGATTGGAACTTTTTATGATTCTGGCTTGCGTTGTTGAAGGATTAACTCCATCTATCTAAAATAATTATAAATAAGATAATCATCAATTCTTTTAACATAATTGACAACATATAAAAGGAAGTTATGACATGGGCCATAAAAATTTGAACATAAATTTTTTCAAGTCCACCATACTTATTTTAATCATGGAATTGTAATGTTTAATAACTTATAAAAGTATTTAATGAATGAATTTGATAAACAACAAGATCTAGTTTCAAAACATTTTCACTTATCTATTCCAATATTAGCACAACATAATAATGTGAGAGGAGAAGAATAATTAATTAATGTTCATTCTATTTGGATGATTACTAAAAAAATTGTTACATTAATTCACTATCTAGAATTAATTGGTCTTATTTAAACAAGATTATCCAATTGGTCTTATTTAAACAAGATTATCTAATTATGCAAATCTTCCTCATTAGCATATTCAGGTGACAATTAAACGGAGTTCAAATTACAAACAATATTATGATGCTTTGTCTATAAGTTAAAGAAAGTAAGTAGACATTAGTTCCTTTATGAATTTGGGAAGAAATAATTAATTAATGTCTTAATCATAAAACAAAGTAGACTAATTCTTCCAAAAGAATAACAAAAATGAGAACATAAAAAGGTGGAAGAGAGTAGTGACAGTAAAAAAAGTTGGAATGAATCAGGGCATGCAAAACAATGTTGTGTAATAATTAAGAGAGGAAGTCAAACGAAAATATGGGAATTGCACATATCATACAGTAGTATATAAGGCATCAAACTATCAAAATCACAACACTCATACCGAACATATCAAGTTTCAGCATATTATAAAAAAACAAAATATTGATTAAACAGAATAGACCCTAATTTAAAACTAAATTCAATGCTATCAAATAAAATAAAGATATACATAATTATTTCCAAATTACGATACCAATTCATTAATCAATCAAAAGAGGTTTAACTAAAATTTAATAAGTATAAAGAAACCGCAAACAAAGAGACAAAACAAATAGTTTAAGGTTGAGAGGAGGAGATGGCAAAGGAGAGGAATGACAACTTTAGAGAGATTGAAGACAACATGATGAGGTTGGTTGGGTTTCTTGGTCATTATTATTTCTTCTTTATTATATGTAAAGCCAAGTTGTTTTATTTATAAGAGAAGGTCAAACTTAGGGTTAGGTTAGATCAAGCTAAACCATAGAGCCCAAACATTAGCTAATTTAAAGCCCAAAAGTTAATAAAAAACCTCAAGCCACACTTGAATCTTAGTTAACTTGGATTGAACTCATTGACTTTAGGATGGGACAAACTCTTTTTATCATGCCTTTTAAAAAGGGTACCATATAAGCAAAGTGTACATGGAAATTGCTTATCAAATAAATGAATAATCTACTTTAAGCTTATGTACCAACATAAAGATCAATCTATCTTTCTCTGCCTACATACATATAACAATCCTTTATATATATATATATAGGCTTCTCGTACCCTGACTCCTACCTCTGCTTTTTGTCGAATCTCGATTGAAATCATCTCCTTCAGCTCTACTAAGTCGCTAAAAAGAGACTCTCTCTATATATATATATACAAGCATATGATTTTGAAAATGACATGCTTCTTATATAGAAATATAGCCTATCAAGAATAGAGGCATGTTTTATGCCTTTTTGTTTATAATGATACCTATTTGATTGAGAGCATGTGTAGGTACTCTTTCTTGTGATTAAGGTATGTAATATACATGTGGTTATTTTGTTTTCTTATATAAGAATTGTACCTTTTTTTCTCCTTAAATATTATGCCCTCTAGGTCTAGAATATAATCCATATATGAGCTTAAGAATTTCCTGTTTACTTGGCACTTAGAGGATGTGAATACATTTCTTTGATAACATTTTGATCCAAAACTATTTCAAAAGTTTGTTAAATGTACTTTCATCAATGGGGTTTTCTTTAAACTTAAGTTAAATTTCTTTTAGATTAAAAAAATATTCGTGCATCTTGCACACTATAAAATGTGATGTGTAATATTAAGTCCTTATGTCATTAAAATGATAAAGATAAGGTTATAAAGAAAATAACAAATATTAGTTACATCTAATACAAATGCTCGTGAAAATGTTATCCTAATTTTACATTATTTATTGGAAAACACGTTACTAGATTCATTGTGTAATATTGTTATATTTAATGTCGATAGAAACCATTCAATATCTATTTATTTATAAGTATCCTTATATTTAAAGATAGGAATTATCATAAAATTGTCAATTTCAAATGCATAACTTTTTAACTTATTATGTTTTGGATTTAGGTACTCATAAATAGTAATTTTTTATAATGGACGGATTTGCAACCTCATTATATAATCCACTTCCCTTAGCTATTCTATATCAAAGTTAATGTTAAACATGATAACTTTGTATATTACAAAATAGGTATACAAAATTAAATATAAAAACATATTACATTAGATTACATTATGCTCATTTTTAACTAATAACTTTTAACTATAAAATTTCATTTTCTATAACCTTCTATTTTCAGCACAACTTCAATATGTTCTTATTCTACAACTTGATATTTAGTAACTCAAAATTGTTTTTAAAAAAACTCAACTATTTTCTTTTGAAAATGGAAGATGGATTTGTTGTAATTATTTTAGAAAAATATGTAAAATAATTACTAACAAAGTATGTAAAAAAAGTTTCAATCATTAAAATAAAAAGTATGATGATTTTTAAATTGTACTTTTCCCAAATTCAAACCTAACATATGAAATAGTAATCTAATATGAAAGATATAAAAGATGCAACACTTTAATTAGTGTTTAATTTTTGTGATATTGGTTATTTATAAATTATTTTTCGAAATTTTACTGAATTAATATAATTTATGAATTTTTTAAAAAAGTAACATAAGATTTTTCCAATGAATTTTTAGGAAATGTAAATAATGAAGTCTAGCTATGTTTAAGCTTTTATTTCTTGGAAAAAAATTCATTTTAACTCTAATGTTTTCACCAAAATATAAGTTAGATCCTAATATTTTAAAGTATTCAAAATGAACCCTAATACTTACAAACTATTCAATTTAAACCCTAAATAGTAAAAATGTTAACCGAGTTATTTATCCATCCTATGTTTCACGTTAGCACTCACTTGACACACACAA
>JANIIA010000190.1:32584783-32601416 GCA_027478495.1 Erythroxylum alaternifolium
CACCTTCTTTCTTTCTCCTCGAGTATACTCTCCATATCCTAGGCTTAGTCCCTTTTTTGTTATTCTCCCCCTTTCCTAAATTATCCTCACCCATATTAGTCCTAACAGAAATCTTTGAGAGTTTGCTACAGAATGTATTTTCATGTTCAGTTTGTTTACAGTTTAGCAAATGCTGGCATTTTAGTATCTAATATGAGAATGCATGGCAGGTTTTCAAGAGTGGCCCCCTTTTTATATCCTCCAAAGGTTGGTAAATGTTCCCCTTGTGGTTTTGATTTTACTTTACTTCAGTTTCTGATTCATAAATGCTTGTTTTGGTGTATTGGATATTGAGAAGATATACAAACATTCATCAGCCTTGGAACCTACCAAGATTTGTAATTGGTTTCTGGTGTCATACAGACTTTTTTTTTGTGTGGGTTGATTTGATGCAATGCCTTCATTAATCAATTTCCACAATGACTCAAAATTAGAGTAGCAGTAGTTTTGACTACTACGTCAATTTCTATTGTCTGGATGTTTGGACATTAGCTGATTCTATTTCAGCCATGTTTTGTTTACAACCATTATAAGATAGAAGAAGAAAAGAGAACTGAAAACTGTTAGAATCCGGATCAATTCTCTGATGATTCCTTTGATGCTTCATCTAAGTCAAACCTCTCCTCATTTTACCTTCTTCATTGTCTGAGAAGATAAAGTAATTAAACTGATAATTTACTGTGGTATGAATTGCTAACTACAACAGTTTTGTTTATGAGTCCCAAATTAAAATTTACCAGTAATTTTGCAGGAATAGGTTGGAAATCATGGAAGAAGCGGTGGTTTATACTTACACGCACATCCTTGGTGTTCTTCAAAAATGATCCTGTTAGTATCATTCATGTTTCTTCTTTCTGTTCTTATAAGACTTTAAGATCCATTGGTTTTGAGGATTCCAGTTTTACTTCTCAATGTTTAGGGTTGTTGGCTGATTATGTTGCTATTGAGCGTTGTATTATAGATGTTTAGATAATTGGATTTCATTAATTTAGTGGTAAGGTGACTCTTCATGCCTTATCAAAGAAGAGCTCTGTGTAACTGTTGTCTCAGTCTCTCTTGTATGTGTACACCTGTGCACACATGCACAAGCACATAAGGAAAGTAGCATCCAAAATATGTCATTCTATGTGAGCATACTTGCCTTACAATATTATTTAGACGGTTCTTTTCCTGTTAAATGCCCTTATTTAGATGAAAATGGATGGACAAGGTAGAAGGACCCCATCATGCTTTCAAGTTTATCATCTCACTGAGTCAAGCTAAAATCTCTTGCCTTTGTTTGACCTATTGTTGGCACGTGCTTGTATGGAAAGTTTATCATCTCACTGAGTCAAACTACGATCTCTTGCCTTCCTTTGACCTATTGTTGGCACATGCTTGTATAGAAGCTTTTGACAATATTGAAATATTGCACTACTATTTCATCATTTGTATTTGAATCTTATGCAGAGCGCCCTACCACAACGAGGTGGTGAAGTAAACCTTACTTTGGGTGGCATTGACTTGAACAACTCTGGAAGGTATTCGTGGTCACTTTGATACTTGATCTGATTTCTTGAAAATATGGCTTATGGTCTGAGTATTGCCCTGCTGTTGTCATGATTGTGGGTTTCTTTTGTATTGTTGTTGTCATGGGTGTTTCTGGTGCAATATTCTTCTGATTGTTAATGCCTCTTGCAGTGTTGTTGTTAGAGAGGATAAAAAGCTGCTAACTGTTTTGTTTCCTGATGGACGTGATGGGCGAGCATTCACACTCAAGGTGCATTATTTGCTTTAAAAGTTGACCTGTTTCTTCTTTTCTCTCCCAATTTTTGCTCATGGGACTAACCAATGTCTATTGTGGGGAGTTGGGCATTGAATGTAAACCTCATAGATGATATTGGATTATCTCTATTGGCTACAATTTTCATTTTAAAATTTCCTTTTTATAGCAAGATTTTGAGGTATAAACATTTTGCAGTTTTTCTTTCAACTTCATGTACTTGAATGTCAGGGTGTAAAACTTTGGTTTGTTTCCTTTTGCAAACATCAGGCTGAGACCTTGGAGGATTTGTATGAGTGGAAGACTGCCCTTGAGCAGGCCCTCGCGCAAGCACCAAGTGCTGCGCTTGTGATGGGACATAATGGAATTTTTCGAAGCGACACAAATGATGCTGTTGAAGGGTCTTTTTATCAATGTTTGTTCATCTCATCCATACATCTGCCATCACTCTTTCTCTTACCTATGGCAATATTCTCATTAGATTACGTTCCACTGGATTTTAATACTTATTGACTAGGTTATTCAAAATTATCAGGGAGGGATAAGCGCCCTGTTAAGTCATTGGTTGTTGGTAGACCAATTTTGCTGGCCCTTGAAGATATTGACGGAGGGCCGTCATTTCTTGAGAAGGCTCTTAAATTTCTTGAGAAGTATGGTGAGTCAGGATTCCTAATGACATTTTGGCATTTAATTTTACGTACCTGCCCAACAATGCAAATGTAATAAAGCAAACAAGGAAAATATCTGTTTTCCTAAAGATGGGCTGTATGGTGTCAAATGTTTGCAATAGGAACCAATGTCGAAGGAATATTGCGACAATCAGCTGATGTTGAGGAGGTTGATCGTAGAGTTCAAGAATATGAGCAAGGTACACTTTCAATTTAAGTTAATGAATTGAATGCTCTTGATTTATTGATGCAACTTCCTAAGGGTGAGAGACATTAAACCCTTCCAATAGACTGAAACTATAATCTGTAATGCCACCCTTGCAGAATCTAGTGATAAGTCAACAATCTTATGTTTTACTATGTTGACATTATTTTCTCTCCAGAGCTGGTAATAGTTTCAACTTGAATGGATCTTTATTGTGATCTTTAGTGTGAACCCTTGTGAATTCCTGATTTTCTAAGACTTCCGAGAAGGAAGCTACTACTTATTTTTCTCTCTCAATTATAGGGAAGTCTGAATTTGGGCCAGATGAGGATGCTCATGTTATTGGTGACTGTATTAAGGTAATTTCTGACATTAGATGTTGGATTTCCATCATTAGACTTCTACTTGATGATCTAGCTTACAGTTCAAATGACCCTTTAATCTGCAGCATGTTTTGAGGGAGTTGCCCTCCTCTCCAGTTCCAGCATCTTGCTGCACTGCTTTGCTAGAGGCTTATAGTAAGATCTGTTTTGTATCTGAGTGTTTGTTCTATCTGAAATTGCTATTTGTATTCATTTCTTTGAATTTAGGAGGAATAATACACAATCAAATGTTAGTGTTGTTGCTTCATTATGAATGTGGAACGCTATTTAGATTGCATAACTTCATCAATGCCTTTGGTTAGTACTTGACTTTCTCGTCAAATTGTTGAAAAGCTAATATCCTTCTTGCATGAATGTGCTGGTTTCTAGTCCTTGCATTGAAAAGAAAAGTTAACAGTCTTTTTTATCTTGTTAGCTTTCATTTTCAATTAGCACTGAGGTAGCTTTACATTCATTTTGAAATTTTAGATGCTTGATGCACAGATAGCATGCCTGCTTATAATGTTTCAATGCTGAGTTGCTTCTGGATGCTTGAGACTTATCCTCACCAGCTTCAAGTTAACAATTCCTCGCAACGACCGTCATTGTATCACTATTAATCATATACAAAGCTGCATTATAGTTTTTGGATCTCTGAATCTTAGAGCATGAATGGCTGAAACTATTTGAGAACTATTAATTCTGATATTGGAATACACTTGTTTTGCTTATGCAAGTCTAGGATTTTGGTACATATGGAAGTAATTCTTTTATTCTTTGTTTAATAAATGGATTATTACATCTTGTGTGGAGTTTCCTTATTTGTTTCTAATGTAATGAATTTTTTCCTGTGTGTTCTATCGGATAAGAAATTGACCGAAAGGATGCACGGGTTAATGCAATGCGCTCTGCAATTTTGGAGACATTTCCCGAACCAAACAGGCGGTTATTGCAAAGGTGATTCTCTCCTTGAACAAATCTTCTCCTGTTGCACCTGCGGAATTGTTGAATTTGCTGTGGTCAGCTTTGCTAGTCATACTGTGGATATGGACTTCAAAAATCATTTAACCTCATGACCTTACTTTAATGCTTCAGTCCATGCATCTTTTTCTTTGGTTTCCTTTCTCTCTTTTTCTTTTTCGATTTCAGTTTTCCTTCTTATCTTTCATGCTTGGGCTTGTTGCTTTTAGCAATTGATGATTAAATGATTACCGTTTACAGAGAAAGATACAGTGATCGATTATCCAATTTAAACGTTTCTTAACTTTTTACATACTTGAGAGCTATTCTTCTATTAAAAAGTTTATGTGAGGGAGCAGTGGAACATCACTGTGCAAAATTATTCAAATTCAGTATTAGCAACTTATACTGGATTGAAGCTGTCTGCTCATATCAAATGTGCTTTGTTAACATGAACAACCAATTCGGCATTTGAACATCTGAATTCTCTTTGTCTAGGGTATAAGATTAAGCATTTTGAAAGTTTTTGTCATGTGTATTTTGAACTTATATTCGAGAATGCTGCTCAAGGAAGCTCGAATGTGAAAATTTTAATATTCATACTTTCTTGTTTTTCAAATTTTCTCAAAAGTTTTCTTCACATGCTTGCACATGTAAACGTCTGCGTTAATCTGAATATTAATTTTCCATGGGTGCTTTGCAGAATATTGAAGATGATGCATATTATTTCCTCTCATTCTCATGAGAATAGAATGACGTCATCTGCTGTTGCTGCTTGTATGGCACCCTTGCTATTGCGCCCTTTATTAGCGGGTGAATGCGAATTGGAGGATGAGTTTGATATTAATGGAGATAATTCTTCTCAGCTTCTTGCTGCTGCAAATGCAGCTAATAATGCTCAAGCAATCGTTACTACACTTTTGGAGGAGTATGAGAATATTTTTGATGTAAGATATTTGCAATTTGATTGTGTTGTAATATTTGATATTCTTGGTGGTATGCAATTGTTGGTAGTATAAATCTGAAGTTTTGGCAGAGTTTGCTGTATCTTAAATTGTTTTGTTTATTGGTGTCAATTAGGTTTGTATGCTTTAGAGGAAAGAATCACATACTTCATAATACCATTGTTTGCTAAGTTCATTTACCATTGGAAATTTATGGAGCTAAGCTAGAAAGTAAAAGTAATGATAAAGCTAGCAAGCTGGCATCAGTGCTCTTACCGTAGATTGTATGTTTGTCCTATCAGTCTGCTGTAAATTAGTAAACGTCAGTTTTATGTGAGAGAAATCCTAAAATAGATGGTAGATTCAAGTGTCTTGTCCAGCCTACCTTTTTTTGGTAACAACGTCTCTCATTATTTCAGGATGAAAATTTACAAAGATGTTCCATTTCAGCTGATTCTCGGATTGAAAATAGTGGGAGTGAAGATTCCTCTGATGATGAAAATACTGACATAAAAGACAATGGCTACCATGATGCAGAGAATGAAGTTGGTCAAGATACAGATGAAGATGCTGAATGTGCGATCAGTGGAAAATTAAGTGAAAGTAGTGGTTATGGTGGCAGTGACCTTTATGATTATAAGGTTCTCTCTTAAGCTTAATGATACTAATTGACAATTTTGTTTTTGGGCACTTCATTGCTTGAAAACTATTTTTTGGAACTTTGAACCATGTCATTTCATATTTTCATTACATTCCACTTAGGCCTAGAAAATACTGATTTCCTCACTTTCATTTTGCCATCCTCCAAATTTCTAAGTAAAAAAAAAGATCTAGCAGGAACTTCTCTTTCCACATCATTTTCTCGTCATGTTGAATATAAATAGTTTAGAATTTGGTTTTATCCTTCAAACTTACATTTTTTATTTCAATTATTTTCCTTTGCTTGTTTCCATTTTATTAGGAGTTTGAATTGTTGACTTAGGTCCATTTCCTTCTAAAGTCTAGTTAGAGTCCAAGTTCAATTAGGATTGAGTTGACAATGGTTTTTCATGGACTAGAAAATTAAGTTTTGTGGATGGATAGAGATTTATAGAATTTAATTTCTATTTATGTAATCCTTTCTTTCCTAAGAGTGATAATTAAATATTTCTTTAGTAATTGACAACCATCTACAATTTACACCCTATTTCTATTTTCAATTGCAAATTAGAGGAAAGTAGTGAATTAGGTTTATCCTAATCATCAATATGTTTTATACTTTTAACACTCCCTTTCAAACTGAAGTATAGTTAGTCAATGCCTAGTTTAATATTAAGATATGAAACTCTTGGACCTTATAATGATTTATTAAAAAAATCAACCTTATAATGAATTTTGTGATTAGTTCTCTCGATATAAATTTTCTTTGATGAAATGACAATCTACTATTATATGTTTCATCCTCTAGTAATAGACTAAAATGGAAGCGATATGTAGCACTGCTTGATATTCCATATTAGTCTCATATGATAGGTATGGTAGAGTAAGTTTAGGGGAACAAAATCTAGTTTCCTCCAAAAAGTGATGAATGCACAATAAATCATATGTGCATTTCGCATAGTCTTGTATTCAGCTAATGCACTAAAAGAAGTCACCAGGTTCTACTTTTTATTCTTCTATGGTTATGGATCTTCTCACACAAATACATAATATCTTGAAGTAGAATGTATATAATGTGCATCTGCACCTCCCAGTATATTAGTGGGGTGATAATTATAATAAGTCCTTATTTAGGAGTCCTTTTGATGTAATGAACAATGCATAATACTCCCTCCCAATGTTCAACACTAGGAGAGGATATAAACCCACCCACCATGCTCACTACAAAGGCAATATCAAGTCTTAGTAATAGTGAGGTGTGATAGCTTTTCAACTAATCTACAATATTGGCTAGATCAAAATATGTCTCCTCCAGATTAAACGCATATCAAATATTTGGGATCTATGTATCTATGGGATTAGATCTAAATAATATTGTCCCCTCCATCAAATCAAGATAATATTCTATCTCAAGAAAGTAAATGCCTTTCTTGGGCCGTGTTACCTCAATGCCTATATAATACTCTAAAGGGATGAGGTCCTTGGTTTGGAATTGTTGTTGTAGGTAGATATCTACTTTATAGATCATAATTGAATCATTTCTAGTAAATTTAATATCATTTGTATAGGCAATTATGAGGATAAGTCTTTGTTCTCCATAGAAATAAAACACAAGATGATCCAATTGATAATATATGAGTCTCTGTGCTCTATACTTAATCTTTCAAACCATGTATGAAAGATGGTTTGAGGCCATATATTGATTTCTTAAGGAGATAGTCATACTCCCCCTGACCAGCAAACTCCGATGGTTGCTCCATGTAAACTTCCTGCTAAAGTTTACCATGAAGAAGTGCATTCTTAATGTCATGTTAATGGAAGGGCCAAGTAAAACGGGTAGTTAAGAGAGATCACAAGATGAACTGAAGTAATCTTCACGAGATTAGAGAATTTTTACTCATAATCTAGACCAAAGATTTTAGCATAGCCTTTTGGCCACTATACGAGCCTTAAGCCCATTGGTAGTCTCATTTAGAAGACGTTTAAATATGAACGTGCGTCTACAACTCTATCATGAGTGAACCTTATAAGATCCTAAGTACAATTCCAATGAACTATCATCTCATGCACTGCATCTTGCCTAAGTCATAGCCTCAAATATTGTCTAAGGAACATAATTAGAAGACAACGTCGAAATAGATGTAGTATATCAAGGAGATTAAGGAAGAAATATGGTGAAGAGTGTAAGACCACCAAGAACAATATGTAATCCACTTTAGAGGATTGTGGATGTGAAAAGGTAGGCAAAGTAATGGTATGTGAAGTACATATAGCCTAAGGCTCGCATTGACACTTACTTGATGGGGATGTTTACAAACCCTGTGGAGCATTATATCGCCATGTATAGACTCTTAGATTTGTTGGGGGTAGAGAAGAGGTCAAAAGACTATAGTATTTAAAGGTTAAGGATTGCTAGAAAGAGGATGAACAAATGGAGATGGAGAGTAGGATGTCGGAGATTTAGTAGGAGGGAAAGGTAATTGGGATTATATTCAAAGACTACTGAATAGAACAAACATCCTTTTTAAAGCCTAGGTTAGGCAAGAAAAATACAAATTTCTACATTTGGAGAGAGTCGTGCAGGATCGAATCCAAGGAGAGGGACAAAACATATGCAACCAAATTGACAGAGAGGAAGACGATGTGGTGGTGCATTAGGAAATAACATTGAGTGAGGGGACTTATTTTGGAGAATAATGGATGGTAAGCATTTGACTAACTACACCATGTTAACCAATGCAATGAGGGAACATGCATATATAGTAGCATAGTATGCAAGGTTTCTAACCAATGACTATTTTTAGGCTGAGCAACACCATTTAATTGAGCGTTGTGAGCAAGAAGTATGGTTGAGAATGCCATATGTAGCAAAGAAAGTCTAGAAGTTTGTAGATATCTACTCAAGCATTATCATTGAGCAAAGTTTGAAGAGGAGCATCAAAGTGAGATTTTATTTCATTATAGAATTGTTGAAAAAATAATGAGTAAATCAACTTGACTTTTTAGTAAGAAGTTTTGACATACAAGCTAAGTAGTAGTTGTTAATTGACAAAGACGAGTGACGAAAATAATTGTGTTCCAACAAAGGAGAGTAAGCTGTAACAAATTCGGTGGGAGATGGAGGTGACCTAGATAAGCAATATAGTCTACATTGCTCAAAGACAAAAGGTTACATAAAAATTTAATGAGTGAATTAGGTGAACTAAGATAGGAATAATTAGGAGCATTTAAGACAAAAGACAAAGATAACGAGTAGGTAAGTAGGGCAGTTCCAATTAGCAATTGGGAAGGATATTGCAAGTGTAAAGAGAAGACAAAGCTGAGATGTTTTAGGGCATGTGATAGAAGCACCTGAATCAAAAGTCCAAGGTACATTCTAGGTATTAGTAGAGGAAAATAAATTTTAATGTTAGTTGGTTGAGTTTCAAACATTGAGGCGCACGACCTAACAGATATACTCTTCTTTTAGATATGGTGACTGCAAAAGCACCATTGGTTGAGGATTAATTAAAGTAGATGTAAGCAAGAGTGTTTGATGGGTGATAATTGTAGACTGAGGAGGATATCTATATCGAGAATGATACTCTTATCAAACATGTCAACAATACTTGAAAAATAAGCCACAACCTACACGACATTTGCCTCCATGTTTGCTACAACCTCCTTGACAACTAGTGTCCCTTGAAAAGGTGTTACTTGGAGTAGCAATGTGGCAGTTGGAGGATAATCATTGGAAGATCGGAAGACTGCTGAGAAGCTGATAGGATCAATTGGAGATTAATGAAATAGGTGTAACTTCAAGTAGTTGAGTGTATGCTTCATATACAAATGGCATAATTTTAGTACTAAGTAATCAAGCATTGATTAAATTTAATTTAGAATGAAGGCCAGCTAGAAGTACTTTGATGAGGAAAATTTTGTGTTGATGAGTCTACCCAGTGAGGTCAGTAATTAAGGGAATTAATTCATAAAAATATGTACCAATTGCTTAGAATTGACCAAAATAGGTGGTAAGTTCTGTAGTACTTTGTTGAAAATATTGGAGCATTAATAGTGTCCAAGATATGTGTAGAGTCTTGTGTTAACATATGGGATGCTTGACCAAATGACATCACATTCTTGAAATAAGGAGATTATCTAGTTGTCCATGATACGGAATAAAATAGGCAATAATATTACATCCACATGAGTCTAGTGAAAATCTCATTTGGAAAGAGATTAGAGATGGGAGTGGTAAGGTGAATCTCAACTCCCTGAGCACAGAATCAAATGAGAATAATAGTGGATCAAAAGGAGTAATTTATATCAATAAGGGGCTAATAATAATCACTGGATGGCTGAAAATTGAGGCATGCTAAAAAGAACAGAGGGTTTACTCCAATTACAGTAGAAGAGGAGGAGGAGGGTAATCCACAATTGTACAAGAGGACATGTGTGAGGTGATTTTTTTTTAGTTAAAGAAATTGAAAAAATTGAACAAGTCTAGAAGTGATGATGTTGACAGAAGACCAAGTGAGACGGAGAAACCCATGGCTGAAGACTAGCAACAATTCCAACGCTGACAGGAGAGAGAAATAGATTCAAATGGATTTTAGGCCAATTTTAGGTTTTTTTTTTTGGAACCATGTGATGCTGGGAGATGGATGTTTATTGATAAATAAGAACCAATTGCTTCAAACAAGAATCATGTGTTGTTGGCTGGAAGGTAGATTGTGGGACTTATGAGGTTATGACAATTGTGAAGCCTATAAAGGAACCATGTGTTGTTCACTTATTCAAACAATGAGTGAGGTCAGTATCCTGGATGCTTGTTACAGGTGCAGATATGGACAGAAAGTGACTTGGGGCAGAATAAAAAAGAGAGAAGCTGAGAAAAGAAAAGAGGTGGTGATAAAGAGTGCTCCTGCCAAGAGTGGGAACTCCAGAGAGGAGGGGCCAGGTTTCATTTTTTGGCTTGGATACTATGTAAATTGGGAGAAAGTGGTGATTAGGTTTAATCTTAATAACCATTATGTGTTACATACATATTAAAATTGTTTACATAACTACCCATATATGATTCTTGACACCAATTGTTTCTTAACACTGTTCTCTTGGTTACAGCAGACACAACTGCTTATTGTCTATTGAAGCTCAAATCTCTCTCTTAATTTCTTCATGACCTTCTCGGACCATTTATGTACTTGTCCTAACTTCCACATTTGAACTGCAAAGTTTAAATTTTGTTGTAAAGGAGATTGATATAGCTCTTAAATGATGATGTCACGTCAATATTTTCTTAAGTTCGGCATTATTCAAAGAATTTCTCATGGTAATAATTTGATTGATGAGTGTAAACCCCAAATGCAGGCTTTTGGTGGTGATGATTCAGATGCTGGCTCACCTAGAAATAATCATGTTTCTGCTGAGAGTTCAAGTTTACCTGTCACTTCCCACCAAGCTAGAGATCCTAATATTCAACACGTTGAGCAACAAAAACAGAATAAAGGAAATGAAAATTTGATTAATGAGAATGTTTCTAGTATATTACCTGCTGGTGAATCTTACCGGTCAATGGGGGAAATTCTATCTTCAACCGATCCTGTTCTTACCTTGCCCACATCTGGACTAGAATCCTCTACTGAGAAGTCAGCTGGCAAAGTGACATCCTCCATTTCCAATGGGAAGCGATCAACTTTCTGGGGAAGAAGCAATGTAAGTCATCATGGATACTCGACACTATTAGTGGAGACTATTATTTCAGACATTACATGGAAAAATGTTTCAAGTTGGTAAAGTTCTTTTACGAGTTTTCAGCTGAGAAAGTTCTTTGATTTTATGCTCTTTCTTCTGAATGTAAAAAAGGTTTTTGAGGGGATTGTTAGCATAAGAAGCTTGAGAATGAAATTTGTCAAATACTTTGATGGAAAGGGTTGAAGAATGTCAGACCAATGTCTGAATGAGCAATATGGACCTATAAATAACGCTTCCATTAGCTTTTACTTTCCTCTTCCACTTGCATTTTTGGTTATTGACAGTCTGCTTCTATGATTGAATCAGAATCATCAAGAAACATTTTTCTTTAAATATACACTATGGGCTGATTATCTTGTGTACCTTACCTTTAAGATCCAATCTTATATCAATATTTGAATGGACTTTTTGATAGAAGATTAAACCACAATAAGCAATAATTTTCTTCCATCTATATTGATTTGGCATTTCTTTATTTGACATGTAATGATAGTTACTGACCTTTATACAGGTTAGAAAAACCCCATCAATGGAATCAGTTGAATCTTCTGGAGAAGAAGAGTAAGTTCCTAATGTTTTGAGCTCTTTGGCAGCATAAATATATGTCATTTGGTGTAAAAAATTGTAAAATCATCATGGTCTTTGTCTCATACTGCATGCTAGCTTAAACTAAAGCATTCATCATCTCAGCAATATTCTTCTTGCCATTTAAATGTGTTCTTTACAAGTATGTCACTGATATACTTATTTAAAGAGAGCATGATCGGGTGTACAGTTATAATATGATGTACTTTGCTGATTCTAATGCTACTTATCACCGTCCCTTATTTATCTTTTTGAGTAATGGATATCCTCCATCGAAACTTACAAATTGGAAAACATATCTGCTAGAGATTTAGTATAGTTATAGTGTAGATGCTATAGATGAAGTTCATTATTGTGGAATAACAGGGTTAACTTGTATTGTACTATTAGTAGATGCTACGGAGGAAGTGCACTATTTTGGAATAACAGGGTTAACTTGTACTGTACTACTACTATAAGTGGAGGATTAACGCCTAATCAATAACTAGGTACTCTATTTTCTCTCTTACACCAGAGTTAGAGAAACACTAGGGAAAAAGAAACAAAAGGAGGACTACTTTATGGTGTGGAAAATAACGTGTGGTACTGTTCATTACATTGTTTATATTGCCACCAATGGTAAGAAACATCAATTAGTAGCTAATACTCACGGAAGCTAGGAAATATGGCTGTCATTAGGCTGCTGAAATATCAAGTTTCAGGTTTGGATTTCAGCTAGAAATGTTGGAATTTTGGATTTGGGTATAGCTGGATTTTAGGGTTCGATATGGCTGGAATTTAGGGTTTTGATTGCTGGAAATTTGGATTAAATTGTTGGAATTTATTGAGCAACACAACTAATGAAGGGTGGAAAATTAGGAATAACTCTTAGGATCCAAGAATTACTCTTAGAAGAAAACATTTCAAGTTGAAAGCTCAAATTTATATAAAAATTTTGAGGATGTTATTATTGAAGGGCTGAGTACCCATATTTATAGAAACATTTTTAAAATCTTTATAGTATAAAAGGGTTCCTAACAAATTTAAATCCTATTTTTGTAAAAATTTATAAGTTTAAGTCCTAAACAAATAAGTTAACATAACTACAACTAGGATAACATATCTAACAATTACTTCTACTACTGCTACTACTAGTACTACTTTCTATCTAATTCGGAATCTTAGCATAACCTAAATTTTAGCCCTTATTGTCTTTTTGTCATCTTAAGTCTCACTTTTTATTCCACCAAATAAACCTTGTGGTTGAATAATTTTGTGCTTTTTTAAATTTCTTTTATAAACTCTAAGCTCTTTTGCATCACATTTCATCCCAAAGATTTTTCCTTTGTCTTCTATTGAATATTATGTTTGTCCTTTGTTCTTCTATTGAATCGTATGTTTTGGGTAACTTTTAAACGATTTTGTTTTATGGAGCGAAATTATCAACTTAAGAGTTCACTCATGAGTATTGAAGAACCCAATTGCCGGTTGCCATCTTCACTAGAACTAACTTTGCTAGCGGTGGTTCAACCATGTCTTGAACAAATTCTTCCAAGGGTCAAGAGTTGTATTATGTTCAGAGTTTTAATGAAAATCTTCCAACGATGAAGAGTGGTATTCTAAAGATTTCTATGGGTGAAGAATTGTATGTTGAATGTTCCAACTCTATGTATATTGGAAAGAACTACAACCTGTAAACAGTTCAAGAGTTGCTACTCCAACTTGAGGAAGAGCATTAGAGATTTAGTATAATTATTATAGATCCTATATAGAAAGTATCCCCGTTTGGAGTATTATGGTTAAATAGTATTCCCCTGCTAACATAACTAGAGGGCTTAAACCTAATTAATAAGTCACTCTGTTTTCTCTTTTGCAATATCATACAATAAGATTCCAAGCGAAATGTAAATTGATGGTTGTTTCAAACGAAAGATGCAGTTCTATTGCAATCATCGAGAAGCATGATAGCACTTTTACCAGGTGTACTTCGTCACATTGCTTTGAAAAGTCATAATTGCTCTGAACAATCTAGTTTAGTTGAATCAACTTATTTGATATTCTTGAAGCATCGTGTGTCATCTTCAATTAGTTTTTTATTTGATTGATATCTATATGACGAAATCATGTATAGGCTCGCTATTCAAAGGCTTGAGATCACAAAAAATGATTTGAAACACAGAATTGCAAAGGAGGTATGTGACCTTCATTGATTGTGCAGTTTGCATATTTCTGTTATATTGGCTTTCTGAGCTGACTGAGGTTTGTACCCTCTTATAGGCAAGAGGAAATGCAATTTTGCAAGCTAGTTTAGAGCGTAGGAAGCAAGCTCTGCATGAACGCCGGTTGGCACTTGAGCAAGATGTATGTTTTTATTAATGGTTTGGTACTTCTTTTGTCTTCCTGTACCCAAGCAGTTTTTATATCTGATATACATATTGTGAACTTTCTTAGATTTGATGTTACAGATTTCTTTGTTATTATGGTTGCTAATCCTCTTATGGCAGACATTTTTAGATTTGATTGCATTTGACTAAGATTGGTTTGACTAGAAAAATGATAAGGAATTGCTTTATTTACCTTGACCAAAAATGAATTCTTTGTTTTAGTTTCTTTCTTGTGTGTCTTCTAACCAATAAATGGCCTTAGGTCTCAAGACTGCAAGAGCAGCTTCAAGCAGAAAGGGATCTCAGAGCTGCATTGGAAGTTGGCTTGAGCATGTCTTCTGGACAGTTCTCTGGTTCAAGGAACATGGACTCTAAAGTTTGTACTTGAGCTACTTTCATTTTTTCCTTTCTTTTTTTATTTTAAAGCTTAAACAATACATACTTAAGATTTAAAACTGATGTGAAGACGAGGGCCGAGCTTGAGGAGATTGCTCTTGCTGAAGCGGATGTGGCTAGGTTAAAGCAAAAAGTTGCAGAACTCCACCATCAACTTAATCAACAGCGACAGCACCACTATGGCTCCCTTTCTGATGCATGTGATCGATGTCAACTTGTCCAAAATCATAATCCTCAACAGTGAGTGGACAACATAGTGTTCATTTGCATTTTCCACGTGCATCTGCATATGTATATGCTTCTCTCTATTTGTATCCATCAGTTTGTTTGTTGGTATTAAGGCATGTGTTCTTGTAATTTACATATTTTACCTTGAGATGGTTATGTTTTTAGTCCTCTTACTATTTATATTCTTATATTTTTGTCTTTTCTTATTGAAATCTATCTCCTATTAAGAGCATGGAAACAAAGCTCTTTCCATTGACTCTACTTGAGAAAATTTATCTTGGACTTTTTTTAATGATTATTGGTCTCTAAATAGTAAAATTATATTATTACTGAAACTAATAGGAAGTTCACATCAGTTTAATGGGAATTTTAAGTGAGAACTACAATTGAGAAATAACTATAAACATGAGAATTAGCAAACATCATTCTCCCATTAATTCTTATTAGATTAACAGAAACTACCTCTTTGATTTTGTTGTCAGAGTATTAAGACAAAACTATGAAAATTTGATGTGACGGAAATAGAAAATGCAGTAAGTAGAAGGAAGAAAAGTTAGTTAGCATTAGCAACCTGATATTGATAAACTCTGAAGCATAAACAAATGTTTTCAACATGTTATGTGGTGATGAAAGTAAGAACAACATATCTTTTTTTTTTTCCCTGCATTGCGAAAAAAGAAATATTATTACTGGATTTTTGTTTTGTGCACCTTCACTTTTACGTGATAAGTGAATTGTGAAATAGATGTTGCTTTGTTGTAATTCAATCTGACTGCCATTACATTTGCAAATTTCTTATGTTCTCTTATCCTAATTGGCATTCAGGAGATTTATTCAGCAAGATTTTGATACAACCCTTGCTTTTGTCAATCATGAAAGGAAACAGAGAACTGAGGTACAACATAGCTGTTTCTGAGGATGTTACATTTTTTAGACATTGAAGAAGGGATCTCTGATTTTCCAATTAGTTTCCTTCATAATTGTAGCTGCCAATTATTTGTAACATTTTCACTGTTTAAGTTTCACCGCTCTACAAGCTTATGCTTTTGATAGTTGTTTTTGTAAACCTTGCAGGTACATACAGTACCTTCTGAAAATTGTCCACGTGTGAAAAGTTCATGTGTGAGAGTACTTTTGTAGGCATATTATGAGGGAGATGAGCTTGCTAACTATTATTTCCTGAGATAGGAGTTACATTTTGACATAAAGCTGCTTGAGGGGGTTGTTTCTGTAGTAGCAGTCTGCAATCCAAATCATAGTTAAAGTCTCTCCAGTGATTCTTGTTGCTGCTAATTTTCTTTCACCTTGTCTCCAGTTGTCTTTGTTTGCAAAAGTCAATTGCCACTCACTTGTGTTCTTTGTAGCTAACAATTCAATTTACTGAAACTTAAATGTATGGCCATCTATATATCCAGGAGAGTGTGCTAGGAGCTGAATGGAGGAATGTCAAAGGACCAGCGGCAGCAACTGGAGGCAGCAGCAGGCAGGCTACTCGAAAGCAATTCATAGAATCAACAAGCCTGAGTGACTCTAAAAGTACTGAGGTGTCTACATCTGTGGATGAGCTTTATGGTGTTGATTCTGCTCCCTCCACCTCCAGAGTAGTGGAGGTAGATATTTTCTTGCTATTAATTCATGCTTTATGTATTCTTCTGTCAATGGTGATTTTGAGAAGTTTGAGCTGAACCCGTAGATACTGTCCCCAATGTGTCACTTATTCACATACCACTTGCATCAATGGTCGCCTGT
>JANIIA010000190.1:32705920-32719372 GCA_027478495.1 Erythroxylum alaternifolium
GCATGAATATGTCAAAATACGTTCAATAACTCTAACCCGATCTAAAATGACCAAAATACCCTTTCCAATTGGTGAGGAGATGTTACAAGGAATCTTTTAGTGGACAATGTTATATGAAGCTTCAAAAGAAGGCACAAATAACGTGAATAACATTATTAAATAAGCCAATGGGATATTAGAATATTTGAAGTACTAGATACGTAAACATACAACACATAGTCTGGAGGGATGATACATATATATAAAGACTTGCCAATAGACAACAACATTCAAATGATAAGGTCCTTAACAATTGGGACAATTTGGACAGTTACAACTACTTTGGACAGTTAATATGTCAACCGTCTAATTAATAAAATGAAACACACATATTATAATTGGCTATCCCATGCAAGACAAAGGCTAGGTGTCCTTACACCATGCATATATTCATGCGACCAACCAGATTTAGCCACGTCACCATTATGAAGAACCATGTAACCAACGTCCAAACACCATATAAAAGCTATCCATCAACGTAGCTCCACTTCCCAGCATACAATTATTATTGTATTTCCAGCCATAATAACATATGGTTTGATGATTACATAGCACTAAAGGAGCCTTACAACCCACAACATGCCACCTTCATGTTACCAAAGTTGCACTGTATCGCTCCAACATATATCCTGGAAGTATTATAGCATGTCTAAGGTGTATTCAGAAGTGAACATAATGAATTAAGTACATCTAAGCATAGTAAGAGATATAATGGTACTTAATGTAAAACACAAAGATAAATGGATAATTTGTTCGCTTCAACATGGATATACATACTTAGACGTGAAATATGTATATAAATTTTTAATATGTTTGCTTAAATTTATGAATGTGATGTGAGATAAATTTATAAAAGAAGTATTCCATAAGTAAATGGGATGTTTTTAGTTAAATTGGATGTATTTTTGCGTTGTTCTTGCAGATAAGACTGAAGTTAGTTGATTTAGGATGTGTACCTCGATGAATAGATAGGTTCCACTAAATATATTTCTATAATTTGACCATATCTTAGCACTAAACCTCCAAATTGGATAAATTTAATTGGAGATTAAACTAGAAACATAGCTTTAAAACTTTTATGAAGGAACTGAAATATGACTTTGCCTCTATAAATTCTGTTTTGAAGTTGAGTTCTAGCTACTGTCTTTATTTTCGAGCAGCCTGTAGCTTTTAGGGTATAATTCCCGATATAATTAACCAAATTGCATGAAATTTAAGCCATTAGAAACTTAAGACATAAGGGAATGAAATAAATTGATAAGATTATACGTCAATGTGGGAATTAAAGGAAGAAGAAGGACCAATATGCAATTTTCCTAAAGTTAACTCATGGACCAATAAGATTAAAGCATGTGTGTCTAATAGAATTGTAATACATAGTCCAATAGAATTATAACACATAGTCCAATATAATTTTAACATATGGTCTAATAGAATTATAACATGTGGTCTAATGGGATTGTAACACATGGTCTACTAGGATTATGACATATGGTCTAATAGAATTGAAATATGTGTCTAAGGGTAGAAAATTCATGAAAAGGCATATGGAGAGGGAAGATGGACGAAACTTTGATGGCTTAACTTCAAATTTTTCTCCTCTCCATTTCACCTTCTTCATCCCATCATTTTTTACTGGGTGATTCAAGCAAAGTCAAAGAGGAAGGGAAAGAAAAGCATTAGAAGAACTACTTTGCCAATTTTAAGGTTTGAGACTTCACTTAGTTAATTTCTATATTTGTGTATATTTGAATGTGTAAAAAGATTCATTTGGATGTGGAATGATTTCTGGGATGATAATTTGGTGCTATTTTGGTATTATCTTGTATAGAATTGGTTGAATATGACGAGATTATCGTGTAGTGGAATTTTGTCTAGGGTTTGTTGAACCAATCACATTGTTTAGGTCATAAATAAGCCTAAGGACCTCTAAATTTGGTGATTTTAGTTGCATATGAAAAATAAGACATAGAAGTAGAAATCTTTAAAAGAGACTCTGACTTAATTCTAGCTTTATGACATGGGAAATTGAGATAAAAAATGCTGACCTGATGTTGCCCCTATTTTGGAGCAACTGGTGATATCTGGTCGATATCTTATGATTGGAAAGTCCAAATGGCCCGATTGTCAATGTTATAGAAACTAAAGACATATGGTAACGAATTTCTATAAGAATTCAAACCTTAATTCAAATGTTTTCTATATTCATAATAAGGAACAAGTGGAGTCTGTCATGTAATTTGCTTTTGGACTGATTTTTTGCCTATTTTGAGACCACCGGGGGCTTAGCCCAAATTACACTATTTTGAGTTTGTTACCATTTCTTATTTTTATTGAATCTTATCTGAATCTCTTTGAATGTGTATGAAACTTTTCAAACACCTAGAAATAAATGAAATAGGACTTACCATATGTGAATTGGCTTTAAGATTGAGCATAATGCATTCTAAATAAGACTTACACATACATAAATGATCGGTATGCATATTTATTGCTCATATATGTATCATATGATTATACAAGTGTGAATTTGACACCCTCCTGATGGTGGTAAGTTATGACTTGCATGTATGAACACATATATAGATTTTATAACTTGAAAAGTTCATATGATTATAGTGCCTACTATATTGTCTTGGTTGTGGGTAGATAGGCATACCTATAGGGATATAGTATAACTGCTACAGTTTGACACCATCGGTTTACAGTTTGATACCTTCGGGTATCCACAGTTCAATATCTTCAGACATCCATAGCACATGTTTTCCAACCCACAGAAAATGTACAGGCTTAACACATAAAGGAAACTTAACAGTCATAATAAGAAATACAATATGACAACATGAATAGTTGGTATTGATGAGCATTTGTGTTGGTTGTAATGATGAATTGTAATGATGTGCAATTATATTAATAATTTTTATCAATAAGCGTTGAATATCAATATTTAGCTAATAAATATGCATTTTCGGTATATGGATAATATTTTGAAGCTTATTTGCATTATGTACTTTGTTTAAGTATGTCATCATTGTTTACATGAACATTGAATATCAATGTCTGGTTCATGAATGTGAATTTATGGTATATGAGTTTTGATATTTTTGAATGTGTGTGCTTGGCGGATAACCGCTATGAGTGGTCATCCAAACTAAGTTTTTTTTTCTACTAAGCTTTCAAGCTTAGCATAGGTGTTAATCTGTGTATGTACAAGTCATAGGAGTGAGGTTCAGGGAACATCTACAGGGACTGAGGCCAACAGATAAAAGAAAAAGAACTTTTAGAAGGTGGTTTTAGTTAAAGATGATTGTACATCTAATGGTTAAAGGAAATTGTATGTTTTCTTTTGAATTACCATGTAAATGTAAACATGTATTACTACTGTTAAATGATAATGTTAAGCATTGGGGAGTTTTGTAATGTATATATGTATAGTATTGAATAGAATTGTATACCTTGAATGCGTGTACAGGAATTTGGTTGCTATATGTGTGGATGATTGTAGGTCCTGTACAGGGAGTATTATATAAGTAAAGTCTCAAACCTTAAAATTGGCAAAGTAGTTCTTCTAATGCTTTTCCTTCCCTTCCTTTTTGGCTTTGCTTGAATCACCAAGTAAAAAATGATGGGATGAAAAAGATGAAATGGAGAGGAGAAAAAATATAAAGTTAAGCCATCAAAGTTTCGATCATCTTCCCTCTCCATATGCCTTTTCATGATTTTTCTAGTCTTAGACGCATGTTTTAATCCCATTGGACTATATGTTAAAATTATATTGGATCATGTTTTACAATTATATTGGACACACATGTTTTAATCTTATTGGTCCATGAGTTGATTTTAAGAAAATTGTATATTGATGCTGCTTCTTCCTTTAATTCCCACGTTGGCCTATAATCTTATCAATATATTTCATTCCCCTATGTCTTAAGTTTCTAATGGCATAAATTTTATGTAATTTGGTTAATCATATCGGAAATTATAGCCCAAAAACTACAAGCTATTTGAAAACAAGGACAGTAGCTAAAACTCAACTTCAAAACAAAATTCAAAACTCTTAAGGGCAGAATCAGATTTTAGTTCATTCATGAAAGTTTTATACCTATGTCTCTAGTTTAATCTTCAATTGAAATTATCCAATTTGGAGGTCTATAGGCTAAGATATGGTCAAATTACAGAAATCTATTCAATGGAACTTATCCATTCAGTGAGGTACACATCACAAATCAACTAACTTCGGTCTTATCATGCAAGAACAACACAAAAATATATCCAATTTAACCAAAAACATCCTATTTACTTATGGAATACTTCTTTTATCAATTCCCCTCACATCACATTCATAAATCCAAGAAAATATATTAAAAATTTCCATACATATTTCACGTCTAAGTATGTATATCCATGCTGACCCTTGTTTTTTACATTAAGTACCATTATATCTCTTACTATATTTATATGTACTTAATTCATTATGTTCACTTCTTTATACACCATAGACATGCTATAATACTTCTAGAGTATATATTGGGGCCTTACATGCGCAATTGTGATGTTTACCGAAAATTGAAAATAGGGCTCATAGCAACCCTTTAATAACTGGAGTCCCTGAAGGTGATTGATTTTGTGCCCAATACATGCTTTCTCAATCCAAGGAGTAAGAAAGGATCCCTTTCTTATTGTTTCTGTCCAACTAAAAATGGTGCCATGAAACCCACAAAGGTTGGGTGTTAGGCATATATTTTGCGTGCATTATCTTAAAGTGTACATTGCGGACCCAAATAAGTATGAGAGAATTGATTACTACTTACTAGAGAATTCCTAAAAGGAGATGCTAACTGCTACAATGAAAGAGTCAAAAGCGAGTGAAGAACCCAGCAGAAGCTCTTGCTAACTGCTACAATGAAAGAGTCAAAAGGGGGTAAAGAACCTAGCAGAAGCTCTCGCATGCAAGGAGAGCAATTCGGGGTGTCAAAAACGACCGAATAGAAAATAGTAGACGTTGGATGAATAGAACCATTGCAAAGATATTATTAGCTAATAACATAGGAAGTCATCGATCTATGCCTTTATATCTTTTTTCGGAGCCTACAATACAATTTTGATTTCTCAAAAAAAAAAAGATTATTATTATTATTATTATTATGCGAGGGAGTAGCAACGTCAATTAAGCCAAAGCTGGTCGACCGTGACATTAGCTTTCTCTCCTTCTTCAATCTCCAGTAACATATATATATATATATATAGACTGATGGAACATGCGTAGTTGGGTAACGTCTCTTAAACCCGTGAAGGACGACCAGGAAGGAACAGATGAGCATTTCTCAAGTGCTTGTGTAAAGCGGAAAGCATGTAAAGACTGATGGGACAATGGAAACTAAGGTGGAGTTTACTTGCAAGTAATAGAACATCCCATTAAGTGGATGCTGATTAATTTTCAAGGAAACATGCTAAATAGGTAGGAAAGCTACCAGAATACTCCTTTCCTGGAAATTTAGAGAGTGTTGACTTGTAATGATGGATTGGTTTTGTTGGTGAAGGATAGACTTAGTGCATGGAAAATGCCAAGTCTTCTAAAGAACTATTTTTATTTTGGTCTCACAGAATTAATTGGGGCAGAGTATATATTAAGAGAACACGAAAATACGTTCTGTAATACATTCGTTATGTCTTAGATTAAGTTATATAATAAGATCTAGTTTTCAGTTATGCACCCTGTCAAGATTCAGAGCGTTGACGAAACCCAAAGTCCCTCACTTTGCCTCTGTTTCTGCCCATTCTTCACGGTGAAACTTGCTTTACCCTTCTGCTCTGCTTAACGAACCATAACATTGATTCTCTCATTTCGCTTTTCTTTTTTTCTTTATTTATTTTTAATCAGGACTGTGTGTTAACGTCTTTGACTTTCTGGGATTTCCCCATCTCGTTTCCTTGAAATTAAACGTCTCAGATCTATTTTTTTCTTGGTTCTTGATCTAAAGAACATCTTTTGACTCTTGCGTTTTCATTGTTTAGCGAATTCAAAATCTGGGATTGTTGGGTACTACAATTTACCGTGCTTCAGAAATAACTTTTATTTTTTTTCTCTTTAGTTTAGTTGTTCGGGTGCTAGTTGTAACTGTCCATATCAACTGATCACTACTATATTGAGATACTCTCACGAAGATTGATTTAGACTTTTTTTTTTCCTTATGCAGGTTTATGATTGACCAAGTTGATTTTCTCGTAAGGATTTGGAGAAGCTATCTTTTTTCTCTTGGGTTGGTGCTTATATGTTATTGTTGGTAGTACCAATTTGGTTACTTTGAGTGGTTTGGATTGTATTTTTGTGTACTTGGGACTGAAAAGATGACTGAGAGGAAGAATATGGGGAGAGTGTCGCCATTACTTTTGGTGCTTTTGGCGTTAGGATTTTTCTTTGCAACATATAACTTGTTAACCCTGGTATTAAATTCTAAGGAATCAATTTCAGTTGATGGGTCAGAGTTATCTGATCCTATTACAGAGATGCCTACTGAGCTCAAGGTACTTGGAAACTCAGATTCTAAATTCCACATTGCCCTTACTGCAACCGATGCTCCATATAGCCAGTGGCAATGCCGGATTATGTACTACTGGTATAAGAAGGTAAAAGTAATGCCTGGATCAGACATGGGACAGTTTACTCGAATTTTGCACTCTGGAAAAGCTGACCATTTGATGGGTGAGATTCCAACTTTTGTTGTTGACCCCCTTCCGGAAGGTCTAGATCGGGTGAGCTTGATAAAATTTTTCTAATCTCTGAATTACAGTAATTTGTGTTGATTTTACGAAAATCATTTGGCTAGAAGCCTATTTCTTGAAATAACCTTCAATAAATGTGAGCTCTCATTCAAGTTCCATGATATCCTGTTTGATGACTATTGGTCAACTTCTGCTATTTTTTGATTGTATCGTAGCAATTTGCAAGGACACTGAAGCTAGATCCCATTATAGTGTCCTGTGATGTCTGATAAAAAATCATAACCTGTCAATTGACGAATTTTGAGTTGTGCTACTTGATTTCAACACTCCAACTTTGCTGCTATGTTTAGTTTATTTTCATTATTTACTCATCTACAGTTTCATGCTCTATCCAGGGTTATATTGTCTTAAATAGGCCTTGGGCGTTTGTACAATGGTTGGAAAAGGCGACAATTGAGGAAGAGTGAGTTTCTAAATTTGTCATGCATAATCTTTCTTCCAAGCTTGACCTCAATGACTTCTGAGAAGTGGGCCTTTTTCTGATTGATGCAGATACATCCTGATGGCAGAACCGGATCACTTATTTGTCAAGCCTTTGCCTAACTTGGCCCATGGAGAACATCCAGCTGGATTTCCATTTTTCTATATTAAACCCAAAGAACACGAGAAGATTGTTAGAAAATTTTATCCCGTGGAGAAGGGTCCTGTGACTGATGTAGATCCAATTGGCAATTC
The DNA here is from genome assembly GCA_027478495.1 of Erythroxylum alaternifolium. Taxonomy (NCBI): domain Eukaryota; kingdom Viridiplantae; phylum Streptophyta; class Magnoliopsida; order Malpighiales; family Erythroxylaceae; genus Erythroxylum; species Erythroxylum alaternifolium. Next base: position 32,713,418 of record JANIIA010000190.1, read on the forward strand.
TCCAGTCATAATTAAAAAGGTAGCAGTTGTGTTCAGATGTATCATGTATGAATTGTTCTAACAAATTCATGCATGCAAAATAAAAAATCCTACTGTTATTTAAGGTGTTTGGAAGCCTTAGATGTGCCTATAGTTTATATAGTATGATTCACTATAATCCTCACACTTGTGGTGTAGCATAATTTACTGTGTTGTGCAGTTGGAGGACAGTATTTTTCATTCAGTAAAATTTACTCTTTATTAACTTGTGTTCAACAAAACTTTCACTTTTCAGTCTTTGCTGGAGGATATTTCACCAACTTGGGTAAATGTTTCATTAAGAATGAAAGACGATCCAGAGACCGATAAGGCGTTTGGTTGGGTACTGGAAATGTGAGTGCTGTTTTAGAAGGTTATTTCTGTTTCCGTTCATGTATTGTCATATCATTTAGCTAATTCTTTTGTATTCATCCATAATGAACTTAAGGTACGCATATGCTGTAGCATCAGCATTGCATGGTGTGCGGCATATACTTCGCAAGGACTTCATGATACAGGTATCCCTGTGTCTATAATAAAGCTTCATGTATATTATTGTATCTTTAGGTCTAAAATTACAAAAAATTTTATATTTTTCAGCCGCCCTGGGACTTGAAACTTGGGAAGACATTTATCATCCATTACACGTATGGGTGTGACTATAATATGAAGGTAGGTTCTCTCTTATTTCATGGACCAGCCTAGAGACCTGATGTTTTCAGTTATATACAAATACCTTTTCATTTTTGTTGCTCCAGTTTTTTTTTTTTTTTGCGAAAAGCTTACTACTAGAATTCTTGTTTTTGCCCTTATATCAGTTTTAAACATTTTGTTTATAACCCAGGGAGAACTGACATACGGAAATATTGGAGAGTGGAGATTTGATAAGAGATCATATCTTAGTGGTCCTCCCCCAAGGAACCTCACGTTACCTCCACCAGGAGTTCCTGAAAGTGTGGTAGGTCCATATCGTTTTTCATAGCGGGCATATGGGTGATGATAATTTAGAGATCTTGAGAGAACATAATTCAGGTTGTTAATAGGTATTACTGGAAGTTTGAACCATGCTTAGTGACTCTATAACATGATTTATGGTGAATAATAAGTATGTGTAATCAAGTTGATATCGAAAGAAATTAAATGAATTGATACAGATGCAATTAATGAGAGGGATTGTTCACCTTCCTCATATTTTCTTATTTTAATCTAATTAATTATGATGCAAACCAAAGCTTGAAGTTAGTCCCTCACAAGCAAAAGCTATAAATGCTAATTTTCATTTAGAAGAAGTTTGTTATTGTTGTTGTAATGGCTCAGTAATCTTTACAATTATACTTACTAATGCCTGTAGTCAGAATTGAATGTTCTCAGTTATTTCTCCATAGTTTGATGTAAGAACATTCCAAATCCTAATAAAAATAAAATAAAAATCAATGGACTGTTGTTGAATTGTTCTTGGAGGCAGAACTGATGAACCAATATTCTGCAATCAACATCTTTAGTAAGTGAAAACTTCATGTATTATCTTTAAAAAGTGGTATCTGCATGTTCAAAGTATGTTAATTTCCATTATTGCACTCTTCTTTTGGTAGTCTTAAATATTTACGGTGAATTTGGAAGGCTCTCTTATACAGCCATGTGCATTTATACATTCCTTGTAACTGCCTGCAGGTCACCCTTGTAAAGATGGTCAACGAAGCCACAGCTAATATTCCAGGATGGGACTTGGTAAACAGTGGTTGATAATGGAGGTCGGATCGTCGACTTTAGGAGTCTATCTCTGAATGATAAGAATGTTGATCCTTTCTTCATAACAATAGTATACTTCAAAGGAGATTATATCCCAATACTTGACAGCGGTCTCAGAGCAGTGGTATAGATAGTAAATAGAAACTTACACCTTAAAGTCAGTACTTTTGATTATTGAGCTCAGCAAACAACTAGGAAGGCATTTGAATTCTTTTTGACTTATCTATCACTGTTGTCGTCTTTTTTATTGTCTACGGAACTGTAAATTGCAAGTCTTTGTTGTTTGGTTTTCTTGTAACATGTTTTACATGGAAACAAACTTAGTTACAACGATTTTTTGTTGTTTTTTTTAAGTAGTTAATAGGTTAAGATGGTGTGTTCCATCCACAATGCAATCAGACGTATCCTACTAGAGTTTAGTTTTAAGTTAGGAATGTGTTATGCTAGTTGAATCTGTAAGGAGATGCATAATCCAAGTTGCCATCTCAACGTGACTAAGGAAAATGTAGACGTGAGTTCTTGAGAAGTTCAATAATAAGCAGCTTTAGAAAGGAAAATATAAATGTAAGCAAAAAGTGAGGATATTGTTCTATTTACCTTATAAGGGGAATTTACAGGGACAGATGCCAAGGAGATGTAGTTGAAATGGAAGCAGAACACTTGCATCAAGAAGAAATGAAAAGAATTTCTCACACGCTCAACCAATTTGAGCACGCTAAACATATTTAGCAGCAATCTAAGTGGACTGGCTATTATTATTAGCTTTTCTCAAGGCTTGTCGGTCGTGGGGTCTTGTGATCTTGTGGTGAGGGATGGTCTCATTTGAACAATTCGGTCAACATTCACTCCCATTCTCTTGGCTTCAAGTCCAGCCTGGAAGAATCGTTTCACAGCATCTTCCATATACTCCTTCCCTTGTTTCACTGTCATTTCTTTTCCTATGGTACTAGGATAGCTACTCAAGACATGATCTCCTTTTAGAACTGCTGCCAGTTGGATGAGCTCCTGCTGGAATTCACTAAGCTTTGCCTCATCATTTGGCTCGTTGTTCCTGATCTTGGTAGGATTTGGAAGTAGCACTATTCAATTCAGCAACAGTCAGTGAATGATTATAAACAGTAAAACACGTAATTGATAGACCCACACCGACCTGGGCAATCAGTTCTGGGTTGGGTCCTGCTCTGAACAATGCTCTCGAATGTACCGGCCCATGAGTCCCTCTTTGTGAGGAAGGCAGAAGTCAGGTTGAAGATCTTCTTCACGGTGGCCGGAATGGATGAGTGTTCATATTGTGACGTTGGATATGGTGATCCATTGGGACCGTGTAATACTGCATGCAAATCACTCCAAATAAAACTCCGTAAATATAAATATTTTGTTGGTCGTTTGAATGAATTCAATTCAATACTTGGTCGTGATCCACAAGAATTCCGCTTTTCATGGTTGGCTTTGATTTAATTTCACATGAAGATTATGTGGACTCCGTTGTCTATAAAGTAGTGTGAACGTACATAGTTAGTTGCTTTCTCTTAAAGTTATGCTAAGGGCTTTTGGTATTATTTGTAATATTCGACAGTTTGTATAAATTAATTGCTATTTCAACATTCTCCCAACTCCAGTTCCAGAATGACTAGAACACGCATCCGTTTGCTTAAGTCAACCAATTTGGCCTAAGAAGTGTTCTGGGTTGTTTATTTTCTAACCATTAACCCACCAAGTGGAAGAAGCAATTGCTTACCGGTACCCTTCTCTATCCAAGGTGAGACCATTATGGTGGGAACCCTAACTCCCAATCGATCAAAATTGAAAAGGAATGGCTCAGGACCCACAATTCCGTCAGGATTTGGGATCCCATCAACTGGCGTTGGTACATGATCGTAAAATCCTCCATGCTCATCGTATGTGATCACCAATAGAGTTTCATTCCACTGTGGGCTACTCCTCAACGTCTCGTACACCTGAACAGTCAAACTTCATATAATATTATATTACAACATCACCTCAGAGTATTAAAAAAACAAAAACCTACCTCCTTCACAAAAAGCTGGCCTTGGTAGACATCATGGGACGGATGATCATCGTTGGCAGGGGAGATTTTGATGTCCATGTACCTCTGCTCTATCACCACATATCCTGGTAGCTTCCCTTGTCGTGCATCGCTCTTGAAGAAGGCATCGTAGGGACGGAAATTAGATATGTACTTAACCTTCCTCAAGTTCTTGTAGAACAATGTCGCCGGAATATTCTGCCAGTATACTGCCCAAGATATTCCTGCCTCATCCAGGTTTTCCATTATCGTTCTTTGTGGGTATCCCTTTACCAGCAACGTCGAGTTGTTGCTTGTTGCTCCATGAGATGTACCTGAATGAACGTACAACCGATTCGGTTGGGTCGATGCCGGAACTGATGCAAACCATCTGAAATACCACACTTACGGCAATAATTAACAACCAATAATCTGTGATCACAATATGACGCAATGTGAGGCAAATGCTGCATTGGATTAAAGCTAAAACAATTGAACTAGTATTTTACACTATTTTTGGTACTATTAATTAAGGAATTTTCGTACTCCCAAGATATATAAATTCATGATTTCTCCTCAAGAAATATCAGATCTTGCTGATCATGATAAGGAAATATTAGAAGATTATGTTGCCAAGCTAATGCTAATTTAGCATCTTTGAAAATGGAAATTTCCAGATTTAGTTGTTTGCGCAGTGATTTACCGGTCAAAGACGGCGAACTCGGATACAAGAGCTTGGTAGACAGGAACCTTATCTGGCTCAAATCCATTCATGACGTCCCGAGACAAGTTGGCGGATGGGTCCATGGAAAATGCCTGTTGAGCGAAGCCATTCATTGCAGGGTCCTTGGAGGTGTCACTAGAGCCGAATATCTGCTCTCTTATGGCCTGAAATGAGTGACCAGGATCAGGATCTACGTACTGCGCCTGGTTCTTAAAGAAGAATTTGGGTGACTTAGGGTCAGTGGTGTTCAATGAGTTGGATTGAGTTCCATCAACACCATCGATTTCAGGGTTGATTTTCTTCATCCAACCCAGCATGTGGTCAAAGGACCTGTTCTCCATGACCAGGACGACGATTGTTTTAATGGGACTTGCATGGGTTTGGCCATGGAGGAGTGGGAGAAGGAAAACGAAAATGGAGGCAGCCAAGGAAGCTGGTGTCTTTGAGGCCATGTTTAGTTTAACAGTAGATGAGAGAGAAGTGAAAATGTGTTGCCTTGGTGTCACTGACTACTGATAATGTTCAACTAAATTCAGACCCGTGAGCAATCTAATCTTTGATGTGTGGGTGATCAGTGATCTGATCTGCTCTATTTAAGAAGAATCCAGCGTTCTATGAACAAGTGGCGCGGTGATTTTTTTTTATAAATAAATAAAAATTATTGAAAATGTCAAAAGGCAATTTATAGGAACCGAACAATAGTTACAAAACTAGTATAGAAATCAGTCCAGGTAGTAAAGCTAAAAAGAAAAGACTTTAACATGTAATTATTGTGATCACCTATTTTGACACTACAATCAGTAGAATATCACTATTTCCTTACAGAGGATAAATCGAGATTTGTTTTCCTAAACTTATTATATAATTTTTAGTTTTATTTTTCCTTAAAAAAAGAAAAGACTTGATTACTGCATATTTAATTTAAGCTATCAAAAACTTGCCCGTTTAGTTTTTTTTTTTTTTGGGCATATTATACCACATCTTGATGATATATTGATCTGCTCCTTTCCTTCATCATTTTCAACGGAATTGCGTCAAGTCACATTTGCTTTCAATTATTTGCATTTGAAGGTCTTCTGATCGCGGCCTTCAAAACTGTTGCTCAGAAAGTATAGAATAATTATGGAGGAGCAGTGGACAGGACGTTGGTATGATAAGGGGGTTGGATTAGATATACCTTTTCATTTATTTTTCTTCCTTTTCTAAATGAGGACCCCGCATTTATTTATATCCCCTACTTACCTAATTTAACGCTATCCCAGTAGGAGATAATGGCCCCGTTTGGTAACTTGCCAATCAGCTATTTTTTTAGCTGATTGGCAAGATTCGACTGTTTGACTCTTCAAACAATTATTAATATTATTTAGAGAGTAGCTAAAACAATGGTTGAAAGTCTTCAAACAGTTAAAACAGAAAAAACTCCTCCATAAGAGCCTTT
>JANIIA010000190.1:32739168-32754756 GCA_027478495.1 Erythroxylum alaternifolium
TTTAACATATACACTGAGGTTATTAATTGTATCATCCATTAAAATATCCTCATATCTATAATTTTCTAGCTAGGCATGACAAAGCTTACCCAACTTGAAGTCAATAGGTCTGACTAGAGTTAACTTTGATTTAGACCAGGCTCTAACTTTTTCTTTGAAAATTTTAGGCTATAAGTCAATCTTGAGCTTAGGTTGCTTGTCTTGAAGCTTAAAATTTTCAAAGAAAATGAAATCATTTTTTAATTTAAAAATATATTTAATTAGGTTTGATCTAGGCCTAAAATTTTTCCACCCCAAATTCTGGCTTGCATTTAACATTCTCTTAGCATTTAGCTCTTTTAACTCATGTTTGATTAACTATAACTTTTTAAAATATATGAAAGCCTTATAGCCTTAGATCTCTCATGACATACCTCTTATAATTTCTCCATTAAAGCCATCTTCCTTTGTAAAAAGTTATTAAAACTTAATGAAAACTTCCTCTTATATTTGTGAACATGTCTTTAACTATGATTGGGAAATGAACTGAGAACATTAGGCTTCTAAACTAGCTTTACTCTTTTGGAATTCTTCCAATCATCATTCATTTACTAAAGAATTATCAAGCTTTTTCCTCAATTGCCATTTAGAAATTTGTTTGTTTCTCTAAGAGAAAAACTTCGTTCGAACTTTAGATTAATAACTTTAATCTTTTCTGCAGTCTCTCTAAAATTATTAGAAAAGCTCCTTATGCACAAATTGCCGTCATCTTATAACCATCAAAGAAAAATATTAAAGCTTTCTAATAGAATTTAAATTTCCTAAATAGTCAAGTGGATACTTCCTATCTTATCCTATAATACTTTCCATAGATTGAGAAATTTGAACTATAAACATAAATAACTAGTACCTCAGTTTCCTCTAAAATAAATTAAGTAAAGATATGCATCATTTAATCATTGGAATCCAAAGTGTTAATTCTTACTTTTCTCGAGTCAAAAGCTATTATTATATAACCATAATGATGGTGTTGGTGATTGGACAAAAAAGATCATTTACTTTCCAAAATCTTTAATTTTGTAATTTGCTCCTAACTAATTTTATTCTCCAACATTCCTCTCAATGTTGGTTTGACTTCACTTGCAAAATATTTTGGAGATAATTGCTTCTTGGTGTAGTTAATGCCCTTAATTTTCTAAGATACTATTGACATTAGAAGTTGCTTTAGAATTGGATTCTTTGGATATGCTCTTCCTCCCTAACTTCCTTCTTACATCACTCTTAAATTCATAACTTTTTTTGTAAGTTCATCAATTAAAATTCTTTCATCAATTAAAATTCTTTCTTGGAATCTTCCTTAACTTTCTCTTTTAGAGCCACCATTTCCTCACTTTCTTTTATTATTATCCCTTTAGTTATGCTTATCTTTTGTATACCGCTACTATGGATATCATTTTGCTAAGATTTTGGTCCCAATAAATCTATAGTCTCCTTTTGCCAACTTCCTTCCTCTAGGCCTCCATTGCTTGCCTACCACTTAAGTCATGTTTTTCACTAGTAGAACACCATAGTGGTGTGTTTAAACATTTTTTCATCCTTTCTTAGCTTTATCAAAGGAATATAATTAGGTAGTTCCCTCTCCAACTCTACACTTATACATAAACTTGCTTAACCAATTTTTTTCCTCCTAATTGTTGTCTCATATGTGTAAACGGGCTTCCCTATATAGCTTGCTAATAAATTTAACCCATTTAATGAACAATATTATAAAGGTACATTATGAATGTTTACCCATATTGTTACACTCTTATGCTTGATTCTTTCTAGACTAATGCTAGGTCTCCACACTAGTAAAAGGATAGGGAAGTTGAGAATATGCCATGGACCTGCTTCTACCATATTCTTAATGATAGATGTGTTTTAAAGTATGTTTTCTAGGTTGTAAAATGTGTTATTAGGTTTTTTCTTAGGTGATAATCGTATGTATAGGACTTAGATTTATGCTTTTGTTAGTTATTTTTTGTGTTTTCTTTAATGAATATTGATTAAGGCAAGAATTTGATCTTAATGCATGTTTTAGGGGATGTTTAATATGTTTGGATAATGAGTTGAAATAGGGAACTTCAACAAAAGTTAGAGAAGAAGTTGGAGGAAAAGACCTATTATGATTGTGTAAGATTGAAACTAGAGCAACTGGAGACCATCAATCATAATTGTGAAAAATGTTACAATATCATGAAAAAACATGCAGATAAGACCTAGTGCATGATCGTGAAAAGTTATAAATTTTAGTTTGCAATATTTTTATATTTTGATAAGTTGGGGCTATTTTTAGAATATAAATAAGTTAGGAAAACTTAGAAAGAGCCTTAGGAGGATCAAGGAGCATAAAAGGGAAAAAAAACACAAAAGAGGTAGTTGGAACATCTAAGAAAGAGATCAAGGAGTCAAAATTCTAGAAGAACAAAGTTGTATAATTTTCCAGCTCAAGGACAAAAGGAGGAATACATCCAAGATGCAAACTTATACGCTTTCCTTTTTCTTTACTTGTTATTAAATGTTGTTGATGAACAATTTGGGATATATTTTGTCTATAGATTACTAAATTTGTTTTATGAATTACTCTTGAATTGTTTTGTTAAACTTTTATGTTTTTTATTTAATAGAAACATGATTTGTGGTGTTTATTATTTTACTCATTAATTTGAATCACGAGGTTATGTTGAAATATTTGTGTTATGTTGCATAGTGAGAGTTGGTACCATAATAAACATATAAACATTATATTGATAGGAAATTGAAGTGAGATCTTAATTTTTTGTTAGTTACCCTTAGGATTGCTTCAAATCCGATTAGATAGTCAAGAAGAGTTTTGAGAAATAGAGGTCGCAATTCAATTCTTATCTATTTCAGTTGGTATTAATTAGTTAGATATTAAAAGAGGGTAATCATAACTATTGGATATCTAGTGTCAAACATTAATAAATCAAGATGGTGAGGTGAAAACAAAACAAGAATAGAAGTAATTCATAAGTTGTTATCATTGATTAATCACAAGTATACTGTTGCTTTGTTAATTGTTTAATTATTAATTTTCTTTACTTTAGTTTATTTTCTAGCTACAACTATTATGTTGTTTACCTTAAATAAAGTGTTAAAAAATTGTTAGGTGTCTAATAATAATCTTTGTGGGAATGATACTATTTATACTGTAAAACCTTGAACCTTTCCTTTCACTGAATATAAATTTTTATGTTCGGTGAATAATGTTTTTAGACAAATAGTAATTTTTGGAGGACCTACTCCCGAAATATTGAAAATTATCCAAAATAAGTATTAGAGTCCAATGATAATGAAACGGATAGAAAATAAGTTCGATAGGAAGGATTTAGGAGTTCTAAAAGTTTAGGACTAAAATGCCCTTTTTGGAAAGTAATGGGAATTAATGATTTTAAACCCATTCAAAAATTTTCAAAGCATCCAATCAATAAATATTGACCCTAATTCGAGTAATTCTTGGTCAATTTGATGATAAGACAGTTGTGGAATATTTCTTAGATTTAATTCGATTAGTGCCTATTTGGTTTCGTTTCTTTTTGCCCTTTTTGTTGTGGTTTTTAGAAAAATAAACAATCCATTAAAACACGTTTGGATGAGTATTGTTGCCGTTTCTTGTTTTTAAAAATAAAAAAACCGCTACAGGTTTATAGAAATGTAAAAAAGACGTTTTTGTAAGATTTTAAAACAAGATTTTTTTCTCATAAAAACCACACACCCCAATTTCACTGTCTTTTGTGTTTTTTTTAGCTTTGCTCTACCTTCGCTACTCTGTGCTTGCTCCTTCATCTTTGAGAAAAGGTTAAGAATGGAGGCAACTAAGATGAATCTTTTTCAGTAAACCTATATGGTCTACTGCTATTGCTTCATTTCTTGGTTTTGTTCATTATTCCCTGAATCACATGGTATTCTCCTGCTTTTGCATCTGTCGTGCCACTGACGTCTCTTTGGTGTCGTCATGATCAGTGACGTCTCACGTTGTCATCAGTGTGCATCGCCACCTCCTCCTGCCATTTGCTTCCACGCATGGATTTCATAAATCCTCTCCAGGCTTCACCATTCAATATTTCACAAGTGGCGGTACAAACAGCTAGTGATTTTCAAACAAACACAAGCAGTAGGGGCAGATACAGAAACCAAAACACAAAAACATTGCTTGAAAGTTTTAAGCAACACTAAAACATTCAACAGATGCCATCACAAACCAAACTTCCAATCAACCAATATCCATCTTATTTCCAGATTTTGGGCTGCTAGTTCACATGTCTCTAGACGTAACAAACAATTGATTTTCCAGAAACACAACTAGCAAAATCAATCCATATAGGTGTGACCAATCACACCACTCCACTACTCATTAAGAACTCCAGAAGTTTGTAATTCCTATAAAAGAAAAGTTTTTCATATACAGTGAACTTGACAGGCAATAGGTGGAGTAGATTTTTTTCTGTACATCATTATTTTGGTTATATTTTAGTTTAATTATAAAGCCAAACATGTTTTTCTTTTTATTTTTATTACAAATCTCAACGAAACAAGTTTTTTATTTCAGTTTTATATTATAAATTTCAACAAACAGGTTCTTGTTTCTTTTAGGAAAAAAATAGAAACCAAAAACAGAAAAGAAAAACTAAAAACTATAACAGAAAATAGAAGTGAAATCAAACGGGCCCTTAGTTGGTGAATTAAATACATTAAAGGGTAATTTGGTCTTTTTGTATGCATTAAAGGGCAATTTGATCTTTTTAGTATTCATTAAAGCACAATTTGGTCTTTTTACATGGTGTTGGTGCGAAAGATGAGTCACTAGAAGAGAAACAATAGGAAGTTGACATGTGGAATCCATTAAATAAGTACAAAAAAGCATAAAGTAAGACATTTAACTTCATTCTTTAACATAATCGTGAGTGTTTGAGAAAGAGTAAACTTGAGAGACCAAAAACAAAAGTGAAAAGAAGAGAAGCAAGTGTGAAGGTCGACCAAGGAGAGAGGAAGAAGAGGGCTTCCATTGTTGGTAGGTTTTAATGGAGATTTGAAGAGATCTTGATCAAGTAAAGGTGTTCAATAAATACCCAAAAGATCGGAGGAAAAAGTAGTAAGTTTTCCTAGCTTAAATTCCTAATTTTGTGGGTTTTTAGTATGGGGTGGATGTGTTTAAGATCAATGGTGCCTTGATGTTATTTTGGTGTTTCTTTGCATGAAATTGGTTGAATATGACAAGAGAGTAATGTGTAGTAGAATTCAATCCCATTGTTTTAGCCATAAATTGGCATACAAACCTCCAAATTGGGTGATTACAACTAGAAATGAAACCTAAGACATATTAATAAAAATTCCTAGAAGAGACCTAACTTAATTCTGGCTAAATCATATTGGAATTTGAGATTGAAAATGGTGATCTGATGATGCCCCTGTGTTGGAGCAACTTGTGATGTTTGGTGCATGTTTCTTGATTTAGAACTTTAAATGACCTGATTTTTGATGATAACGAAACTAGAGATATAGGAGAACAAATTTATAGAAGACCTCAAAACCTAATGTGAATGTTACTATGTGAAAATTTATGAACAAGTGGAAGTATGAATCCTAGACTGGGGTCATAACCGTGACTCATCATGCATGATAGTGATATGGTGAATTGAATTACGTGAGATAGTTTTTTGAAAAAATTGGTAACTTGGAAACGAAGAACAATAGGTTGGCTTACAGAAGTAAGTGAAATACATTTAGTGTATGTGTTAAGCGATTAAATACTAATTTCAAATTCGGTTAAACCAAATTTATAGTTTTAATGTCTTATTTCCAAATTTGGAAATAAATGCCTAAGTGAAATGCATTTTGTGTAGGTAAAGGAAAGGCACCAAATGCGTAAGTGTGCTTGATGATAAGTTCACAAAATAGTGAGTGTATTTTAATTGTTTTATATGAATAAGCTCTTTGCAAAAGAATTGATGACTTATGACTTTATACATTGTATGATTGTGAGTTTTAATATGACTGATGCATTGCTAGTATAAGTATATGTTTTAGCAATAAATGAATTGAAATTTAAAAGCTGTATTTCATACGATCTGAAGTTACATAGAAATTATACTATTGGCTGATAAAGAGGAGAGATGATTTTTTTTAGCCTATAGTACATAGTTAGGTTTTATACATATTATTATACCAGTGTAAAATGGTTAACTTAGTACGGGTAAGCGATGTAGAGCCAACTCTGTAACTACTGGTATATAGCGATTAGCTTAGTACAGATAAGCAATGTAAAATCAGTTCCATAACTAGTGGTTAACTAATTGTGGGTAAGCGATGTAGAAACTAGAGCTTCATAACTACCAATGTATAGCAGTTATCCTAGTGCAGGTAAGCGATGTAGAACTAGCTCTATAACTAGTGGATAACTAGTTGTGGGTAAGCGATGCAAAACCAACTCTGTGAATTTATGCCTAAGGATACCATATGGTAAAGAAGTTAATGATAGGCTATGTCGTGTAAGAAAATTCATGACAATAGTAATGCTGCCACTAGTTACTTTAAAAGTAACTTGAGAGATTTGATTTCAGAAAGCATATATGTTTTATATTAGTATTGTCTCATAAAAAGTAAAATGAATTTGTTTTAGGGAGGTTTAAATTGTTAAATATGATTTGCATAGAAATGTTAACACTTACTGGGCTCGTTTAGCTCACATTCTACTTTCTGTTTTCAAAATAAAACCTCCCAGGTGCACGGTCAGGGGCTTCAGTAGCAAGAACTCCACCTCACGAGTGGTCAATTTCGTCACGTACTGCTATGTATGCATTTTTTTCTTGTAAATGTTTTTGGGAACATTTTCATTTTCATGAATATGTTTTGGATTGTATTTTATGTAAAGAACGCACGTATATGAATGTTTTAAAGTTAAATGCATGAATATATCTAATTTTTTAAGATTATTAAAGTGACTGTTAAGATTGCTTGTGAACAGACTTAAAGTAAAAAATTTGTAGTAGAGATTTTGAGATGATTATAGAAGTGTTTTTGAACTTTTAAGGAGATTTGAAATTTTTGAGAATGTCAAAATACAACCATTTTGCTACCGATTGTTTTATAAAAAACGCCACTGCTTATGCCTTTAATGTTAAGTTAAGGATTTTAGGGAAAAAGGGCAATAGACTTAACTCTACGGAAGCCTTCCAGCTAGATCAGATATTGACTAGAGGGCCACTGTAGGGTGCTGGGTAGGCCTCCTAGTCACTTCAGGATAAAAGCATATCATATACTAAAAAAATACGACTCGTATAGTTGCAGTATAAATAGATTTAAAAAATCTAAGGTTTTAGTGCCGTTACTGAGGATTACAAATTTAGCATCTAATACAATTTGATTTACCTTGCTTTAAGGAATTTAACACTTTTGTTGTATGATTATAGGTGTATGAACATAAGAATAACAAGGAGTTCTAACAAGCTGAAAGACACAAAATTTTTTGACATCACCAAGTAAGAGAAAGAAATTTGAAAAGTAAGATGTCAAAAAGCTATAGAAAGATCAATGGCAGAGGAAGGGAACCAAGGAAGTTGGCAAAGAACCCTCTTGAACTTTATTTGGATGTGGTTTAATGCTAACCAATAAGGGATCAAAAAACCACCAATTCAAACAAATAGTTTTGAAATTAAAGCAGCCTTGCTAAACATGTCGCAAACAAAGTCCAATTTTATAGGCTGGTTAGTAAGGATCCTAGCTCATTTGGTCAATTTCTTGGAGATATGTGGCACATTTATAATGGGTAATCACAAAATGCAGCCAAAAAGAGACTATTCCCTTTTGCACTTAAAGATTGAGCCAAGATGTGGTTGATTTCTTTTAGAACATAAAACGTGATGATATGGGAGTAGTTGGTACAAGCATTTTTAGCTAAGTACTTCCAATAAAAAACATAAAGATCATTAATTAAATAAAAAATTTCCAGCAAAGTGAAGGGGTATCATTGTCTAAAGGGTTAAGAGGCGTATGAATCATTTTTAGATGAAGTAGAGATGCAGAGCATGCACTCTTTGGAGACCCATGGAGGGCTAGGCTTTCTTCTTCCAGTTTCAAGGTGAAATCAAAGTCGAGGAACACTTTTGGGTATATCTTCATTGTGTATAGTTGTTCGTTCTCTCTCTAGGGATTGTTTATGTTATCCTATGCTTATTAATTTGGGTATTCGTGTACAAATGATAGTTAGTATTGTTCTCGTTAGATTGTTTATGTATGTGAACCCATTAGGGATAATGTAACCTTGGTTAAATATCCCAAGCTTATGTGATTTTTCCTTGATTAATCTGTTTTCCTAACCTATAATATGGTTATCCTATCAAATCTAAAGAGCTTGTTCTAGGTTATTAGATAGCTATAGTTAAAGAGCTTGTTTTAACTAAACATCACCTAAGGAAAAACTGAGGTTAACAGAGCTTATTATTAATCTATGATTAATAGTTTATAGAAAAGGTATGAGAATAAGAAGACAACGAAGTATGCTTATTTGTGTGTAGGTTGAGAATGAACCGAGAACTAGATTCCAAATCCATTCATCACTTTTATCAGTTTTTAAATGTTTGCTTTAATTTTCTTTCATTAGTTTAATTACTTTGTTTTCTTATTCGAAACCAAACAACCCCACCTCCCCTTAACCTAAACACTAATTTCTTTCATTGCAAAAGCTACATGAATAGTCCTTATGGATACTATCCTTACTCATTGCTACTATAAATCTTACTGTGCAGAGTTACGTTTTATTTTCTGGTGCATTCGACATGCATCAAGAAATTCTTACTTGGTTCTTACTTATCTATTGATTACTTTATTCTTCTTTATGACTTTAATTTGGTGATTTAAATTAGTTTTGTTTATTTTATATAAACCAATGGCTAGTGTTATTAGACTAGATAATAAGAAGATAAAGTATTAGTGATTCCAATCCTCATGGGACACTTGACTCACAAAGTTATACCATAGGAAATGATAGGCACACTTACCTAGGTGATTTCTTTAGTTGTGTTATGCGTTTCATTTCTTGAGCAATAGCCCTAAGACTTTATTAGATAATTTTTGAATCAAAATGGAGTTTTCAATTTCAATTTATTAGTTGACAATAAGATATCTATGGGGAAATGATCTAAATGTAAGATGTTATAAAAATATGCTTTATTAGAAGAGTATTTTTAGATCCAAATGGAGTTTTCTAGAACTTTATTAAGCTTTTTTTTATAAGCCATCATCCTTGTTGTTTATGGCTTCAAGTGAGGTGGTAACCTTCATATCTTAAGTTAGATAAACCTATTAACGATAATCATTTTATAAGATCCTTACTCTTATGTTTATGGAACACATCAAAATGTTAAGTCTCCTAACCATAAATAATGTTTTCGAATTTGCATAATAATATCCATAAGGTTTATATAGAGGATTAAATTGTCCTGAGATCATTCTAGAGAGAGGTTTTTAAAACTATTGTTTAGTCACATATATAATGGTAATTCCTAATGTTTTGGTATCTTAATCAATATTGATTACATTAGATGCATTGATTAAAAGCTATAGTTTGGTGTACTTTCACTTAAGCAAAAATGATTCTTTGATAATAATGAGCTTGATAGTTAGAATTGAGGCCCTAATTCTTGCCAAATATCTAGGTACACCTATTAAGGTTGTTACCCTTATCTTGATCTAAAGAAGACCAATTATGCATGATTTTTTGGAATACAGGTAATCATAGATTACCGGCTATTTTTTAGGGCATTTCATATCCCTCACATTCTAGAAAATAATCATAAAGAATATTTTATAGCCATTTGGCTCTTTATTTCTTTCTTTATTTTTTTCCATTTATAGTCTTTTCCTTATTTACACCATTAAGACTTCACTTGGTTCAACTTTTATAGTAATCTCCATAGCCTTGCTACCATTGGAGCTTAAGAGAATTGTGGTATTTGTTTCTAGATCTTGTTTAATAGGGGAATGAGTCTCTAATGAAAAGATTTACCCTTATAGTATTACCCAATTTATTAAAAAAATGAGTTTTCATTATGATCATTTTCAATTTTTGCATTTTCATCAGTTCCACTTGTTTGATATTAGTTTTCTTTAATGCTTGAGATACTTTATCTTCTTTCTCTCTACTAGAGGAATCTTTTAAACTATATGGTTTATCATATAAGATTTCAAATGCCAAGATATTTATATCTTTAGCATTTAGACATATGGGTTCTTGTTTGATTTAGGTTTGTCTTGCTTTACTCTAGAACCTTGGTGCATTCACCTTTGTTAAATCTTTTACTTGTAGTTTTTTAATGTTTTTTAATTGTTGTTTGGAGGTTTTCCATTGGTAGCTTAATGAGAATTCTGTTCCAACCATTCCTCCATCTTCATCTAGTCTCTTTAGATTTAGGGTCTCAAATAGCTCTATATGAATCTTAATCTCCATATAAATTCTCACACACCCTATTCTCTTAGGCTAGTGATAAGTCAATCTAAATAAATTAGTTTCCTTAGAGAGCTAGCAAGGTAGTTCGACCTAATAGTTGACATTATGAAAATTGACCCAAATAAGAATATTTTTCATGATGTTTTTATCAAGTATCATCCTAGGTTTTTATTTTTCAAGAGTACAAGCTTACAATTATTGTGTTAATAGCCTATCTATAGGATTTTCATCATGCACAAGTCTACACTAATTTGAATACAAAGAAACCTTCTTCATTGATAAGTATTTTCTTAATTTCAAGTTTTCCCTAATTGGCTTCTGCCAAAGCTTGGATTTGAGGAAATGAGAGTATTTTACCAATGAAGAAATCAATTAGAGAAGAAGTCCACTTTATAGCTTCAACCTTTAGAACCTTTGTAGGAGGAAACACAATCATAAATTTGAGTTTCTTATGAGGTGAATGATCCCATATAACTTGACTCTATGATTGTATATAACCAGCTTAAGAGTTGCTAAAATAAAAAGTGCTCTTTTTAAGAGAAAGAAAACTTAGAGAATGATAAGGAGATGTTGGAATATGCTGGGGAACATAAAGAGAATCTATATAAGAAGTCAAACTAACAACATTTGAAGGAGGCAAAGTAGAGTAAAGGAGGAGAGCATATTTGAGTGTGGGACTAAGGGAGAAGAACCATTATGGTTAGACAATTTATGTAAAGTTGGGGTGGTTAAAAGGGGTGGCAACTTTAAACATGTGTTAAAAAAATAGAAAGAGAGGTTAGAATAGGAAGCTTGGAAGAAAAAGTTACTCCTGCAAAGCTTGGAACTCCTAGACTAATCTTAAGGATGGGAAGAGTCTTGCCTAAGAGAACTAATGAAGAAGCAAAAAAGAAAAAAAGGTGAAAAAACAGTAGAAGGTAATGAAATATGATGGTTAAAAAAAGAAGCTAAAACTAGGTTAGAGAGAATTAGGGATGCTAATAAGTTGAATTAGATTAAGCAGGCTTGATTCGATCACCCTAATAGGAAGCTCAAGTTTGACTTGAAATCCAATCGAACTGACCAGCATAACTTAGGCTTGGATGGTCAAAAAAACAATGATTTAGTTTCAATTTCCAAAACAACATCGTTCTGGTCTTGAATTTCTTAAATTTATAGATCAAATAATGTCATTTTGAGAAGTTAAATAAAAAAGATATTATCTTAAAAAAGGGATTTGGCCTATTTAGGTGAAACTTCGAGTAGCTCCCTAGACTTGAGCCTGTGTAAAACTCGATCTACTCAGATTTAATATATTAACTTTGGATCGAGCTTAATTTGCTAAACCTAATTAGAGTATATCTTTGTTATATAAATAAGCCTCTTATAAGAATTGTTAATTCCAAATTTCAAAAAAAAAGAATTGTTAATTCCAATATTATTACTAATTTTTAAATAAGAATTTATATATAATGTATGTTAATGATGATTTATTTAACTTTTTATAAAAATCATAAAAGTGAACTATACCTTTATTCGAAATAGTAATTGGCATATATATGCTTAAGTAGAAGTTATAATTTAGACAGATTTTAAATACATATAACATAATTTAAAGACAAAATAATAAATAGTATATATAAATTTTTAAGTAAACGTTACTATCATATGAGCGTCACTTTATTAATTAACGATAGTGTAACTTCTTCAATAAAATAAAAAACTGTAAAGTGTTATATACATAATTTGTACATATATTTAAGTGGATGTTAGAATTTTGATAGATTGGAGAGACGACAATGGCACGCGCGAGAAGGGGATGGGTTAACCTAGTATCTTTGGCTTTGTCTTCGGCTCTGTCGTTAAGCATGAATCAGCGCTGGCGTAGCGCCTGCTCAGTGAAGTGAAACCCAATCTTCTTATCCAAAGACTTCTTGTACCCCGCGGGCTCCACATTAATCAGCGAAGTCTACCTCTACTATTTAGATACGACCACAGCCGTTAATTTCTCTGATTGTTCCACCTTGATCGTTCCATTTTTTCCATGGTCAAATAAATACCTACTGGCCCCCTCGTTTCCATTATTTAGTGATATAGATATTGACTGCGTTATAAGACTAGAGAAAAGAAGATACTCTCAGTCCCTGTGAAATTTGTTTATTTTGTAAAAAACTCGTCTCGGTAAACAACCTTCTTGTCAAACTGGTAATTGAACATTACTGTGAAAAAGAGATGAGAAACGAAGGATCTTTGATTGGAAGATGCCAACCACTTGTATCCATCTCCAAGAAATATATATTTTTATAATTTAAGAGATTTTAGAAGATTTTTTTAATTTTTAATTTTTAATTTTCTTAAAAAACACACAAAACATATGTGATATAAATATAATACATAACTAATCAAATGCAATTGACATGGTAACTTAAATTAGCTTTTGAATCCGTTCTAAATTTAAATTAATAATTTAAGATAATTATAATAAATTATTAATTGAATGAAATTTAATTAATTTGATTTGAATTTAAGAAGTTAGAATGTTATATAGATTAGTTTATATATGATATTCATATTAAGTATACGTCGTAGTTACTTTTTAAAGAAGTTTAAAAGAAAAGATTTCAAAAACTTGAACTTGATAAAGAGACTTTTTCTTCGAGAATTTTTAAAATTAAAGTATTTTCCTAATATTTTTTGAATCATAAGAGTGTTCCATCCCTTTTGCCTTAAAATAAATTGATGCTAAGATCTTGAAAGAGAAAGAAAGAAAACCAATACCAAGAATATCCAAATAACCAAATTTTTTGTTCTACCAAACACTATCCACAAACAAAGTTTTATAAGAAATGTGAAAAGGAAAGTAATGAAGATTAATCAGAAAGAAAAGAAGCAGAAAAATTAACTGTCGAATCCGTCTCTAAGTTACATTATAATTGAAATATCATCCAACATGTTATAGCTTGCAAGTTCTTTTCCAATGGACTACAAGGAGGCAAAACTTTAGGTACACTATGCGCATTCAACAAGAGAAAAAAAACCTTAAAAAGCATGAATCTTAATTCGTACCTTATTTTGAATATTGATCATATTCTTGTCGTATTCCTTGTACCGTTTTCAAAATTGGCTCATCTCAACCATTATAACTGCATAAGTGTACGACCTCTAACGATATTCATAAAACAAGTTCAGAGAACTCTGCAACTATTGCAGATAGGGATGACAATGGGTCGGATCGGGTCCAGGCTGCCCTTGGTTCGGTTTGGCTTGTGGCCTTACCTGACCACGAACTGACCAGGCCATGGTTTGGATAATGGCCTGACCCCATATTTTTAAAAAACATTTAACAAAATGACGTCGTTTTGGGCCTTCCTGTCGGGCTATGGGTCTGGTCAAGCTAGGATAGCCCAGGCTCGAGTGCGGTCCGTGGCCCGAGCAACCTGGGCCAAAATAAGGTTGACCGGGCCAGGTCATATTTGTAGAGAGCGTTAAGCAAGGAGTGGTAGCTCTATTAAAGCTTAGGAGTATTTATAATATGTTTTAGATATTTTAGTAATATAATTGAAATTAAATTGTAATTTCAATTAAATTTTAATTAAAATTATAAATAATTTTAATTAAATACCAATTATACCCAAATAAGATCTAATATCTCATATTGATCATTATTTATTAATTATTTCATATTTAATCATAAAGTTTCTTAAACTTTATGATCAAGTCTAACATAATTAAAATATGTTTACTCTCTTCAACCTTTTCTTTATGTGTGACCCATTAGGTTCCCAAATATATTGGTAATTGATACAAATTATAACCCTAAATCATACTTAGGATTAGATAAATTAAACTCATTTAATAAATTTTTAATTCTCTAATTAAACAATTCATATCTATAGATCAAAATTGACATCTAGCAATACATCAGAACCACCTAAACATTTGAGAATGTCAAAATGGTTTTAACTAATCTTTACGTGCATGATTTTTTCTTATAATTTAATAATTTCATTACGCAATATTCCTATTATATATAGAGCATGTAATTAATGTTTACTCTATTTTAAGTCCAATTATATTAGTTCTCTATGATTAGCTATTGATTCAATTAGTGACATTTGTAAACCATTTACAAAATGTTTTTCTACCTTGGCCAAGGATTTCCTAAATCAATAATAATCGAGAATAATAAAAATTTCTCCCTAATTATTTTAGGGTGATGAATCTTATCTTAATTACTCAACTACCTTCATATAGTTCATGCTACATCTAATTACTACCAAATGAACTACCTATAATTATAATAGGTCATAAGTAGTATCAAAAAATAACAATCCCTATATAAGATAACTTTGGAGACCTGATTGACATTTTGTAAGTTTTTGAATTATGAATTAATCACAAGTGCATGACATAGTTGTAGCTAGTACTGTTGGATCGCCTATGGCTTGGGAATTCACAATACGCAGCGGAATGGATCATAGGACTTCGTGTCTTATGCCTTGGTTAACCGAAACTACATAATAAGAAGTGTAACCGAAATTACCTCTTGAAGTGCACGGTTTGGATTCTTTTCAGATATGTTGACGCTGCAGCTCACGAACGTCCTCTACCGGTATCCACACGAGGATGAATGATCCAGGCAGCGGTTAATGTGTGCTAGCACGTTCTAAAACACTTTAGAACGCCGCACAGTTTTCTCTCGAAAAAAGAACGAGTGGCTAGGTTTAGGTGGTTAGGGTTTTTCATGTGTCTTCTAATGAGACATAAGTTCTCTATTTATAGAGAAACTCTAATCTCTATTCCTATTAGGAATAAGAATATCGTTATCCTAAACCCATTAGGATTATGGAAGTCTAATAAGTTTCAGCCCATATTATATCTCATATAATAAAGCCCGACAACTTATGGGGCTCTTGGTTCATAGAGGGCAATGATAATGGGAATGAGAATGAATATAGTGAGGAATGAGAATGGATATAATCATTATAACTATGATGGTTGGTTAAGATGAAGAAATGATTACCATTACCATTGGTGGTGGTTAGTTTGTTAAAAATGTTGAGAAATAAAAATTTGTTAAAAATTTGTTTTATATCAAAATTTAAATATATTTTAAATGATTATTT
>JANIIA010000190.1:32754856-32783561 GCA_027478495.1 Erythroxylum alaternifolium
ACTTAGTCTAATGTCAAAACATTGAATTCCTCATGTAGGGAACCATGATGACTTCAGGTCAAAGGACTAAAGTCAAACTATATTGCGAATCACTAATGACATGAAACCACATAGTATTCTCTTTATTGGTCGGTCCAATATATGTTCTCTAACATATATCTATATATCTGATTTGATAACTCATATCCATGATCAGTAAAACGTGATCATCAATTAGAACACATACTAGCCTTAATTCATTAATTTTCCACCAATAATGATTAAACAGGGACAATTTAGAATAGTATTATAATACTTATGGTTTTATGATCAAGTCACATACTTGATGACATAAGCCTAATACTATTTATGGAATATAAATCACATTAAATAAATAATATATATGCATATATAAAAGAATACCTTATAATATATAAATAATAAATCAGAATGTCAGTACAAAAGTCACATATGACCATTGGCCTAGGGCACACTACTAGCAAATATCGGCAAGTACGAGTCGATCCTATGAAGACGATGAATACTAGTATTTACCATTTTCCTATTATCTACTTTACAAATTTGGTTTTGATTTTTAATTAAAGAAATTAAAAGTTAAGCAAATAAAATAAAAATAGGCAGCAAGATTGAACAGAGAATGAAGAAATCACTTAGGATATTATAGATATTGAGAATTAGTGTATAGGTTCTGAATACCCCTAAATACCTTTAATTGGTTGATCTTTTATTATGTAATTGTCTTGTTGATTTATTGGTTTTATTATACAATTGTCTTGTTGATTTATTAGACTGTGTAAATTCGTATGGCATCCTAATAACTCACTCTTTAGTCTAATAACAACTAAATCTAAGGTTATTAATATAATTACTCAGGTTAAAGTTTATAGAATTGCTTTCCCAATTTATAAATCTCACTATTAGTTTTGATTCTAATCTAAAAGATTTATGTCATCTTATTTCTAGGCAATAAACTCCTTCTAATTATGGTAGATCTATTCACACACAATATTTCTCAATCTCTATGTTATGAAATCTGATTATGCACTAATATTCTAAAATTTAAACATGCAATTGAATCACAATATATCAATCCAAACAATTGCATTAATAAAAGAATGAAAATATGTTATTGTGTAAAACTATGATTCATCTTTGCATAAAACTAGGGTTCATCTAACCTAGGCATTAAAGGAATTTAGTTATACATTATAAAACATGAAATCAAAATAAACAGAAAGAAAAACAAATTGAAAACATTGGGTTCATAACTCTAAATCTTTATGTTTGTCTTATATCGAATATTCGTGTAAGGTAGAGGTTTGAGTTTATATTCCGATGGATCTTTCGATGATTTCATTGTGTTCTCCACTTCTTTGAATCAAAATCACCCCTTCTGAATGGTCTTAGTCTTTGTAATCGCCTTATAATATTTGTTCCTTTCTTTTGCCTCCAAACACGTCTTTTTATAGTAATTTTTAGGGCTTTAGGTGGTGCACGGTTTGATATACAACAATGTACTAGACCGTGTATAACCTAAAATACCTATAATTTTTGATTTTCCACAGCCTGAGAGAAGTACATGGGCTGATGCACAACTATGTATCCCTTCTTTGATTCACATCTTCGTTTTATGCTACATTTTCATCTGAATTCTTCTCCATTTGATCCATGAAAGCAATTATAACCCATAAACACACTTGGAGCAAATTAAGTACCAAATATACAATAAAAGTATAAAATATGAAACAAAAATACATCAAATATGGGATATAAATATGGTTAATTATGCATCTAACAAACATCCACACATTTAAGCTTTTGCTTGTCCTCAAGCAAACTATAATCAAAATTATAAATCTTACAACATCTATCCTTCATTAATTTTGATCTGTCCGTTCATACTATAAATAATCATATCATATTGAATCAAATTAAGATAAAATTAGAATCAAGTTATCCTCAAATTAACTTCTTAAGTCAATATTAATAGTAATCACATCAATAATCGCATTGAAATCAAAAGCATACACCTTTACACCCTTACCAAGATTTCACACGACGCTCAAGTGTTTAGGGTGAAAAGTATCAAAACTCTTAATCATTGCATAGTAGAACTCTTATCATAGACTTGCAATATTATCACATCTCCACCATTTATATAAAATAAAATAAAAAATCAAAAAGTTTTCATATGGGTTGAAATGGGGTTTAGGTTAAATTGAAAGAAATTTACTAAGAGAATTTACAAAAAACTTGTTTACAATTTATACAGGTCCACTCATTATAAAATAGTGGTATTTTATACTTTTTTTTAAAAAATAATCTCAAACTTTCATATTGTACCACAATTAAAGAAATATAGGACCTTTCAATAATTTCAAGCCTTAAATAAGTAAAGAATTTAAATAACTTTCAAGGTTTAAAATAATAAAAAGGTCTTCAATGAAAAGGCTAAGGATCAACTTGGTTATTCCTAAAAGATAAATTTATAGGTATGATAATTATCAAAGAGATAGCTTAAACAAATTATTGAATCTAAGTGCTTTATCATGTCAGTGCTTCTAATTTAACAAATATGATCTCAATATGTATAATAAAAGCATGTTCTAGAATCATTCTATTATACATGATAACATTTATGAAAGAAATAAAAATGCTTAAAATTTTTTGAAAATTTCGCTCTTAGGCTCAAAAGCTCACAAAAAAGATGGGTTTATATGTGTAAACAATATGCAATTTCTTTCAATTTGAATATTTCAAAGAATACTAAAAATATGACTAATAAAAGTAATTTTATACTAATTATCATCCTTTTACATCCCATTGCAATCAATATTCAATAATGAAATGCAATATTGATGGACATATTTCAATTAAGTCAAGATATTTGTTCATAAAATTTAATAAACAAGATTATAATAAGCCTAAAGAATTCATTAAAAATTTATTTACCCCTTCCCCACACTTAAGCTGTACATTATCCCCAATATACACAATATAATTATATATAATAAGTGAGAAGGTGCAGTGGTACTTTACTGATTATGACAATTTTTTCTGAATTCTAATCCATCGAATTATTGACTCTGGCCTTGCAAAATATATTAAAAAGTTATACAAAAAAATAAAAGAAATAAAAAATAACACAATTGAAATTAAGAAATAAGGACATCATTAATCTAATGTTAGAGACAACAAAATAATTAATAAAAAAATAAGAACTATACAATGAAAATTAAGAAAAAGAAATAATATACAAACTAAGCGTACTATGATCCTGCTGATTTGATAAAGATGGGTTCCCTTAGTGGTGATCCTGGCTAGGGGAGGAGATGTAGATGAAGTGTCCTCACCACAGGTATGACAAAAGGGAGATATCGAGCTCCCTTTTGTTTTCTCAGCTTCACGACTAACTATTTTCTTTTTCATTTTTATTAAAAAACTTAAAAACTTGAAATGAAAAAGTACTATTAAAACTTCAAAGATGGCAGGTAGATAAAAATTAGAACTTGAGTATAAAAGTCATCAAAGTTGGGCTCTGATACTAAAGTTGATGCAAAACAAACGCATAGTTCGCCCACATATAATAAGAATAAATAACAAACAAAGACTTAGGCATATCTTTATTCATCCAAAATATACTTAATATAAAATACTATTTATAAGCACCAATGAAAAACTAAGCGCAACTTAAAAAACAAAACTAATAAGTGTTCATAACTAATAGTTCTTAGTAAATAAAATATTCATAGTAATATTTGGCATTATTAGACTTGAGCTTGATATTATGCTTAAGCTTCGATGCAAGCCTACTCTATCCTTTATCGGTTAACTCAAAAGAAATGATGATATCTTACTTTTGACTAACATATTTCATTGCAATGTGGCACTTAACACGATTTGCCATACAAATCTTCTTTGCTAATTTGGGATCTCTTTGTTTCAACAAACGATTCCATTTTTGACAACTTCTACTTATATTCCTTTTTTATTTATTGTGTTTTGTATATAAAGATTTCAAATATGTTAAAAATTTTCATCATCATCATTATGTGTTAAAGTAAAAGAGTAACATATATGGGTGCTCTTAAGAAATCATGCATACGTTTTAGCTTTAATAATGACATCTTAGAAAGAGTTTTTGAATCAAATGCTAAACCTATAAGTTTACAAGTAAAAAGTACATTTTGAATCTTAACTTTTTCATCATAATTTAATTTGAAACTTAATGTTTTAGAGCAATCTTAAATAGATGAAAAATTTGATAAAATTAACTTCTCATTAATTACTACGTCAAATCAATGCTAATGTGATACATATTATATATTTTTTAAATGTATTAATGAATCTCCTCATCATATGATTGTCATGTGATAGGATGAGTCTTACTAATAACTTTTAAAAATAAAAATTGAGTGTTTTTTAGTATAGTAATTACCGATGTTTTAAAAACTAAACCGAATCGGTCGGTTCGATTGAAATTAGTATGAACAAACTGGTTATCCAGTTCGGTTTAGTTTAATAACCTGTTTATATAAAAATTGGTTGGTTTACTGATAAACCAAGCCAGTTTTCCAGTGAAATGTCCAGAACCAGTTGGTTATTCAACCATTTTCTCTTCTCAGTTCTCAACTTTTCCTTCTCTGACACCGATAATCCCTTCACAACCCACAAACTAACTTTACTACCATCACTCGGCAGAAGCAAAGCCATGGGATTGTCGGTGTTATAGAGGAAAAGCAAGCTCGAGGTAGTCGATAGAGAAAGTGGCAACAGGAGAGAGAGTGCCCATGAAACAGTGGTGCTTTCTTCTTCCTTCTGGTCTCTTTACCTATGAGTGATCGATGAAGGAGAAAGTATGTTTCTCGCAGGTTAATAAAACCAAGGAACAGGAAGAAAGGAAGAAAGTGGTTCTGAACGAGAACGTCTTGCCTTTTACTTCAGTTTTACTATTATCTATTAAGTATGACTCACTCACTTGTACTATTAAGTAACTCAAATGTTTCCGTTTTCCTTTTTCTTGTTACTTTTGTATTTCTTAACTTACGTCTTCAAATTTAAGAATAAAATATGCCACTTTTTCATTTGATTTTATCTATTTAAATTTATTTTTATGATTGTAATTGCTAAAAGTCTTATACTATTAAAATTTTTTAATTTTTTTATTAACTGTGTTTCAACTTATTGTAATATTAATTATCATATAATTGATTATATAATTACCTAATTTTATTTCAATAATAATTTATATTAAACAATTTACTAGAAATTTTTATTATTTATTATATGTTCACAGAAATCCAAGGTAGATATGACAAAATTTATATTTTAAAAACCAAATTCGACCACGATCGAAAAAATTTCATTCGATTTATTATTAATTCATTATATAATAGTAAATATTAGTATTTTTTGTTTCAATAAAATATTTATTTTTATTTATTCTTATAATTTTTACTTCTTATTTTCTCAATCCTTATTGCTTATATAGTGGACATGCACGTATAATTAATATTATGGGCGGTTCGTTTGATGTGATTGAATGCATAGGTATTTTTTTAATTGAAGAGCAATCACAAATGATAAATGAAATTAAATTATATCATAAAGGTTTAGAGAGTTTTGCTAGATCATCAGCAAAGAGAGAACTTATGATGAAAAAAATGTAGTCTAGTAAGTTTTATACTTTTAATTCATTATTTACTTATTAATATTATTTTTTATCATAACTATTAATTTAAAATACAAATGAGTGGTGAAGATTATTCGGTGACAGTGCTCCAACATTGAGAAAACTTGCTATTAGGTTACTTAGTCAAACAACTTTTGCATCAGGTTATGAATGTAATTGGAGTGTTTTTGAACGTATTCATACAAAAAAACGAAATCGTTTGGAACATCAAAAACTTAATGACCTTGTTTATGTTATTTATAATCTGAGAATGAATAATAGGTATTTTATAGTTTTTTTTCAATAATTTTATTTTTATTATTGACTTTATAATTTTTCTATTATGTGTTCAGAGCGCCTAGTAAGAAGAGAACTTATGATCCAGTTAATATTGATTGTATTGAACATATTGATTTTTGGATCGAAGAAGAAGAAGAACCATCGCCTGATCTTGATTATAATGAACTTGAAAAGATAATTTATCAAGAAAATGCATTTGTCACAACAAATGAATTAAGAACATCTATTGATGGTTAGTTCATATCTTATTTTGATCATATTTAAGTTAAAATTATATTGTATTACAAGTTTACTATTAAGAATAATTTCATACATTACTAATTTATAATTTATTTTAATGTAGTAGAAGAAGTTGATTTAAATACTTTGGATGAAAGCGTAGTTATCTTGTATAGGAATTACTATATTTAATACTACTTATGACATGTTCTAGTCAAGAATAACTCATTCAATAGTTATTGGATGTAGCATGAACTATATGAAGGTAGTTGAGTGATCAGTATAGGATTCATCACCCTGAAGTAATTAGGAAGAATGTTTTAGTATTCTCAATTAGTATTGATTCAACAAATTCTTGGCCAAGGTAAAATGACATTTTATAAATAGTTTACAAATGTCATTAATTGAATTAATAGCTAATGGTGGAGAACTAACACAAAATAGTATAGACATTAATTTCATGTTATATGCCTATTCAGAATACTGTATGATCAAAGGATTGCATTATATGAAAAAAATCATGCACGTAATGGTTAGCCAAAACTACTGACATTCCTAAATATTTAAGTGGTCATCATATGTTGCTAGATGTCAATCTTGATCTATAGATATAAATTGTTTAATTAGAGAATTAAAGATAAATTAAAAGATTTTATCTAATCTAAAATATAATTTAGGGTTTAATTTATAGTTATTGTCAATACATTTAAGAACCTAATGGGCCACTCACAAATAATGGATTGAAGAGAGAAAAGATATTTTAATCAAGTTAGACTTGATTGTAAAGTTTAATAAACTTTATGATTAAATATAAGATATAATTAAAATTAAAATTTAATTTCAATTAAATTACTGAAATGTCGAAAACCTATTATTAATATGCTTAAGCTCTAAGTTAGCTAGAATTCATTGCCTAACCCTCTCTACAATAGTTAAAAAATTCTATAAACTAGTTATGTGAATATTGTTAGAAGCTAGACACTTCTACAGCTACGATGGTTGAGATGAGTCAATTTTAGAAATGGTTTAAATGATACGACAAGAACACAATCAAGCTTTAGAATATGATACGAATTCATGCTTTATCATGATTTATGTGTTAGTCATTTTACAAAATTTAAAGTGATCTTGGTTTTTGAAAAATCAAAATACGAAAAGTTCCATAATTATTTCACTACACATAAGATCAGATCCCGACCGAAT
Source organism: Erythroxylum alaternifolium (assembly GCA_027478495.1). Taxonomy (NCBI): domain Eukaryota; kingdom Viridiplantae; phylum Streptophyta; class Magnoliopsida; order Malpighiales; family Erythroxylaceae; genus Erythroxylum; species Erythroxylum alaternifolium. Next base: position 32,762,250 of record JANIIA010000190.1, read on the forward strand.
TTTAGAATAATGGTATTAAAGCCGACTTTAATTATGCAAATTGATTAAAAGTATATGATTGTTATTGATCATAATTTTGGAATCAAATACAAAAGGTTTGCACATTAAATCTAAAAAATTTTCGAATTAATTCCTGTTGAACATCAGATCAACAAATTAGAAATTTTGGAATACAATCCTTGAAATTTCAATAAGACATGAAAAATATAGAAACTCATAGCTACTATTAATTTATGAAACCCATAAACTTAAAAGCCCTTATAACTTATACTATCAAATCTGGAAATTATTAAATAGCTAAGGGACAAAAAGTTGAATTGGATATATCTATGTGTTGTATTGTGCTTATCTTCTGGTCTTTGGATTCAGAATAAGGGTTTATACTTCAGACATTGTTGTGTTAGCTACTGCATATGGCTGGATTGTTTGCGTTGAATGAGGATTTGTTTTTGAGTTTTTTGTGTTTTAGTGCTTTGATTGTCACTGGAAGAATCCTTGACAGTGAGGATGGTTGAATTGACAGCGAGATACGGCCACTGCAGTGTCTAGCTGGCAAGGAGATCACCTTTTAGGAAATCAACAAAAACTACATTACAATGGCTAGCACAAAAATTTGCACTGCATAAAGTTCAGAACAAAAACCAAGTTGCAAGTTCCTTCTTAACTTCATTTTTGTTGAGAAGTCATGTGTTGCTTCCTTTGCTATTGGAAGAGCTCTGATTTCATTAATAATTTTCTCTGCCAATTGATATTTGCTTGTCGCCTTCCTTGAGTAGAGCCTTCTGTTTCTCTCCTTCCATAGATTATAAGTTGTGATTATGAAAGCTGCTTTAAACAGCTTGCCATACTTCTTCTGCTATTTGGAAACTCGAATGATCCAATTCAACATGACATTCCATTAATAAGAAGTGCGGTAGGTTTCCAGCTAATTAAGCAGTTGACTCTACCAACTTTTGAATATGTGCAATTGAAGAAAAGGTTATTCTTGTCTTTAGCTGATAGCTTGCATAACTCATAAGTTAGATCAAAGCTGCCATGCCACCTATCTTTAGTACTTAAACAATTTTTATTGACTAACCAAATGATCACTGAGGCTCTGGGGCTTAGACTGTTCTTCCAAAGTAGTTGGGACCATGGCACCATTTGATATTCAGCTTACATAATACTATAGCAAGATTTGTTTGTGAATAAACCTTTGGAGTTTGGTTTCCATACAATCTTTTATTTATTATAACTGCTATTGATCATTGGGAAGTATTGGTATATCTAGTTAAACCCTCTAGAAGTTAACAGTGGTTTGCTGTGCATCTTTCTGAAGGTGCTCATTGGCGGCTACGTTTGGACTCACTAGCAGCGGTGACTTCGACAATATGGATTAGCTGGCGGTGGTGTTACCAGGAAGAGTATGTGGCGGCAAAATGGTGAATGGCCGAACTAAGGTTTCGTAGAGGCTTTGGTTTTCTTCAGAGAAGAAAGATGTGTGTTTGGCCTTAGGTTTAAGGTTATTCAAGGTTAGGAATAAGGGATTTCTTAACTTAGAATAGGGTTGTTTGGATACAGGTCTGGAACAAGGTTTATTTGGTTACAAGTTTAAGTGTAACTTAAAACAAAAAGGAGATAATTTACTTAATTTTGGATTGAAATAAATTAAAACTAAATAAAATTATTATAAATATGGAATACTGTATTACTAATGTAACCCAATTTTTAAAGATAATTTAAAAGGAGTTTTAAAATCAAAACCAATTCCAAAATAAATGTGGCTATTTTCGTTAATCTGATTAAGATTAATAATTATAATGATTCCTAATTAAATTTTAAAAATTAGTTTCTAAAATTATAATTAATTGTTGTTAATTATATTGAAATTAATTAATTAGACTTCTAAAATCAACAAAAGTGTTTTTCAAAGTAATTAAGAAAGGTATTTCTTAATTAAATTTATTTATTTCAATTTGATTGAGATAACTTAAATTTATTATTTTATTTTTTAGAGAATCATTATTCTATTTATTTAGAAATTGTTTCTTTATTTATGAATAATGATTTTTTTGATTTATTAGAAAGGATATTTTTCTTAATTAAAATTTGAAAAAGTGTTTCCATTTATTAATTGAGAAAATTGAGCTTTTTAATAATTTGAAAAAATAGTTTTCTAATTTATTAAGAAAAATGTTTCTTATAAACTAATAAATCAATCTCTAAATTAATATTAAAAATAACTTTCTTAATTAAATAAAAGGTGTTATTTAATTTTGAAAGCATTTTCCTTTTAATATTAGAAAATAGTTTTCTAGTTAAGGAAAAGTAAATTTCTAATTATATTAGAAATATATTTCTAATTGGATTATAATATCTTACTTGTTGAATTTTAAAAATTGAGTTTTGCTAAATTATAATAAGTAAGAAGGGTAATTTATTGAAAATTGTTTTCAATTAAAGGAGTCAAGACAATTGGAAATAGTTTTCAATTAGATTTGAGAATTTTTTTCAAATCAAATTAAGTTTCTATTTGGAATAGAAATTTAAATTCATTTAAGAATCAATGAATTTATTATAATTTAATTATTTAAGAAGTTGGAAATATTATTTTAAATTATAAAAATCAATAACTTAAATCAAACGAAGCTTATCATTGTATATATATAATTTGATTATAACTGTATATGTTGTATATTTTGTTTATATGTTTGATATATATACTGGATGCATGTTAAATTGTATGTTTCATACATGGGATATTTTACATGCAATTTTTGTTTTATGAGATGAATGAAATTAAATCCTTCATTAAAATATTAAGTACATTTTTTGAATATGATTGTTAACTTCCATTGTTATAAGAATAAACCAGAATTCTGTTTATTGTTAAGCTCGTTGAGAAAAATCAAGGCTACTTTAATCCGAATATGTTTAGTCTTATAACGATGAGTCCTACTTAACTAAATTTGTGTGATTTGGATGAGCAAACTCATAATCACGTGAATTTAGAGACAAGGTTAAGAATAACATATAAAATATGTTTTGAAAAGAGTTGTCACCTAACAGATCTAAGAGTCTCAGGAGGAGTAATTAATAAAACTGTTATCTACCTAATTTAAGTTTAGTTTGTTAGTCATTACATATAATCAATTATTTGCTTTTCTTACTTTTTATATTTTGTTTTAAGTGGAATTTACCTTATTTAGTATAGTTGATACTAAAAGTTAATAATTAGGATTATGTTTAAGAATAGTTTGTTAGAAAAGAAAATTATATGCCCATTATGTAATTTTTCTATAATCTTTGTTAAGAATTCGGTGACAAAGTTTTAAAGATAAGTCAAAATCATATAGATGACAAAATGTATTGACATTTTGAGTTGATTAATCTCTCATAAAATTTAATAAAAACATGTAAGATGTATGTCAATACCATGATAACAAGATGCAAGAGGTTGTATGAAGTAGAACTAAAAGGTATAGTATCTTGATAGAGTTGTTCCACTCAATTTAGCCTACCGGAAGTATAAACATAGACATTAATTAAAGACTTTGCTATAGTATGATAATTTTATCATCAAAAGAAAATGATTGCATGACTTTTTTTTGCCTATACGTGATATGATAGAGATCGTATGTATTTTTACTTTATGCTTATAAGTATTTGATACTGAATTTAGATTAAACATTTTTATAATGTTTGAGACATGATAGGAAATATATTGTTGAGCAAAAGTAGTAGATCGAGGTTTATACAAATAGTTTGTATATATTTGGACCAAAGGAGACTTATACTTAACATAAGTGGCAAGAATACAAAGTTTGATAGCCAAGACTATCCTTTTATGCTATGTTGGTTAAATCAGAGTAATGAGAATCATAAAGTTACATACAAGGATATGTATCCTTTTGATTATGAATTGTATGCAACTAATGAAACTTATTGGGTTGAAGAATAACCAAATCAACCTTTAGTTAAAAGGATTGATGACATTGAATTGTTAAATTTATACACTCGTTGTATTAGATAGAATAACAACCCATAAAAGAATGATTATTATATTTCATTAGCAGTACTAACGACTTTATGTGATATAATCATATATATTAAATGAAATATTGGTTTAAAAATTTTGAAAATTTCAAATTATTTAAATCTAAGTAGAAATTAAACATTGAGAATGTTGAAGCACTTCGAGAAGATTGATTTTGTGAATTTTAAATTTTTTGTTTATTTATAAGGAATGAGATTCTCTTGTGAATACCTTTACAATAAAATTCCATAAGAGCATGGATTTATTAGGGGAAAAAAAACAATATGAGATATAGTATGATGTAATATTTATTTCTTCTATAGTTATATTTAGTACAATGACTTATCTTGAATAGTTCCAATTAGATCAATTAGTAGGTTAAAAGCCCAAATTGGGGCCTAATGTTTTTGAGATTGATCAGTTTAGGACTTGTAACTTGCTCAACGAAAGTCTAAACTTTCACGAGTCTGCTCAATTTAAGGTTTTTTTGGGTGAAAATTAAGAAGCGTCATATATGTGTTGTTGTAGACAAGTCAGTTAGTCTTTAAATGTCACGTTAAAATCACACTTGGATTTTCAGAAAATAAAAAATAAATAAAATCATTTAAATTTTCAGCAGAAACCCTAAATTAACATATAATTCCTAAATTTTCACCCTATTTCCAATCCTTTCACACATCATCGCCTTTTCTCTATATTTCCCTCCCGCTGCTATAAATGTTATTCTTTATTTGAAGCATGCTTTTCTTGTCTTGAAACGTTTTATTTGATAATATATTACATCATATATCACCAACATGTATGATCGATGATTTATTTGGCTTTACTACTGGAGTAACAATGATCAACGTGAATTTCTTTTACTGGTTGATCATTGTTTTTTGTTCATTTACAATGATATACAATAAAAAACAAGTTATGGTAAATGTTCCCTGCTGATGTAAGGCACTCAAATTTCATGACAAGAGATAATTTGACTTTTCTCCCCAAGTTTGATGGAAATTATCTCTTATGAATTGTTTTAAGAACAACTACTTTCTAGGAAAAAGTGTGATTAAATTGATTATTCTTGCTTAAATGTAGGTGTTGGTAACAATTGCACCTGTCAACTAAATTCTTCTCATTCACGCATTGTCAACCTTTTTACTATGATTTTTGCAAGCTAATAGGGAGGATGTGTTTTGTCCAGCTTAACTTTGTACTATTTTTGTGTCTGAGAAGTGGTACTCTTGGGTTTTGGGTGATCTTATAAGCCTTTACTTCACTAAATAACTAACAAACTTCTGAGTTGCTAATGACCAGCAATATGATAACATTTAAAGATGCCTGTTTTGGATTGTTAGTAGACTAATAGACTCCGAACTACAGTGCATTACTAAGTGTTTCCATTTTTACAATATGAAAATTTTAATTCTTCAAATGTAAATTTAGTTTTAGATGGTAAAATTGACCACAAATGAACACTCGGTTCAGTTATGATGAATAGTCTTACCGATTGGGAACAACTTAGAGGTGCATTAGATTGGAAACAATTTAAGGTGTAATGGGTTATGGGATGTGCCAAGTGGCTGAAGGAAAAAGGAGGAATGACTGGTACTTGGGATTCTTGGTAGTCAATTCACTTATGACTGCATTGCTTCTGAATGGTATTGCTACAATTTTACATATTTCCTTAGGTGGAGAGATTTGTTCAAAGTCTCGGGTATGTAGGGGATAAAGGGGCTACAACATACATTTCTTTCCTCGGATCTTAAGTGTTTTAATATGGACTTTCCCATTCTTCTTTGTGCTTCTCTTGATGGCAAATCTAAGAACTACTGTTAATGGTTAGATGTATATGCATCTATTATTCCAAAAATATTGTCTATAATTGTCTTGGGCATGAAGACAGAAGATAACAACTATACCTAAAATATTTGTTTCTTTTCACCCACCAAACTTAATCATCTTACAATTACACTCGTCCCAAAAATAAACTCAATCATCGTATTACAATTACAAATGGGAGTTTTGTAGTAGAATAAAAAATACTCTAGAATTTATCTGATGATGCAAAGCACACTAAACTTTGCTATGTCTTTTTGTTTGCCACGGGAGTTTGTCATATAGCTTAGAACCAATGCTCAGGCAAAGTTCATTACAATATAAATCTGGTTTAGTTAAGAATCATGAAGATTTGCTCAAAACTTCACAAAGACAATGCGTCCATCAATGAGCTACCAAATGATCCATAATCCCATCGTTATTTATTATTTTACCCATTTCACTCAAATTCCACATAGGACTATAATTTAACCTTTCCGTTTATCTCTACTAAGGACTTTGTAACAAAACACACAATTCACAGAAAGCAATTCATTTCACAATAAATGGGCAGTAAAAACTTCCTCTTTATTACAAAGTTATGTTCAATAGAAGAATCAATACAATCAAAATAGCAAAACACAATTGCTTTATCATATTAAGCCAATAATAATGAAAATATAGGTCCAAATAAGGACAGTTCATGAGATATCAGCAGCAAGAGAGAAATGCAGAGAAAAGACGATGATGCGTGAAGGGATTAGAAATATGGTGAAAATTTGGGGATTATATGTTAATTTAGGGTTTTGTTAAAATTTTAATTGATTTTATTTTTTATTTTATGAAAATCCACGTGTGTTTTTAACGTGACGTTTAAAGACTAACTGACTTGTCTATAATGACGCGTGTATGAGACTTCCTAATTTTCGTCCAAAAAAACCTTAAATTGAGCAGACTCGTAAAAGTTTAGACGTTCGTTGAGCAAGTTACAAGTTTAAGTACTAAATTGATCAAACTAAAAAACGTTAGGCCCTAATTTGGGCTTTTAGCCTCAATTAGCAAGATTTCATATTATATATGTAATGCTAAGTCTCTAAAAGAGTAAAATTAATGATTTAAGGATGTGATGCTTAGTTGAAGCATGTATTATCCTCTAAGTTTAGAATTAAATTGGATAATAAAAGATTATGAGATATCCAAAAGGTTAGATATAATCTTACAGACCTATTAAACAAATTATTCTTTTAATGTATACTTATAAGATAATGGTTCTTAAGATAATTAGTGGGAGTAAGAAGAAATTTAAGACGTTTAAATCTTATGGCAATACATACAGTAGTGACTTTGCTGATACATTTGATATATAGTTGAAAGGATGCTAGACATTGAAATATTCACTTTTATGATAGATTCAAATATTTTATTTTGTAGATGATTGTGAATTTATCATGTCTATAAGAAGTTTATTGGGAGTATAATTGTCCTCTTTAGTGAGTATATAGACGTGTTACTTATAGAACACAACAATTTTAATTTTCAATTATTAAAAATATAATTGTCCATGAACAACTCTTGTCGGATATGAAAAGGTAACATTTTAATTATGAGAATTAGATCTATAAAGATAAATTGAAAGTTATTTACCTATTTTAAGTCCAAGTACATAGATAATGTACTAAAGAGGTTTAATAGTTGAGATATCTGATACTTGTGAAGTATTAAAAATATCCATTGTTCTATGTTTGAATTGATATTTGATTTCAAGGTTATACAGATATTAACTTTAGAAGTAAATCCTAATTAAGGTCTATTTTACTTAGAATAATATCATTTTAAGTTTGAAAGGTTCTAATGTAGCAATGGGTGTTAATTAAGCCATAATTCATTTTTCATTTAGTGGAAATGATTAATTAAATCAATAAGTTATTTAATGAACTTGATATAGATCCTTTCATTGTTTAAGCCAATAATGTACTATGAAATATTAAAGCCATAGGCATGTAAAAGGAGCTAAGGTCTCACCAAAGATCAATAATGTATTTAGGCTAATTTTCTTAATTATAATGGTAATTAAGATGAAATTCATAAGATTTAAGCTATTAAGAATCTTGTAGAATTCCATCATTGAGCCACCATCCCAACAATAACATGATCTTCATATGGTGATGTGGTGTAATATACTTAAACTATTGGCTTATTGCAGATAGGTGATTGTTGGTTTATGCCCTACAATCAATCTGTTGCATGTAGTTTAGTGACAATTATTTAAACACATTCTTTATCTTATACATACTTAGATTTATATGATAAAATCCAAGAGATAAATATACATTGAAAATGAAATTATAATGAGATTATGATTATGAGATTCATTGCATTTATATATTATCCATAAATTATTCTATTGAAACTTGACAATAGTAGAACATAAAAGGAGTAGCACATGTTATATTTTTCTTATGAAGGAAGTAATCAATCTTATAGGCTAAAGTGTGATATACTTAAACAAACATGTTAGCATTTTTTAGAGAATAAATTTACTAAACTGACTCAATGTGAGAAATTCATTTGAAACATTACTTACGTCTATGAAATTTTCATTGTGATGATTGTATAAGTGATTCTTTGACTAGAGATCTCTAAAGTTATCTTGTATAGAAATTATTATGTTTTAATACTACTTATAACATATTCTATTCAAGGATATCTCAATCGGTAGTCATTTAATGTATCATGAATTATATGGAAGTATTCGAGTGATCAATATATGATTCATCACCTTAAAGTAATTAAGGAGAATATTTCATGATTTTTTATAAGTATTGATTTGGAAAATCTTTGGCCAAGGTGGAATGACCCTTTGTAAATAGTTTACAAATATTATTAATTAAATCAATAGCTAATGGTGAATAACTAATATGATTGGACTCAAAACCTAATGTATCGTATACAAAGAACAGGTTGAAGAGAAAAAAGATAATTTAATCAAGTTGCATTTGATTGTAAATTTTAAGAAACTTTATGATTAAATATGAGATATCTAAAAAATAAGAATTAACATGAGATATTGGATCTTATTTGAGCATAATTGATATTTAATTAGAATTACAAATAATTCTAATTAAAGTTTAATTAAAATTAGAATTTAATTTCAATTAAATTACTAAAGTGTCCTAAATCTATTATAAATAGGCTTAAGCTCTAAGGGAATTAACTCTCTTTGCCTAACCCTCTTTGCAACAGCTGTAGAGTTCTCTTAACTCGTTACGTGGATACTATTAGAGGCTGGACACTTGAGCAGTTACGTTGATTGAGATAAGTCAATTTCAGAAATTGTTCAAAGGATAAAACAAGAAAAGGGTCAAGTTTTGGAATAAGGTTTGAACTAAGATTCATACTTTATTATGATTTATGAGTTAATAATTTTATATAATTTAAAGTGATCTTAGTTTTCAAAAAATTAAGATAGGAAAAAGTTTCGTAATTATTTCAGTACGCGTGAGATCAAATCCTAACCCGATTTTTTAACACAACTAACAAGGAAAGAAAAAATAGTGGCAAATTTTGCTCATATAATTGCATTTAAAGTGGCCTCTACCTTAGTTTGAACCTTAGCATATGGTGCTTGTGCAAATAGTAGAAACAGTGTGATCTCCAGAGCCATTTATTTCAAACCTATACCAGAAAACACTGCAAATTGTGAAACACAAAAGTGAATCTTTATATAAAAATCAAAGGAAATGTAATAATAAAATGCATTTGAGTCCCACAATTTAAGAAGTGTACGATATAAAAACTATTATTACAGCAAAACATGCATCTTAGTCCAGAAATCCAATACACAGTCATTTGAATGTATAGCTTTAGATGCATCTTAACCACATCAATCTCAAACAAAATCCTTTCTAAAGAGTAGTATGATTCCTGAATGAGCCATTAAGTAATTCACCACATATAGTACACGTATTGGAAAGAAAAGACAGCTTCATAGTCTATTTGACTTATTTATTTATGATTCCTATAGAACTAACCATTAAATCAAGCCAAATCGGGCAAACAATTTCACTTGTTAGGACACAATCCTAAAGAAGATGAAGTTGCCATTTCCTGCGCATCTTCAAAAAAACAAATGAAGCATTAATTATTGCAACAGCTAAGAAAACAAAGGCGTGAACAAGACTTTAGTCATAAACAAAGAAGTTTACCAACAAGATACTAAGAAGACAAAATCCCAAAACAAGTGAAACAACAAACATAAACAACATCAATCACTCAATGCTTGAAACAACCTAAAACATTTGAGACCCACAATGAACACAAATCCCCAATATGACCATCCTTTGACAACCTAAGCTGCATATGCGGCCTGTGCAGCTTTAAGCAAAAAGATGGCAACTTTGAGAAGGGGGTGGTGATGTAGTGTAGGAGAGAAAAAGGAATGAGATAAAGAATAGGGGAGAAGAAAAACAGGGCAGTGAAGGGAGGAAGAAACAACTTTGGAACATTTTATTATACTAAAAGAAATATACATAATTCTTATTGTTAAAATTTATTATTGGGCATTACAGCCATATGATGATAACACCATCAAATATATTTAGAAAATATATAATTAATGTCACATTGATATTGTCGTGATAATTAAATAACAAAATATTAATTCTATCAAAATTTATTTTTCATTTATTTAAAATGCATTTTCTACGTTTTAAAAATATTAAAGTTCAAATTGAATGCTTTGAATGGTTAAAACTGAGATTGCCTTATAATAAAAACGTTAAAATTTTAAAATACAATTTTTAGTTAAATATAGTTTCTTGACCTAAAATCTTAATCTTTGTTAATAACAAGTTATTAGATGAATTCTTTTATTAAAATTTCAACAATTCAGGTTAATATGATAAACAATAAAAATTAATGGTAACAAAGTAAAATTTCTTATATTTTATATACTTTTAACAAGCATCACAAAATTAAATATTATCAAAAGCCACTCCCTCAATCCTAAGAAAACTAGGTCTGTCCGTGCCAAAGAAATCCTGACAGGACATTGTATTCTTAATATTTTCTCAAGCTAGCTCCGTGGTCTCCTAGATGCTTTAGGCGTGGAAGGCCTTGTTGCAAGTGATGCACTCAAATTTGCTCTTCAGAAATCTGAGCATCAGTTGTTGGCTTCAAGTCAATATCAAAAGTTTGCTCCTCGGGTATTCTTTCAACTTGAACCAATCCACTTTCCTTTAAATTCTTTTCCAGTCCAATACCAGATTCATCATCCAGCAGAGACTCGTTAGTTCTACAATTCTTCAAATGGCTGTTCCCTAGAAATTTATGAAGCATATAATTCCGATTTACCATGACAAGTAGAAGTCCCTTCTGCTTAGAACCCCTGAAAGCAGAATTCTGAGCTGCAACAGGTGATACATCCTCTGCTTTAATATCCACCTAAACAGTAAACACTAAAGAAAAACCACCATTAAAATTGCACAACCAAACACATTAAAAATTAGAATTAAAGACCTGAAAGTCGACACTAATTAGAACCCCGAGTATTTGATAGTCTCTTCTCTATCTTTATGATGAAAGCTACTTGACCATTTGATAAAGTTCAGTTACAAGACTCTATTTAAGGTATAATCTTCTCACATTCACGGTTGGGATTATAATGGACCAGAGAAGGTAAAAGAAATGGTCTATCAAACCTGCAGAAAATGTAGCAAGGACTCCAATAAGCCATTGACATGGGGAATTCACAGAATCCATCATCCCATAGGCTGAGGATGCTTGATCATCAGTTGAAGCACCAATGAGATTAATCAAGCCATTAGAGTGATCCTCAATTCATTAAAATATCAGACTGCCTGTAAGCATATAGCTTGTCGAATGTTTAATGAACTAGACATAGATTACACCACCAATGCTAAGCCACTTTTAATTGGGATTATTAATAGAAAGGTTGCTCAAAATGTTGGACGCATTTAGGCCATGTTCACTGAAAAACTTCACCAGCCAAAGAGTTGCAGATTTGTTTATGATGATCCCAGCTGAACTGATATCCTTCCCATTCTTGTTAACAAGCTTCTCTGAAAACTTAGCCAAGCTCCCAAACAAGATTGAAGCATTAGAGACAACCCAAGTAGCCAAAACTGAGGCAGCAAAGTCTGGGAATATATTATTTGGTAGTAACATGATTGCGCCAACAAGTTCAGGTGTGGGTACAAGGCAACTGAATAATGAGAGAAGGCCTCCAATCGCAATGGCACTTAAATTTTTATCTAGATCATGCGAGCAAAAAATGTCCAAAATGATCTTCTCCGCCTGAATATTGGACACTGCAAGTTCTGACCTGATCAAGTCCCAGAGCTTCTTTTGCTCTAAGGCAGTCCAACTTAGCGAAACTGTAATTAAGTGGCATATAGCTTCAGTGTTCTCCCCAAACAAAGACAATTTCTTCAACCCAACATCAAACTGCAAATTAACAAGATCAGCATCATCCAACTTATTCACAAGTAGTTTGATGACATCTCCTTTAGCAATGCATAAATCAGCAAGATGATAGAAGATGCTGCAGAATAAAAACTTTTCTCTTTCTTTTTCCCATTCGGAACAGGATACTAGGTCCATAGACAGAAGCGTTGACAATGATATAACATCTTCTTTATGCAAGATGGATTTTGAGTAAGCAATGAAAGATTTATACGCATTGAAAGCATTCTGTACTAGTTTACCGAGAAACTCTTTGCCCAACTTAGAAGAAGAAATGGCATCTTCACCAGAATCCTCCTTTCTTCCTTTCAGAGAAGAATAATATCCATCAACATGAAAAGTCAACAACGGCGTCCCTGACTCATGTAGACTAGCTGAATTATTGGCAACTATTCCATTTGAGGAGTAACTCGCTAAATAAGCATCATAAGCTAGCCTTGATGCATGTAGTAATAAGTATGCTCCTACAGGAAAACCTTTCCTTGACCAGAACAAAAGAAGTTCCCGCATCCTCTCATGCTTATAAATAATGAAGGAACGAGTAATTATGAATGTTGCAGAACTAATGGGATTGTCAACAGAAGGACTATTAGGATTGAAATCATGTGCAGAAAAAAGTTTGTACCCAATTGATTCGAATTGGTCATCTAATGCAGAAGCTATAATATCAGGAAAAACTCTAAAAGAACTTGAAACTTCAGCATCAAGATTCATATATGAAGAAAGTATATCCTCAAGGATCTGAAGTCCCTGCATGCCGGAGTTTCTCAAAACATTCGCCAGATTTTGCACCAAACTTTCAAGAGCAACAATTTGCTTTTCATTAGTATTTATTGATGTACTAACTGATTCACTGGAAATAGGAAGAAATCTATCTTCTGCAGAGAAAATTCTGGTTTGCTTGTTATTTGCAAGTTGATGGTCTATGGAAGGTGTTGGTGTTTCCAAACAAGACATATCTTGCAAATTTGAAGGCAGCAGAGAGTGATGGGGCGAATTGATTGGCTGCAATTCATTATGGCCCACAAAATTTGGTCTAGACAGTAAGATCCCAAGTCTTTCTTTCAGAATAGGAGAAAGTGTGTCAGAAGAAGTCAAAACATCCAAGGAGTGAACTATTCCTTTCCTAACAAGTGCATTAAAAGCTGAACGAAGACCATTACAAACAAAATGCTTATGATCCATATCATAGTTGTCCACAAGAAGCAACAAAAAATCAAGAAGTGATTGAGTCATGCCAATATATTTGTGCATTGAGCATACCATCAACAGCATTGCAGGCTCAATATTCATTACATTATCAATCCTATCATCAAAGAAAAGCCAGTCAAAAAACAATGCCAGCTTCACGTTGGATTCAATATAGCTCTTTCTACAGGTTGTTAGAAGCCAACCTAAAATAGCCCATCTCGGTGTGATGTTAGTATGAATTATTTCATTAGGTGGATGGTGTGCACAACATATAAACCGAACAATGTCAATAATGACAGTTTCTCTATCTTGTCCTGAAAGAAATTTCTTGTTAAACCATGTTTGGTACCGCCTCTGACAACCAAAGTTTACATGTGTGAGCAGAAACCTCAATTGGGTTTCCATTTCTGGAGTAACACGTAGTAAAAAGTACCGAGTTGAAGTTTTAGAGCTGTAAAGTTGTGTGATATCTGAAAATCCTGCATTCCTGAATTCACTTCGATTCAAAATCAAATCTTTCCATATAGCCAGAAACTCAGGGACATGAAATAGATCTTGCAGTAATCTAATAAGATCCCTTCCAATCTGCATACTCAAACAAAATTGTTCCCTCAGCATCTTAACACAAAACTCAATCTCTAACTTTTTAATTAGCTCGAGCTTTTCATTGTTGAATACCCTACAATGATCAGCTAATAACCGGAGATACACATATAATGCGCTAGTCAAGACAAAAGGTTCTTCCTCCACTAAGCAATCCCACTTGTTAAGAAACAAATTTACCAACTCAAAACACAACCACAAATTCCCATCACTAAAATCCCCACCAACAATTTGCCTCAGCAAACACACCAACAAATCATCAAAACCCACGCCTAAAACGTTCAACACTTCTTTGACAACCCAAATTAACTGCAACTTCACCGAATGAACAAGTTTAACATACAAATCATTAACGAATCTGACAGCCAAACCCACAAAGAAGGCATACCCATCAGTAACAATGGCATGTAGATGCTTAATATGGGTTTTGAACAACTGGGGCTCGGTTAAAACCCCATAAAGAATAGCACGATTAAGTTGGGCATATCCTTGTGCATTCGGGATAGCCAGTGAAAAAGGGGGGCTTAGTTTAGGTTGGAGCTCTTCAAAAGCTTGAATCAAAGACTGTTCAAATTCGTTTGTGGCCTCATAGGCACCAACTTCAAGTAACTTTGATGTCATAGCAGTGCCACAACAACAAACAACAAAAAGAAAGCATAGAAATATGTGTTCACACTAGTACCAAAAGAAACAGAGAGAGATTGAAAAAATATTAAGACTTCACTGATTGAAAGCTCAAGAAACTGGGTTCGGCTTTAACCTGTAAGAGAGAAAGTTTTTGACCGATTAGAAGCAAGGTTCATTTTAAAGTTTCTGTCTTCTTCTTTTCTTCCAACACCGTTGAAGTGATTCTGTTACCGTATTGGCAAGTGTGGGAGTTCGCCACAGCCTAAGTTGTACACCCTTCGACCCGTCTATGTCGGAGCCCGTATCCATAAGTATTGGGCCGGACCAACCTATCTATTTATGAATGACTCAGCCCATTGAAAGGATACTTCTTGGTTTTTCTTCTTCGTCGTCTTCTTCTTCTTTTACCGTGTAAAAACTATTAGCAGCTTCTGTACTTTCAGGCTCACCAGTTCACCTCCTTCTTTAACATTTTGCACCAAGTCATTTCAGGTACTAATCTCTCTCTCTCTCTAAATTTTTGGACATTTCTCAGAATTGCTCATGGCCAACCATTTGAACTTCTGCTTTTTGTATAATCTTTTTTGTATGCCTTCAGAATATCAATATTAATTAGTTTCCATCTAAGGGTGTTTTGTTTTGTCGCTTCTGTTTTTTCTTTTCAAGCCAAAGTCGAAGCCTATGGTCATTTCGATTATGAGTTTTCAAACTGGCAAAGTGTGCGAGCGGCATCTGAATATATTTTCTCATAGGAATTTGATGTTTTGGACTTAGTTTCCGTTGATCTTTTGCATTTGGGGTTGATTGCTTTTGAAAATTAGATCAAATATGACTATAATTTGTTGGTTTGCTTTTGGAAAATGATGGGAAATGACCCCAACTTTGTTGTAATGCCCAATCTGACTAAATCTGTTTGTGATGTGGTGCTTTTATATTGGATAATTGATAGTAAGAACCCCTTTCCTTTGCCTCTTTTTGTACCTGAATGTTTTAAGTTCGTAAGTGGTCCGGGAATGTGTTGTTATGCAGAGTTCACACTCCTATCCTTTCACTCCTGATCAAGATAGTGAAATCATGGCAACCCGGGTCAGTCAAAGACAGCTGATCATTCAAAGTGAGAACTTAGATATTTATGGCAAAGGTAATGCTTCATGATTTTTTTTATTACCTTATTGGTTTATCTACACAGTTGATTTTTGGGTGGCCTTTCAAAATCTCTTCCCTGATCGGTGATATATTAGGTTCTGCTTTACTAAATTGATTATTCTTTTATTTCACAAGCTGTTTTGGATGGAAATACCAAGAACTCGAAGAAAGATATAAAGAAAAGTGGAGTTGCACTAGGACATCGGCAAGCTCTTGGTGATATTACGAACAAGGATCCTCTGCATCATGAAGCATCGCTGAAGAAGAAGAATATGATAAAGGAAGAATTTAATGAAGCTGAGGAAATGTTTTTGCATGACCATAGAAAGTGCATCGAGGAACAGCTTAAATCAATGAATACTTTTTCCCTGGAGTTGGTGCTTCCGGGACATGGTAACATGGTGGCACATGCATTTCGTGGACTTTGACATCATAATTTACAAACTAACTGTATTCTTAATAGACTGTTTGATGTTGTTAATAAGACTTGTATTCAATTTATTATTCTTCTGGTAAAAGTTATTGATGAACCACTTGAGCACTAGATTTTAGGTCGGATATTAACTTTAGCTGTCATGAACTTGTTGTAGGAGTGCTTCTGTTTTGAAATCTGTACCACCGTCTAGCAGTAACTTAGAGGAACACAGTCTAGCAGTAACTTGGAGTCGTATTATGTGGCTTGCAGTCATTTCTTCTGAATGTATGCAAATGTGCAGAAATTTACTAAGTTGAATATGATAAGTAACATTTTGAACTTTAAACTACACACTTTTTGCAGGTTTGTTTATTGCTTGCTTATATTAGTCACTTGAACGAGTAGTTACAATTGTGTAAGAAATGTGAGGTTGTGCAATAAGTAAAAGTCAATAATTGAGAAATTATCAAAATCCATATTCAAGATTCTTTTTGGGATTTCAGAAGTTACAATGCTTTTTAGCTATGATTAAATATATGATTTATTTGTTTATCTGCAGGTTCTCTATTTTCGAGTGAATATCCTGAGGCTAAAGAAGCACAGGTAGTTCTTATGACGATTATGGGTTTTTAAATTATATGATGTTTTCCCCAAGAAAATTGAAACTTAACTAATGTTTAATTAGCTTAATTGAAAGGTTTTTTTACTTGGTCAGAAGCTGGTTGGAGCAGTTGAGCTCCATGTGGTGTAATCTTGCTTTAAGCCGGAATAATCCAATTGGTGGGGGTAGTAAAGCCTTGCAATGGCTCTGCATTTCATTTTTATTGTACTATAGATGTTTGCATCAGATTTTTAATTAATGGAGGTGTGCAGAATAGAGTAGTATCTCTGCAACTTCGTCCTCTCCAGATTCTGTTTTTGCAGCAGGTTTTTGTTATCCCATTGCGAGTTTACCGTTGTTTTGTTGTTGACAAATTAGCAAAATTATGAGTTAAATTTGTGACACAAATCTTTGATATATTTTTGAGGATTTTTGGTCTAATGGGTGAAGTAAATATCAGTTTTTCTTTTAATCCTGTTAAATGCCTTGATGCATTATTGTGTAGGTCAAACTTTTATTGTTTCTATCGCTATGTGTTTATCCCACAGGCTGATATTGAAAGTCCCCAATTCTACCCTGAGCCAGAAGAATTACCCATGATGGAGTTTTCTGATTGGTTAATGTCTTCAACTCGATGGATCTCTCCTCCCTCTTCTCCAACTTGCTGGGAATCTCCACCACTGTCGCCTTCATCTTGGCAATTTGAAACAGTTGAATATGCATTGAAGGGAGAAAGTGATTATTGACTTTTTAATTTTTCAATATCAAGATTTAGTTTTTAGGAGTTCAGCTGGTACTCAATTGAAGTCACATTCCTGCTTATTCTTTTGTAAGAGAACAAAGATGGTTAAAATGTGAAAGTTCTGTTCCTTATAATGTTGGATCTTTTAGGCATTTAATATCGAATAGTTGTTCAATTTGTCTGTTATTTTCCACTTTTTACCTTACTCCATGGCTAGTGGAGTGGAGCTTAATCTTTGAGAATGTAAAAAAGATGTGGTCGAGTCTTATGTAAATCTATAGCATTATGTTATGGTCCCAGATAGAGGATCTAGTTATGGGTCGTTGAAGAGTGAAGTCAAACTTGTGGAATTGTTGCGACGAAGAATTCTTGTTAGTATCTCTACCTTTCTTATTAGGATTGGGCATGAAGGAAATGAGAGCTCATTTAGAGAGAATTCTTCGATCTCTGGAACAATGTATGTGGAGTAGGCAAAAACTTGCCTCAGCCCTTTTCCTTTATTCATAATATATAGGAGTTAACGCCATTGTTGTAGTTACAATAATTAACTACTATCGAGACTTAAAGAAAAATAACTGCAAGAATGCTAAAATTGAAAAAGACCAATTCCGAACTATTCCTCAACTCTTGCAACGTTCTTTTGGCCCCACTTCTCGCGAGAATAGCATTGATAGACTTTAGGATCCAGATAAGTGTAAATTGTATCATGTTTTAAGGCATAGTTTGATATATGTTTAGCTATTAATTCAATCATTTAGTATGTGCTTAGGTTAGAATTGTGTTAATTTGTTAATTATTTGTGTTTTAAGTATTTATGGGTTACTACAAGTATTTGAGCTTAAATATTATATTTTTGAGATACCTTGATGTGTTTGTTAGTATTTCAGTGTCAACATCGAAGAATGGAGAAGTTTCGAAGACATTCGGGCCAAAACAACGACCCACGATCATGACAGAAGCACCAAAGTTGGCCTAAGATCGTGGCCTACATGCCACGATCTGATAGAAGGTTTAGAAGTAGGCCACGATTGTGGCTTGCACGGCCACGGTCGTGGCCTATGTCGGACAGATGTGCAGCTACTTCCAAACTTCGTGATTTGTGTGATTGTTTGGACTTTTCGAACCCCAAAAAAAATCCTAGTTCAACCCCAAACACAAAAGAACATAAATAGAAGAAGAAGAACAGAAAGAAGGAGCTTTTGCATTAGCTACTATTGAGAAACCTACTAGAGAGAGTTCATCGAGAGATTGAGAAGGAGAAGAAGCAAGAGAGATGTGGAGAAGAAGTCAACGCGAAGTATTGCTAGGAATAAAAGGTTTCCCGATGTTGCTGCCTCCATCATCCATTCAGATCTTGTTTTTGGTGTATTTTTAATTTTTATTAATGTATAGAATTGGAATAACTGTTGATGCTAGGATTGTGTGAATGTTGAGGATGTCTAAACTCATCTTCGGGTTATTTTTATCTTTGATTTAATAAAAATCTGATTGTTTTATGTTATTTGGATTCATTGTGATTGGTTTCTAAGATTGCATAATTTGGTAATAGACTGAGAGGGTGAGTCGAATGAAAAATAATTAAATTGAGCTAACGAGAGTTAGGTGATTAAATAAGAACAAGAAATTAATCAAATCGGTAATTGTATGAAGAGAGATCTTACATAGGTTTCAGGTAGTTTATTGGAAAACTTTAGATCTAATTAGGGTATGGATAGATTGTTAATTGAGAGATTGTAATTTTCCATAATCTGATTAGGGTTTACAATTTATGGTTAATGGTTATAACTCGAGAGAGAGTAATTAACCCTAGGATTGTCTAGGACCAATGATCTAATAATTCATAATCGATTAGGTTAGCGTTAAAGATAGCTACAAATTTCCTTTTATCTTAATTGGTAATTTCTTAGGTTGATTCTTGAGTGTTTGTTGCAATTGCTAATTTGTTAATATTTTCGTGATTGATTATTGAATTGATTCGATTGATTGAATTGCATTCTTGTTTTAGTTTTGTTACATTTTGAATTATTGTGAATTGTTTTGGCCTTAGATTTTAGGATTAGATTATCCCTCCTCGTGGGATCGACATCTTAGGTACAACGCAAACGACTTGTAATCTTGCGGATTATCGAGGTTATTAATTAGAACTTACACATATCAAAAAACCGCGATCAAGTTTTTGGTGCTGATGTCAGGGATCGAACTAGGGTTGTGTGTTTTTACCTCAAGTGTGAATTTTACATATTGTATGATCGTTTGTTTACGTTGCATGGTGTGAATTGTGTGAATGCATCAGTGGCTAGGACTTAACGAGATAGATTTAACCTTAAATATAGTCTTTTAGGTTACGAAGATTTATTAGCTTGTGAAATTAGTGACCTAAGTTACTTAGAACTAAATATGCTGGTTAATTAGGATATGATGCTAGTCCATTCACCCTAAGAATTTGCCATACTCACTTATAAGTTTAGGCCAAACAAAGAAGTGGCATTATTAGTACATTTTCATGATAATGATTAGCTAAAACAATAAGGTAGGGAAAAATTTGTGTTAAAAAAAGTTTATAAAATTTAACTAAAGTAACTATTCTGCTAGCCTTTGTTTATGAATATACCTAGTAGCCAGTTGAGAATGTGATATAGATGAGTAACCGGATCAACATGCATCACAAATGTGTGCCTTCGCGTAAAAAGTCTATAATGACAATCCAACCAAGTAGCTTAATAACTACATGACTTAGTTGAGTAACTGAATAGACATTCATCATAAATGATTGCCTTTGAGTAAAAAGACAAGGTTCATGTCCTTAAAGAAAAATCAACAGAAAGAATGTTTTCAAATAAAAACCTACCAAATTTGTTAGTAGCTTGATTTTTCATGAAAACCTAATGAGGAATAACTACACTTTTGTTTTGACTGAATGATTATCAATGTGTGTGTGCAAGTGATAGAGGTTAATAGACTTAACATTAAAATTTTGATTAGTTTGTATGTTTAGTCCAAGGTGTTTAGACGCAGATTTTTCTTGTTAATAAGTTAGAATGACTTGAAGGATTGTGTTTATAGTTAAATTTGTTTCGTTACGTTGAAGCCATTGTCTCATTATTGCATATGCTTTCTATTTTGTGTTTTCTTGATTTGTTTGATTGTTTTTGTTTGTTTGAGGACAAGCAAACATTTAAATGTAGGGATGTTAATAAGTGTAAATTGCATCATATTTTAGGGTATAGTTTGATATATTTTTAGCTTTTAATTCAATCATTTAGTTGTGTTTAGGTTAGAATTTTGTTAGTTTGTTAATTATTTGTCTTTTAAGTGTTTTATGGGTTAGTACAAGTATTTGAGCTTAAATATTATGTTTTTGAGGTATCTTGATGTGTTTGTTAGTATTTTAGGGTCAACAGCAAAGAACGGAGAAGTTTTGGAGATATTCGAGATGAAATAACGACCTACGATCGTGGCACAGAATTGGCCCACGATCATGGCCTACATGCCACGATCGTGACAGAAGGTTTAGAAGTAGGCCGCGGTCGTGGCCTGCATCAGGCAGATGTGCAGTGTAGCACCCCCTTACCGTAGGGTACGCACTGGGACGCCCGCAGGTCATTCCGATACATATCCTATGATAAGGGTGAGCTACGTGCGATCACTACACTCACTCCACATGGCATCACATTTATTTTAACAAT
>JANIIA010000190.1:32801215-32815548 GCA_027478495.1 Erythroxylum alaternifolium
ATCACATTGAAGCACAATAACCACCCAATCACAATTAATCACACATATCACATCAGTCATGATCACAATTGATCATGATCACAATCACAATAAACATATAAGGTACAAATGACACTTCTATGTCATAACTCCCCATATTAATCATCGGGCCTCCTGTCCGGAATTCACAGTCAGAAACACAATCCCGCCATTATTCTCCACAGAAATATATACACAGAACTATAAACAAATAGTAATTGAGAAACCATCTAGGTCACTCACAGTATGCTCCATATTAGCATTCTTTCCCTGGAACGTCTGACTGCTGCCTGACTGCGGAATTTTACCCTGCACAATCATTTAGTGCAATTCATTGCATACACATTAATAATTTGTGTAATTATAAGCACTTATTAATGAAAAATATGTACGATGCATGTTCATGACAATCCCGGTGTCAATCAGACATTTAATCGAAAGATTTATCTAATCGGTCCACTCAATTAGGGTTTCACTCAATTTCTCCTAAAATCACAGAAAAATCACAAATTTGGTATGGAGAGGTAGAGGGCTGTTTTAGAAGTCCAACGCTTTGAGAACGGGGTCAATAGGAGGTTGGACGCAAAAGTTATAAGTAATTGAAGGTCAAAGGTTCGAATTTAACAGAAATTACGAACTTGCCACTAAAAACGCACCATCGCGATTGCCTCGCGATCACGAGGCGCGCGCGGAATGTGCGCACATTCGACGGTCGCAATACGCGCCTCGCACTCGCGCTCGCAAGGGGGCGAGTAGCGCGACCTGGTCGCATTCGCGACCTCGTCGCGCCTGCGACCCGTCGCACTCGCAACGTGGTCGCGCTCGCGACTTAGCTAGCCTCTCCTCTCTTCTTCACTTCGAAAACATGTATACTTCAAAAATACATACCTTTTCACACAAGTATCCAAAAATCACAACTAAGGTCTCATTGGAAAGCTCACAGAAAACCCTACAAGTTTCATGAAGGGCTTGAAAATCAATTTCACCTATAAAGGTGTCAAAAATCACTGCAATGGGGTCTGTCCTATCAACCATACCCCAAAATAATAATACAACTTTCAGACCTTATAACTTCTTATCCTGTTATTCAAAAATTCCATGATTTATAGCAATGGAAATCTCTGAACAAGCTCTACACTTATCATGCAGAACTCCAAAGCAAATTCTACCTCTAACAAGGTCAATTTCTCAATCAAAGTTTCTGCCCTGTTACATTAACACCTAAACCATATCCCAGCTTCATAAATTTATATCTTTCATTTCTTAAATCCAAAAATTACATATTATATATTATTGGAAAGCTATAACATTCCTCTACAACTTTTATTTAGGACACTTTCTCCAATTCGGACCATATCAATCCAGAATTGTCCTCAGAACATAATATGCACAGAATTTTACACTTTTAGGCATTTTTCACACACCAACACACTTAATCTTTCAATGACATCCGAAATTCAACCAGTCATATATCTCAATCCTTATATCAAAAAAATTCATACTTTATGGAGATAGAAATCTAACAAGGAGTTCTATCATTTTCATGAAGACCACTTTAACCAATTCGGCCTAAATCAACCCCAGTTAATCTCTAAAGTTTCTGATCACAACTCACCTTAGTGTCAGTAAATTAAACTGTTCATACCTACACATTTGCTCACATTCAAGACCAAATTTGGAACTCTTAAGGTCAGAATTAGACCTCACTTCCTTCATAAGAAATGTATCTAAATTTGTCTAGTTTCTTTCAAGCTAAACATCACCTCCATAGCATAACCATATCAAAAGTTATGATCAAAAACCTGAAACCTACACAAAGTGAATTTTCCAGCTTTCATGTCTAACTCTACTCCTACATCTTCCATACCAATTCTACACCATTCAACACTCAATTCACTTCATAAATTCACCATAACTCCTCTTACAACTTATCCTTAATCATTAGGTCACAATTTGGCAGCACACAACACTCCATCATCTTTCTTTAATAAACACTCATTTACAACATTAACTAGTATCAAAAACATCTTAATATCACTAACTTACATTATCATCTTCTACCTCATCAATCATCCATTTATGCAAGAGATTCATACCCATACAAATACAACATAATTCTCATACAATTAAGTGTACAAGCTTCACAAATATTGCAATAAATGACAAAACCATAAGATAAAGATTTGTTTCTCACCTATTAAGCTTCCACTCCTTCAATTCTTCA
Organism: Erythroxylum alaternifolium; assembly: GCA_027478495.1. Taxonomy (NCBI): domain Eukaryota; kingdom Viridiplantae; phylum Streptophyta; class Magnoliopsida; order Malpighiales; family Erythroxylaceae; genus Erythroxylum; species Erythroxylum alaternifolium. The sequence continues at coordinate 32,803,458 of JANIIA010000190.1, forward strand.
CACTTTCACAAAGTCTCTACTCTTCACCAACACATACGGCATCTTCATCATCTTAATGGGTGAGAGTTTAGGTTAGGCTTTTAAAGGGACCATGGAAGAGTAAGCAAGGTGTAGAAGAGTGAAAGAAGGTAGGCAAAAATTCAAAGAAGGGACAAAAAGAAGAAGCTACGGATGGAGAGCCCAAAATGTTCATTCTAAACACTTAATATCTTTGATAAAAAGAAGCAAGGAAGGAGACAAAATGGAAGAGTCGTGAATGAAGACTCAAGAAGGCCATTAACTCACTTTTTAATGAATTATAAGTGGCATGTTAGGCAAGTGACATGTGTCACTTGCCACATGTCACACTTTCATTGGTTTACCAAATTTTCTTCCAATTCAATTCCCAATTTCTCTCCAAAATTCCAATGGCTCAATTCAAACATTCTTAATTTCATATGTCTAAATTTCCAGTGCCATTGGCCAGTTATTTTTACTACCAGTAAACCTCTATTATGTCTCTTGACAGTTTTTCAGGTCTGGAAATGACTCCAAAAATTCCCAGAAAATTTCTATAATTCTCTAAAAATTAGAAAACCCTAATGATCCTCTCTAATCCAATTTTTACACACAAAAAGCGTGTTTTCCAAAAGTCACAGTTATTAACAATTAAACCAGGAAAATGTCATGAATGCATGTACAGTAAATTTTCATGTGCAAAAGTCATTGTTCACAAATGCATGAGCACGAGATGTGTTTTCCTAATTTCTCACGTGTACCCATTTCTATAATTCAACCCGTTATACGGAAACGGAATGTTACAATATTAGTAAAGAAGTGTTATTCTATCTATAGAAAGGGACTTTTTCACATATCCCAAACATCTCAAAGCTTATAAGGGTGTATAGTTTTAGAACCCTATACAAGGGGCTAGCACGTAATGACTTCATCTAAGGGGGTCATCACGCTTAACTAGAAAAAGACAAATTTTAATTTTGATAAGAGTATAATAGTATGTGCTTACTGCTTGCTTGTTGTCTATTAAATAAGCCTTCACTTCATTACCCACCTAGCCTCAATCTTTAATCTTATGTAAAGTGAAGTAAAATCAGTAAAATGAATAGTTTAACCTCTTTGTTCAAAGATTTTTCAAAAAGCTTATACTTATTGAACCAATGCTACCCTGAATTCTAAATCACAACAATAGACAACTTGCAACTATATATAAGGAAAAGCTTGTCATTAATAGCAGTCATAGCGGGTTCAAAAAGGAAATGATCTTATACAGAGACTAAAAACTTCTCCTCCTTATCATTCTTGTTTTAGTTATTAATTTCTTGTTAGTTTTGTTACTCTGATTTTGATGGTGTAAAAGTAGCTTTTACTTAAGTTAGCTTTCATAACTTTCTTGAAGGGAGAAGGGCTCAAACGCTAGGTTGAGAACTTTATGAGACCTTGAATACAATATCCTAATTTATATTTTGATTTCCCTTTGTCAAACATTAAGCCTTCAAGTAAATGACCTGGTGCTCTTCTTCCACCTTTTTTAGGAGCTTGCATTTAATGCCATCTTAATTATTGTTGAATCTACTCTCTCCTAAAGATGCTAAGCTAAGACATCTGGAAGACTAAGATATATAAAGATAAAAGTAAATGGAATTTTTATCTTTATTATGTTGGATAATACCTATTTGTACTTGTTCAATCCTATCACAATAAGATGGAATTTACCTAGACTATGAATGAACCAATTATTCAGTCTTGGATAGAAATTTATTTACCTATTTCTCTCTATAATTATTATTACCAACCTCTTTTGAACTCTTTTCACTTTAAATAAGGGACTACCATTTTTATATATTCATAGCTTGTCTCAACTAAGAGAAGGAAATATATCTATATATCTTATAATTATTAACAATATGTTCCTCATGCTAACTACTCTTATGACATTTGGTCAACAAACTATATGAGTTATAAGGAACATTGGTCAAAGTTTCATAATCCTCTTATCCTATGCAAATTGTTTAAATATCCTTTTAAAAAATTATTATTTTTGAAAAATTAAAGAAATTCATTAAAATTTTAGAAATATTAGTATTATAGGAGGTCTAAGGGGAATACCTTTCTAAGACAGTTTAAAACTAATTACAAGCTCTTAAAAGAACAATGTAATGAAGAAAATGCTGAGAGTTTAATTCTCAAAGAAGAGAACAAACTAGAATTGCACTTTTTAGCAATGTCTGGTATGCGTTGTAACACTACACAAAATAACTAAACTTAAAACTATAGCTAGTGATCTAGGTCGATTCTATAGAGAGAGCGTATAAAGCTTTTGTAATGAAACAAATTGGTGCTTAGGATATTTAAGGGGTTTGTTAGTTTTCGAATAACAAAATAAAATGAATTTAAACTAAGGAAAGCAAATTAAAGCAAGAAGTGAAAAGAGATAAAATTGATGAATGGGTTTTAGAATTCAATTCTTGGTTCAATCTTGACCTACACATGAATAAGCATATTTCAATATCTTGTTATTCTCATATCTCTACTGGCAACTATTAATCGTAGGCTAACAATAAGCTCTGTTAACATCAATTTTCCCTTATGTCGTGTTCAATTAAAAAAATCTCTTTAACCAAACTTAACTATCGAAGCTGTCTAGATTTAATAGGATAGTCATATTATGAGTTATGAAAATAGATTAATCAAGATAATAAACACGTAAGCTCAAGTCATTTAACCAAGGTTACATTGTCCCTAATGATTTAAAACCATTAGTTGCAACAAATGAATCCAAACACAACTGTTAAGTATTGCATTTAAGATTCTATCAATTTATGTAAAAACAATCAAACAGAGAATTAAATCATTCTTACACAACACCCAATTCAATAAACATAGGATAACATAAACAATCCCTAAGAGAGAAAGAACACAATACACATTGGAGATTAAGCCTACCATACTAAACATGCTATAAATAAATATGTAATTCTACGGATTAATTAATGAGGATCATAACGCTTATATAGTTAATTTTTTTGAAATATGTGATACTTTTCAATATCATGGAATGTCAGAAGATGTCCTAAGGATGAGGCTTTTTCCTTTCACATGATAGAGTCAAGGTATGGTACCATTCACTCAGTCACATAAATGTAACAATTTCGAAGCAATTAGAGCATGCATTCCTAGATAAATACTTCCCTCTTACCAAGATGATGAAATTGATAAAGAAAATCAAAAATTTCTAACAAAGTGATGGGGAGTCACTTTATGAAGCATAGGAAAGAGATAAGGATTTGCAAACGAGGCTTCCTCACCATAACCTACCTAAAGAATTCTTGTTGCAAACATTCTACAATAGAGTTACTCCACTAACACAAGGCACCGTAAATGCAACATCTGGAGGATCTCTAATGAAAAAGACGGTTGAGGAAGTGGAGGAATTGTTGGAGGAAATGGAAAGTAATAGCTTTCTTTGAACAATGGATAGAAGTAGACAACACGTATACGAGAGCAAAAGGGACCTATAGCTGTTGATTTAATAACGAAAATGCAAGCCACAATAAAAAACTTAATTAAATGAAAGCCCCCTCTTCAGCTCCTATTAAAGAACTTCAACAGAGATGTGAACTATGTGGACAAGATTACCATGATACCATTGACTAATTTACGACACAAAACAACGAACTGAAGCAACTCAATTACATAGGAGCACAATTTGTTTAAGGAGGGGGAAACAATCGCTGCTCAAACATGTATAATCCTAAATGGAAGAACCACCTGAACTTTTCTTGGTTAAACAATGCAGGAATCCAATTCTAACCTCAAAGGCCACCTAAATTCCAATAGGAGAAATCAAATTCCATGGACGCTAGGTTAGAGAAAATCTTAGACAAGATTGAAAACATGGATTAAGCTCATAAGAGGTTGGAAGAAAGTTTCGAACAAGTAACGAAGAATCATGTCTCCTCTATCCATAACTTAGAAGTCCAAATGAGCCAATTAGCAAATGCATTATTTGTATGAAATGCTGGGAGCCTTCTAAGCATTACAGAAACAAATCTGAAAGAAAGAATAATGGCGATCACCCAGGAAACTTAAGAGAAACTCAATCAAATTGAAGAAGAAAGGGAAGAAGAAAAGAAAAGGGCTAAGGAAGGTTCCTTGCAAAGTAAATATAACTTGATAGGAATCGAGGAGTATCGACCTACAATTCCATACCCTATCTTAATGCAGAGAAAGCCAAAAGAATTAGAGTTAAATGAGGTTATTGATGTAATAGAGCAATTGAAAACACGACTTGCCCTTATGGGATCCATAAAAGAGAAGTTTGTAAACAGAGAGGAATCGAAGAAGTTAGGAGGTGAAATATTAAACAAAGAGAATTCCAACAAAGTGGTAGCCCATACCACAAAAGCAAGATGATCATGGGGATTTTTATATTCCTTGTACTATTGGTAGCTTCAAAGTAGATAAGGCTTTTGTAGACTTAGGAGCTGGCATAAGTATGATGCATTACACTTTGTACAAAAAGATGGAGTTAGGTGAAATAACACCAATCCGGATGTGTGTGTAAATGGTTGATAGATCAATCCACCCATAGGGCATAGTCAGGGATGTTTTTGTTAAGGTTGACAAATTCACCTTTCCTATGGACTTTATCACCTTAGACATAGAGGAAGATTTGAAGACATCCATTATTATTGGATGACCATTTTTGGCTATCGTCTGATCTCTTATAGACATTGATAGAGGCGAGTTAACTCTAAGAGTGAGGGATGAGAGGGTTTCATTCAAAATGTCTAATGGTACAAGAAATTCTTTTAAATCTATGGACGCTATTAAGAGGAATGGGTCTTGTGAAAAAGTTAAGAGAGTTATACTCACGAGGACCTACCAGAGAAACCATAAGTTCAAAAGAATAATTAAAAGAAGAAGATGAGGAAGAAGGGTCACTTACAGGTTATGAAACCTATAAGGGCGCTACAATTACATGATTTGTTTAAGCCGCCGTGAGAAAAAGCAATACGTCAAGCTATTGAAGGTAAATGAACTGCTACATAGGAGGCAACCCATGATTTCAACTTTTTGTTGTTTTGTCTACTGCTTTAGATTAGGTTTTCAATTTTGTTTTCGCATGTTTTTCAGATACAAGTTAATATCTTGGAAAAATTGAGCTAGTTTTCTTTGTCTCTCTCTTTTACAATGGATTGGAAGGGCATGAAAGAAAAAAATGAGGTGATGATGGAAATATAAGGTAGGGAAGGAATTCAGGAGTGACATGAGGAAAAGAATCAAAAACGGGAAGGAGTGTAAAAATTCACAGAGCTTAGTCATGATCGTGACCTAATTTTAAAGTCCTTACCACAATCACGATTGTGACCTTGTTTTAAATATTCTGTCATGAACGTGACATCTTAGGTCATTATCGTGACCCTGAAGTTCCTTTCTTTCACAATCATGACCTACGGCAGGGATGGGCATGTGAAAATTTCAAACCTTTCTCTTAATTTTACCCCTCCTTTCTCCTAGCTAACTTATATATTTACCCGTACCCTTATTTTTCTCACCCATAACAATCTCTCTACTCTCTTTTTAGCAAACAAACTCTTAAATCCTCTCACTTATCTCTACAAAATTCTTCATGTCTCTAAATTCTTCACATCTCTCATTCCAAATAGGACTGAGAATTAAGCAGACAGTCAAATGTGCTCAACAAAAGGGCAAACTATAAGTGTCGGGGTGCAGAAAAAGGAACCCAGCAGAGGATTATGGAGCGCCCTTTCCTATTTACTCGGAAGAGAAAGGTAACCATTTCCAAACCCTTAGTTCTAGAACCATTGTTATGCCTAGATACTTTGACTTTGATGAATTAGAAAAATTAGGTTTAAGAGAAAATGTTGAAAACTTAGGTGGTAGAATTCGATGGGATAAATTCTTGCATTTCAACTTTATCATTTATGAAAAACTCACCCTTAAATTCTTCACCTCCCTTAAATTTGAGTCAAGCAATCCAAAGGAATTATGGTTTTGGTTGTATGGTCGATCGTATATGTTAAATTATGAAATTTTGTGCGAGATCGGTGGATTCCTAAAATCGACCATCGTGGATCGACATGATGAATTCCGTGTCAAATGTTATTATACCTAACTCATTAGGATGGATAACTTCAACCATAAAAATACACACAATAACATAATTTGGAGCATTGAACACTTGTTGCTACATAAGTTCATGTGTCAAACTGTGTTTGACAAAAGTGAAGGCAACAAGTGTTCAATCAAGGAGCTATTTATTTTTTGGTGCATGGATAATAGTGTAAGTTTGCACATCCACCCACTTTTTAACACTCTTATTGTTACTCAAAAAAAGAGAAGCAATAAACTTGGCGTGGGATGCTTGGTTTCAGCTATTGCGAATTATTATATTCTAAACTGTGATGAACTAATTGTTTGTCTTCTTGGGTTTCTTAACACTCGACATTTGAAGAGAGCTGAGATCTCAAAAGCCTAATCTATTGGACTTCAAGATATCAATGCAAAATCACATGTTAAGAACAAGGTAAGACAGGCCAGTTCGAGCTCAGCACCATCGCATCAATAAGTGGAGGAGTCAATCAGCGAAGAATCCGAAGAAGAAGAAAAAGCAAAATAGGAGAAGGTACTTGAGGTAATAACAAAGCAATTGCAAATAATGACAAGGTATTGAAGGAGATAGCGAACAAGCAAAGATGACAACGCCTAGACTTCTGAAGCATTTACAAATATTTTGCTGCTCAAGGCATGGAGATTCCACCTCAGACACCATCACCATTACCAACTTAATCGCATGCTCTAACCTTTGTCTTATTTTTTTTTTCTGTTTTCCTATTATTTTGTTTTATTCCCACCTTAGGTGTTGTTTGTTCTTCTCACATTAAGGACAATGTGTTGTCCAAGTGTGGGAAGGTGTGCACTATTATTTTTATTTTTGAGTGGGACTGTTACATATCGTATGTTAGTTTTTTCTTAGGTTTTCTTATTGTGAATTGTATGCATGTGTCAATGGTTTAGCTTTGAACATAGTCTTCCAAGTTATAAAAATTTATTACCTTATGTAATTTGTGTTCTAGGTATCTTTAGTTAACTAAGCATGTTAATTAGGATCTGACGTTAATTTGCTCACCTTAGGAAATTTGTTACATACATTTATAATCATAGGTCAATTAAATAAGCAATGTTGTTATTATTTTTTCATGAAAATGATTAGTTAAAGAAATCAAGTAGGCAATAAAATATGAAAAAATGTTTGTATTTCTTAAACAAATAATTATTTTGCTGGCCTTAGGGTTATGAATAGAACTATTAGCTAGTTGAAAATATGATGTAGCTAAGTAACTAGGAGACATTCATCACAAATGTTTGTCTTCGCATTAAAAAGTTATGATGATATTTCAACCAAGTCTACTAATAAAAGCATGACCCAGTTGAGTAATAGGGGGACATTCATCATAAATGTTTACCTTCGTGTGAAAATAAACGTTAAAGAATCCTAACAAAATGGTGTTTTAATAAACAAATCCTATTGATCTTTGTTAATAACATGATTTTTCATGAAAAGCTACTTAGTAATGTTTACAATTTTAGTTGATTACTACTTATTAATATATGTATGCAAGTGTCGAGGGCGAGTGAATATGACGTTAAGGTCTTGATTAATATATTTATTTAGTCTACAGCTCTTAGTCACTGATTGCATAAGTTAATAAATTAGAGCAGTTTGAAGGGTTGTGTTTGAATTTAAATTAGTTTCGTGAAGTTCAATGCCATTGTATCATCATTGCATTTGTGTGCTTGTATTTCTTATTGATTGGTGTGTTTGTGTTTGTGTTTTGTTTTGTTTTTTCTTGAGGACAAGCAAAATTTTAACTTTAGGGATGTTGATAGTTATAGGTTACATTATGTTTTAGTGAGTAATTTAGTATGTTTTTAGTTGTTAATTAGATGATTTGTGCATGTTGAGGTTTAGAATTGTGTTAGTGTGTTTATGTGTTATGTGGTTTACAGCATGTTATCGAGCTTTAATTGTGTGCTTTTGACGTGTTTTTATGTGCTTGTTAGTGTTTTAGATTAGGTAAAGAAGATCGGAGAAGTTTGGAGAAGCTTGGAGGAAGACTTAGGGCTATCATGACAGAAGCAACCAGCCAGGGTCACAATTGTGATACCCTTATCACGATTGTGATAGAAGCCAAATAACACCAGGTCACGATCATGAAAAAAGCTCAATTTCAAGTGTAACGATCATAACATACCTTCCATGATCGTGATAGGCGTGACACAGACGTAAGGATCTACTTCCATTTCTATTTTTGGAGGGTCATTTTGAACTTTTTGGCCTGGGTAAAACCTAGTTTTTACCCTAAAAGATAAAAAACACTATAAAAAGAAAAGAAAATGACCTAATCAAGAAGCCTCCATTAGCCACTTTTGGAAAGAACCAAAGAAGAGGAGAGAAGAAGAGAGAAAAAGAAGGAGTTGTTTCTGTTATTGCCACTCCTATTCCATTCTAAGTCAACTTTCTCAATTTATTTTGTTATTTCTTTTATTTGATGTATAAGATAGATATAAGGATGGTGAATTTGTGTTTAAGGACGTTTGAAACTCTTTTTGGGATTTGTTCTTGAATCAATGTTAATTTGATTGGTTTTGATGTTAATGTATTGGATATTGTGACTGTTTGTTGTACTTGCATGCTTCGGTAACAAATCAAGAGAGTGAACCGATAGTAAAATGATTAGGTTGGGTAATGAGAGTTAACAATCTAATAGATAACACAAACAATCAAATCAATAATTTATATAAAGAGAGATCTCGTGTGAGGACTTGATTGTCTATTAGAGTGCTTAAGATCTAATTAGAATATGGGCTATTTTTGTTAGTTAAGAGATTGCAATTTCAATAATTCGATTTAATCAGGGCTTATGATTTAGGTTTTAATGATTAGAACTTGAGAGAGAATAATCCAACCTTTGAATTCTAGGACCAATACCAATTAACTCAAAAGTAATCAAGTTAGCATTTGATGATAGGATAAATCCCCTTTTCTCATAATTGGTTAATCTTCTTTGTTTGATTTTTTGATTGTCAATTGTTTGTGTTCAAATTTAATTTCCTTGCATTAATTTAGAATTTAAATTTCAATCAATCAATATTCAATTGCTTAAATTTCTGTTTTGGTTTTTATTTCTTTTTAATTACAATTTCCAGACCTTAGACTAAGTTAGGATTCATTTAGTTCACTAATTCCTTGTAGGACTGCCACCTTAACTACTACGCTTATGACTCGTGCACTTGTAAAACATTGAGGGCTTTATATAATTGAAACTAGCTCAACACTTTTAACTCACTTTAGCTATTATTTTTCCAAATTCTACCTAAAACTAAATATGAACCAAAATGAGTTTCTTAAACATTTTATAACATTAATCACTAAGTGTTGTGGGATAAATGTATAATAAATTAAGTACATATCAAATTTCCTCACACTTAACCTTTGACTGTCCTTAGGCAAAACAATAAAATAAAATCACAAACCAGAACACTTACTCATTTTATATATTTCCCAAGAATAGATAATCATAAGAAAAAAGGAATACCTTTCAAAACCTTGACAAGAAATCAACATTCAGCGCTTCTATTAATGACCAATCAATAATCATTATCTTTAAAAACTGAGCAATCTAGAGGTAGTGTAATAGCCCAGACCACCTGCCCACAGATATTGTCCACTTTGAGTTACCCATAAGGCCAAGGCCCTCACGATTTTGCTCTTCTTGCACCTGAAAAAACACGTCTATGGGGAAAAGGTATCTGTACCCTTATAAGGTGTACTTCGTTTTCCTCTCCAATCGATGTAGGATCTTGATTGTAGTTTTTCGATATGTATAAGTTTTAATATTTAACCTCGATAATCCACAAGTGTACGAGTCATTTGCATAATACCTATGGTATCGATATCACAAGGAGGGTTAATCTAATCCTCAAATCTAAGGCCAAAATAATACGCAATATTCAAAATGTAACGAAACTAAAATAGGAATGCAATTCAATCAAGTAATTCAATTTAAGAATTAATCACGAAATATTAGCAAATTAGCAATTGCAATTGCAATTGCAATGCATACATTCAAGAATTGACCTAAAGAACTACCAATTGAGAGAAAGAGGAATTTTACCTATCTTTAACACTAACCTAATTGATTATGAATTATTGGATTATTGGTCCTAGACGATCCTAGGGTTGATTACTCTCTCTCGAGTTATAACCATTAACCTAAATTATAAACCCTAATTAGATTATGAAAAATTGGAATTTATTAATTAACAATTTATCTAAACCCTAATTAGATATGAAGTTTTCCAATAGACTACCGGGAAGCTATCTGAGATCTCTCTTCACACAATTACTGGTTTGATTAATTTCTTGTTCTTATTAAATCACCTAACTCTCGTTAGCCCAATTTAATTATTTTTCATTCGATTCACCCTCTCATTCTATTATCGAATTAAGCAATCTTAGAAATTAATCAAAAAGAATCTAAATAACATAAAATAATAAGATTTTATTAAATCAAAGATAAAAACAACTCGAAGGTGAGTTTAGGCATCCTCATCATTCACACAATCTTATCATCAACGGTTATTCCAATTCTATACATTAATAATATTGAAAATACACCAAAAACAAGATCTGAATGGATGATGGAGGCAGCAACATCTGGAAACCTCCTATTCGAGAAGTACTTCGGGTAGGCTTCTCCTCCATGTCTCTCTTCCTTCTTCTCTTTCTCAATCTCTCGATGAACTCTCTCTAGGGTTTCTTAATAGTGGCTGATGCAAAATTTTTTTTTCATCTCCTTTGTCTTATTCTTTATATATCTTTTGTGTTTTGGATAGCCTTAGGGTTTTTTCGAGGTCCAAAAGATCTAAAAATTCCCTCAAAACTTGACTTTTCAAAGTGTCTACGCGTCTGTCTGACTCAGGCCACGACTTTGGCCTTTTAAGCCAAGATCATGGGCTGTGTCTTGGACTTTTGTCATGATATGGGTGACGATCGTGGGCTAACTTCAGTGCTTCTTTCACGATTATGGGCTATTATGCCATGATTATGGGCCGTTGGTTTGGCCTAAGTGTCTCCGTAACTTCTCCATTCTTCGATGTTGACCTTGAAACACTAACAAACATAAAAAGTTACCTCAAAGACATAATAATTAAGCTCAAAGACTTATACCAACCTATAAAAACACTTAAACACATTTAACTAACAAACTAACACAATTCTAACCTAAACACATATTAAACGATTAAGTTAACACTTAAATACATAACAAACTAAGTCTTAAAACATGATGCAATTCACACTTATCAACATCCCTACACTTAAACGTTTGCTTGTCCTCAAGCAAACTAAAAAACAAACACAAAGAAATTCACACAGTACACATTGCAGTAATGAGACAATGGCTTTAACTTCATAAAATCAACTTAATTTTAAACACAATCATTCAAGTCATTTCAATCATTAACGTGTCAAATCTGCATCTTGGGCTTTTGAACTAAATATACATATTAATATAGACTTAAGTGTTAAGTTGTTTACCCTTTTCAATTGCACATATCCATTAATAATCTTTTAGTCATTCAAACTTTGTAACTACTCTTGAGTAAATTTTCATGAAAAGTCAACTATTACAAGTTCGATAGGTTTTATTCGAAAACAAACATTTTTTATTTACTTTTTGTGAACATGGGCTTAGTCTTTTTATGCGGAGGCAAAACATTGGTAATGAATGTCGATCTAATTACTCGATTAAGTCATGTTTTTTATTAAGTAGCTTAGTTAGTGTAACATCCCCTCACTTATGGGAAGGGCATTTTAGTCATTTTGAATGGGTTAGAAATATTGAAAGTATTTTTGACATATTCATGCATTCATATATGCACATGAATAATATTGACATGATTGTACATGCATGCATGACTTTTCCCGGTTTTTAAATTGTGACTAATTGTGTGTCATAGAAAAAGTGTCTTAAGTGATTGAAAATTGGAATTGGAGAGGTTCATT
>JANIIA010000190.1:32824189-32834189 GCA_027478495.1 Erythroxylum alaternifolium
CAAGACTCTTGATACCTCTCTCTCACTCTAGAACTCTTCTAGAGCCCTTATGCTCTCACTTGAGTGTGTAAGAAGTGGTTAAACTTTTATTTACATAAGTGAAGAACTCACTTATGTACTCATTTGTGCCCTCCTTAGACAACGACCCATGATCGTGGCCTACTTAAAATTAGGTTTGCCTTCGTTCACGATTATGACCTACTTAAAATTAGCCATACACATTATGTTTTTCATTTGATCTTTTATGTGTGTGACCCTTAGGTTCTCGATTATTTTAGACACTTGAATTAACTCTTAATTCAAGCAAATCATGAAGGGTTTAATGATGCCAATTTGCCAGAATATAAGTGGACTAACACAAGAACTCTTCGATAGTTAATTATCCAACTTATAAACCTTTTGATAGATAATTACCGTGCAATTCATCTTTTCACCATACTATACCCTGTTTGGTTCAGAGTATGGGCTATGTGTCAGCTCCCGCCAGACTGGCTATGTCACATCTAGTCTAAGTGATGTAAGTTCTTGTCTTGGAATCTCATTACTCTATGTGTCATTGAAGACTCTCTTCATGACACATAACTGCTATAGCCAGAGACTCCTAAGTAATGACCCAACAAGAGGTCGTGAGTATCATCTCCTTCTATCAGGAGTGGTGAATTCTTTATTGGCTACTCAATAACCTTCGAATACTAATAGTTGTATCCAATCACCACCCAAAGAGAGACCTTGTCTCGAGGTAATAAGGAATGATGCGAAAGCACAAGATTAGTATCTAAGATATCTTGAGTACCTCAAGTCTAAGGATATTTGCACCATTGCTATGATGAAATTAATCATTGACATTTGACAGATCATCCATATGACAATCTCATAGTGGGTCATCCGATGTACTTACTACCCTTAGTAAGCATCCACATGTTAACTCTAAACATCTCATGTTTACAGTTTGTGAGATCTACTGCTTGATCAAATCAAGGAGTATAACGTGTGCTAGTCTGTCTGTATTAATAATGGCCGATCTTATTGATCCTATGATTAGGGATTATTTAGATACTGACATAATTGCACATGGTAGGAATCTCATTATCATAATCTTATCATGATTTTGTTCATGTTATATTTTGTATCATAGACTTCATTAATTCGATTTAAGGTCAATATTAATTCATATATAAATAAATATCAAATTAATGAAAAATGCCTTTCACTTTATTAATCAAAACAAAGTTAGTATAAAAGTGTTAAAGGTGATTGCCTTTAACGCACTACTCTGACAATCTCCCACTTGCACTAAAGCTAATCACCTTTGTATATAATACTATAGGCGAGTACACAAGAATCAAATTTTATTTGAGGAAGTGGCTTAGTAAAAAGATCGACAATGTTATGATCTGTGGGCACTCTCTCAATCTTCACATCACCTCTATCAATTATCTCCCTGATCAGGTGATATCTTCTGAGTACTTGCTTAGACCTCTGATGAGACCTTGGTTCCTTGGCTTAAGCTATAGCCCCATTGTTGTCACAATACAACAATATTGGGTCTACTATGCTCGGAACCACTCTAAGTTCCATAACAAACTTCTTGATCCAAATAGCTTCTTTCGCCACTTCCGCAACTGCAATGTACTCTGACTCGATCGTCGAATCAGCAGTCATCTCTTGTTTGTAACTCTTCCAACAACTACTCCACCATTTAGTGTGAAAACATAACTTAACTGGGATTTAGATTCATGCTAGTCAAATTGAAAATTGGCATCTGTATGCCCGCTCAGTACGAGATCTCCATTTTCATGTATTAAGAACACATCCTTAGTCATTTTCAAGTACTTTAAGATATTCTTGATAGCCACCCATTGACATTCACCAAGATCCAATTGATATCAGGTCTTATACATAATATAGCATGCATGAATGATCCTATTGTCAAAGCATATGGGATCATACTTATGTGAGTCCTCTTATCTTGTGTCTTGGGAAATAGATTCGGAGAGTTTTATCCCATGAGTCATGGGAAGAAACCCTCTCTTGGACTACTCCATGTTAAACCTATTTAGCACTTTATCTACGTATATTGACTATAAAAGACCTAACAACTTCCTATATCTATCTCTATAGATCTTTATTCCTAATATATAAGTTGCTTCTCTAAGGTCTTTTATGGAAAAATTATGGGATAACCAAAATTTGACATATTGCAAACTTGAGACATCATTTTCTATTAGTAATATGTCATCCACATATAACATAAGGAATATGATAGAACTCCCACTAACCTTTTTGTTCACACAGGGTTCATCAGGATTTTGTGAGAAACCAAACTCTTTGATTATCTCATCAAATCAAATGTTCCAATTCCTAGATGGTTGCTTCAATCCATAAATAGATTTCTGAAGCTTGCATACCTTTTTTTCCATCTTTGAATACAAAGCCCTCAGATTGTATCATATACACATCCTCAACTAGGTTTCCATTTAAGAAAGATGTCTTCACATCCATTTTCCATATTTCATAATCACAATAAGCAGCAATGTCTAGGAGTATTCTAATGGATTTAAACATGGCTACGGGTGCTAAATGTCTTATCATAGTTAACTCCTAGTCTTTTATAATAATATTTAGTGACTAGCCTCACTTTAACCATGGATTTAAACATGGCTACGAGTGCATCCTATGAGTTTTAACCCTTCAGGTGGGTCAACCAAAGTCCATACTTGGTTTTCATACATGGAAACCATTTTGGACTTCATGGCTTGAAGCCATTTTTTAGATTATGAACTCTTTATAGCCTCTTCATAAGTTGTAGGCTCATCGTCCTCTATAAACAACACATCATTGTGTTCGCCTACGAGAAATCTATATCTCTCTTGAACATTATGTATCCATGTTGATTTTATTTTTAAAAATTCACTTGCATCCTATAGGTTTTAACCCTTCGGGTGGGTCAACCAAAGTCCATACTTGGTTTTCATACATGAAAACCATTTTGGACTTCATGGCTTGAAGCCATTTTTCAGATTCTGAACTCTTTAGAGCCTCTTTATAAGTTGTAGGCTCATCGTCCTCTATAAGCAACACGTCATTGTGTTCACCTACAAGAAATCTATATCTCTCTTGAACATTATGTATCCTACTTGACCTATGAACATTTTGTGTGTCAAAAGGTTCAACTATTGTCTCATTTCTGTGAAAAACAATTTTGTGTTTAGGCAGTTGATTCGCATTTGTTTGAGCATCATGAACTTCATCAAGTTCAACTTTGCTCCCACTGTCTTCTCTTAAAAGAAACTCTCTCTCTAAAAAGACAACATGCTTTGAAACAAAAACCTTTTGCTCTAAAGCATTATAGAATTAATACCCAATTGTTTCCTTAGGATATCCTATAAATAGAGATTCTTTAAGCTTGTTTGATTGAATCTGCTTCACATAAGCTGGATAACCCCAGATTTTCATATGAGAAAGGTAAGGCCTTTTGTTACTCCATATCTCATATGGAGTAACTTCAACTACCTTTGAAGGGACTTTATTTGTCACACACTCTCGAGTGCATAACCCTAAAAGTATTTCGGTAGATCTGATAAGCCAATCATTAACTTTACCATGTCCAACAAGGTTCAGTTTCTCCTTTCAGCCACACCATTATATTGTGGTGTGTAAGGTGGAGTCCACTGAGATACTATCCCATTATCTTCGAGATAAGTTAGAAATTTCTCGTTTAAGTATTCACAACCTCCATTTGATCAAAGTATCTTAATACTTCTACTGAGTTGTTTCTCTACTTCAAGTCTAAATTGTTTGAACATTTCAAATGCTTTAGACTTATATCTCATTAGATACACATACTTATATCGTGAGTAATCATCAATAAAAGTAATGAAGTACATAAAACCACCTCTGACATGAATGGACATCAGACCACATACATCAGAATGTATTATGTCTAATAACCATTCATTTATTTACCTTTTCCTTTAAAAGGTAATTTAGTCATCTTACCTAACAAGCAAGAGTCATATGTTTCGTATGATTCATAATCAAATGACCTTAAGCTACCATTCTTCTGTAGCTTAATCATGCATTTCTCACTTATATGGCTAAAAAGACAATGCCATAAGTAAGATGATTTTAAGTTATCTCTTTTTTTCTTTTATTGTCATTGATATTTAAAATTGGATTGCACATATCTTATATGTAAATTTCACTGCACAATGTAGCAGTACCATAAAACATTTCATTCAACTTAATTGAATAACCATTGCTTGAAAAAGTTAAATGAAATCTTGCTTTATTAAGGCATGAAACATATACAACGTTTTTTGTCACAACAGGTATAAAACAACAATTTTTCAAAATTAACTCTAGCCTACTAGGAAAATACAAAACATATGTCCCTACGGCTAATGCAGAAACTCTTGCTCCATTTAGTATCCAAGATATCCTTGAGTACCTCAAGTCTAAGGATATTTTTTTGAGGTAACAAAGAATGATGTCAAAGCATAGGATTAGTATCCAAGATTTCTGTAAGTACCTCAAGTCTAAGGATATTTGCACCATTGCTATGACGAGATTAATTATTCACATTCGATAGATCATCCATATGATAATCTCACAGCGGATCATCCAATGTACTTACTACCCTTATTAAGCATCCACATGTTAACTCTAAATATCTCATCTTTACAGTTTGTAAGATCTACTGCTTGATCAAATCAAGGAGTATAACATGTGCTAGTTTGTCTAGATTAATAATATCTTGTCTTGTCTTATTGATCTTATAACTAGTGATTGTTTAGATACTAACATAATTGCACATGATAGGAATCTCATTATTATGATCTCATCTTGATTTCCTTCATGTTATTTTTTGTATCATGGACTTTATTAATTTGATTTAAGATCAATATCAATTCATATATAAATGAATATCAAATTAATGAAAAATACCTTTCGCTTTATTAATCAAAACAAAGTCAGCACAAAAGTGCTAAAGGTGATTGCCTTTAAAGCACTACTCTAACACCCATAACCTAAACACCAGTTCTTTTTGTAACAAAAGCTAACCGAACACTATCTATGGATCAACCTATACTCACCACTGCTACAGTTGTAGGTCTAGTTTATTTTGAGTAATGTTAAGATGCGTTATGTCAATTTTGGCAAACCACATCAAGCATATATCACTCATAAAAGTTGATCATAAATAATACTTTGTAACATTACTCAAATAACTAGACCTATAACTATAACAGTGGTATAGTGGTGAGTCTAGGTCGATGTCATAGAGTGTTCAGTTAGCTTTTGTTATAAAAATAGTTGGTGTTTAGTTGTAAGGGAGGTCTGTTTGTTTTGAAATAAGAAAATAAAAATGAAATTAAGCTAATGAAAACAAATTAAAGAGAACATTAAAAAATGATGAAAGTGATGAATTCGTTAAGGACCCGATTCTTTGGTTCAATCTCATCCTATACCCAATTAGACATATTTCATTGAATTTTTGTTCTTATACCTATCCTAGCAACTATTAATCCTAGTTTAACAATAAAATCTGTTAACCTTGGTTTTTCTTTATGTCTTGTTTAATTAAAAATAGTTTGTTTATTAAACCTAGCTATTGAACAACCTAGAACAACCTCTTTAGATTTAATTGGATTGTTGCATTATGATTTAGGAAAACAGATTAATCAAAGCAATAACCACACAAACTCGGGTCATTTAACCTAGATCATGTTATCCTTAATGATTTACAATCATTAGTCTCCACAAACGAATCTCAACATAATAATTACGAATTATATTAAAGATTATTGAAATGAGTTCTTACATAAAAACAATCAAATAGAACATTCAATCATTCTTACACAACAACTAAACATTAAACGTAGGATAACATAATCAATACCTAAGAGAAAGAACAATAAACAATGATAGAAATACTTAACCGGGTTCTTCAGTGTCGATGTCACCTCTGAACTGATGTTGGAAAGCCTAGTCCTCCATGGGTCTCCAAAGGATGAGAGGTTTGTCCCTCTTCATTCTCCCAAAACCCTTCTAGTTATTTTGACAATGATTAACCTAAGCACAATTCTTGTTAATAGGCTCTACACTCTATTCATATTAAAAATTCTAATAATTACTAACTGTCGCTTGAGGTTTCTAGGGGAAGAATGAGTTCCTTCAACGAAGATATCGATAGAGGCAAGCCTTTAGGAGTTATACTTTAAGCACAAAGTAGCGTTGATGGATAAATAAACTTGAACTTGAACTAACGCAATATTCTTGAGCTACACAAAATAATTATAATTATAGCGACTCATATATTAACTTCTACACCCTTAACTCCTAACTAAGGATGTTGCACATTGCGGCCATTTCACTATTGCATTCTATATAGATATTATATCTAATGATCAATTCATGTATCCAATTACTGGTAACTTAAATAAAATGATTAATTTTCTGTTCTGTATCTTGAAAGAACATCATGTTACTTTCTCTTCATATTGCATATACTACATCTCTAAAAGCAACCTTAAAAATTAAGAGATGATGTCTTTTAGACTAATCATTGTGTTGGAAATAGAAGTTATATTATTGTTGAATCATGCTCTATATGGCAGTTGCATACTGACATTGGAAGAACATGATGGTGTCGGGTTTTTTATTGTAAAGTTTCCGTTAGGATTGTTACTAGGTACATGGTCATGTATGATTGAGAACCCCTTGACATTGCTTGCCCAATCATTCCCTTATATTGACTCCTTTACCTTGGCATGGTCTGGTAGCATATGTCTTGTGATGTAAATAGCAGATACTCCTACAAATTCAACTCAGAAACAACAAAGAAATGAAGAAACATGAAGAATCGAAGAAGAGTATGTTTGAAGGTTGAAGAGTGAAGAGAGACAAGCTCTCAAAGCTTCTCAATATGATAGAAACAAATGAATCACATTAAGACATGCCCGCTTGATACATTCAAGTCAGAAGCTAATGGATCAAAGTAGTGTCGTATCCCTTAAGCCACTAAACTCAATACACAGTCGTTTGACAATAAATCAGAGGTTTCAAACAAAATGAACAGTATATGAAGATTCATTAAAGACTCCCATGGGAGGCACATGACAAACATCAGATCCATGCATGTTCATCTGACCTCTTCAACTATAAAAGAAGCAGAAGCATCAAACACAAAACTTAATATAAATACTTCATTTTCTACTTTCATTGTATTCAATCTTTGAGAGTGCAAGAACAAAGTTAGAAAAAAGATCAGAGAGTGCTAGGGTACTAATTTGTGGGTACTAAGGGAGCTTTGGAGGCTCTTTCAAGTGTTGCTAAACACTCAATCTCTGTACTGTTTTCTCATCTTCTCCATTACTAGTTGAAACCACTAAAAGTGGGAACCTCGGATGTAGATAGTGATTCACTATCGAACCAAGTAAATCTGGTCTTCTTTACTTTTCTGCAAGTTCTATATCTGAAAAATTAACAAAGCTTTATCAAGTTCCTTTGTTTAAAAGATCAACAGATCAACAGCAAATCAAAGTTATCCCAACAGAAGTGGTATCAGAGCATTCAAGACCTCCTGGGGAATTTCTTGGACACTTCAAGCATCAAAGATTCATCAAGAAAGTCAGCAAGTGAAAGTCTTTAAGATTCTTTACATTACAGCAATCATGGTAGGCAAGGAAATGGATGTATTTTCTGGTAAAGAAGACTTTACCATCTGGAAACTCCAGATGTAAGCTCTTCTTGAATCTTATGACTGTTATGGTGCTATAGATGATCAGTATGACCTAGAGACTGATCCTATAAAGAAGCTAAAGATGCAAAGAGTTGCAAATTGCAAGTTAATGCTTCACTTATCACCAACAGTGATAGGAGAAGTGAAGAATTGTAACACTGCACAAAAGCTTTGGGTGAAACTTAATGAATTATATGCCAAAAAGTGTCTTCCTAATAAGATGACACTCCTCCACAATCTTGCTAACTACAAGATGAACACTTCAGTCTCCTTAGATGATAACCTAGACTTTTCTTTAAGCTAGTTCAAGATTTAGAAGCTACAAATGAGAAAATTTCAGAGGAACATCAAGTTGTAGTAATCTTAAAGGCATTACCTTATGAATTTAAAGCATTCAAGAAGGTAATTAAGCATGCTAGTAGAGAATCACTTACTGTAAAGAGGGTTTTAGATTCTCTAATGGAAGAGATAGTTGAAGTGAATCCTTTTAAGAAAGAGGCTGAAGTGATGTTTGTAGAGAATAAATATGAGAAGAAATCTCATAAGAAAAATAGCAAGAAAGGAAAGTGGCTGAAGGGAAGTGACAAAGAAAACACTCTAAGGAAGGTGAAAATGAAAAGAAGAAAAAAGGCAAAGGGAAGAAATGTTTTTACTGTGATTAGGAGGGACATTTTGCAAGGGATTGTAGGAAAAAGAAGAGGGATAAGGCAGCTAAAAGTGGAATTTTAGGTAATGTTGAAAAACTTGAAGGTTCTAATGGAGATGAAATTCTGGTTGTAATGATTGAGGATTGTAAGGACCTCAGTAGAGAATGGATATTTGATTCAGGATGCACTATGCATGTCACTCCTCATAGGGACTGGTTCACAACATTTGAACCAGTCACTGCCAAGGTTAAAATGACATATTCTGGGCAACAAAGGATAGAGGGCATAGGAATTGTTTCCATTAACATGTTTGATGGAAAAAGAAGGATCCTAAGCAACGTTAGATTTGTTCCTGGAATAAGGAGAAATCTGATTTCTGAGAGCTTGTTTGATAAGCAAGGCTTTCAGATCAGGTCTAAAGATGGACTTAGAGAAATCCTAAGGGATGGGAAAGTCATCATTAGAGGAGTGGAGAGGGGTGCTCTATACTATGTTATAGGATCAACTGAAATAAATCAGATTTCAGAAAGTAGAAACCTTGAACCAACCAAGCAATGACATGCAAGGTTAGGTCATGCAGGCAACAAAAGCCTGCTCCATCTCTCTAGGCAAGGTCTAATCCTTGAAGAAAACCTTCAGAAGCTAGAATTTTATGAATCATGTGTGCCAGGAAAGCACCACAGGTCAGCATTTCAAAGAGGAGCTAAGAGAGCCACAGAGATCATGGACTATGCTCACAGTGATCCCTGGGGGGCCAGCTCAAGTCCCCACACTAGGAGGGAACTTGTATTTCATGTCCATAATTGATGATAAATCAAGGAAATGTTGGGTTTACCCTATAAAGAGATAGGATGAAGCTCTGGAGATTTTCATAAGATGCCATACTCTTATAGAAAATCAAACTAGGAGAAAATTGAAATGCCTAAGGATTGATAATGGACTAGAGTATTGCAACAAAGATTTTGAGAAATATTCAATAAGAATGGAATCCTAAGGCATAAAACAGTAAGAGAAACTCCACAACAGAATGGAGTGGTTGAAAGATTAAATAGAACCCTCCTAGAAAAGACTATACGCATGCTCCTCTCTTCAAGTTGCTCACATTCTCTATGGGGGAAATAATTAGGACAGTAGCCTATTTAATCAATAGGCTTCCAACCTCAGCTAATGACTATAAGACTCCTCAGGAAATTTGGAGTGGTAAGAAGTCAAAACTCATACACCTTAGGACTTTCGGATGTGCAGCCTATGCATATCTGAAAGAGGGAAAATTAGAGCCTAGAACAGTCAAGGGGGTGTTCCTAGGATATCCAGAAGGTGTAAAGAGTTATAAACTTTTATTGCTTCAAAAGGGAGCCTAAAAAATAATCATTAGCAGAGATGTCATCTTTAAGGTAGGCTTGTCAAAATGGGCTCGGCCTGCCCGGCCCGGTCAACGGTCTTTGGCTCGGATTGACCGGCCCACGGGCCAAGTATGTATGGCCGACGGGTCGGGCCTCGGGCCGGGCCATAACTTTTAACTTGTTAACTTATTAACTTTTCATATAAATTTCTAATTAATTGAATTAAATACCCTAATTAATCATACCATTACATACATCTCAATAAC
>JANIIA010000190.1:32837550-32848995 GCA_027478495.1 Erythroxylum alaternifolium
TAGCGCTCCCTTATCATAGGATATGTATCGGAATGACCTACGGGCGTCCCGGTGCGTACCCTACGGTAACGGGGTGTAACACACAAGGCCTGATCTAGCTTATGCTATAAGTATCCTAAGTAAGTTCATGGCCAATCTAGGTTTAAAACACTGGCATGGGCTCAAGAATATTCTCAGATATATATCTGGAACAGTGAACCATGGATTATGCTTCTCTAAAAGGGAGCTAATCAAATGCAATTATCTGTCTCTATATGGCTATGTGGATGCTGACAATGTAAGAGATAAGGACTCAAGGAAGTCAATTTCAACATATATATTTACACTATCAGCAAACACAATAAGTTGGAAATCACAACAACAATTAGTGGTAAGTTTATCAACAATAGAGGCAGAGTATTATGCAATAACAGAAAGGGTAAAGGAACTAGCACGGCTATCAGGAATATTAAAAGAAATTAACACAGAAATCCCAACACCAGTACTATATACAGATAGTCAAAGTGCATGGTACCTTAGTCGAGATCCAATCCTCCATAAACGATCCAAGCACATAGATGTGCGATTTCATTTTGTTAGTGATCAAATCCCCAAGGGAACATTCGATCCAGACAAAATAAAAGGTGAGCAAAATCCTTCGGACTTTGGAACAAAAATACTAACACAAAAGAAACTTAATTTTTGCAGGGACTACTTATAGATTAAAGAAGCCCCTTGATTCTGAAGGCAGATTAAACAAATCTCACTGAAGTGGCAAAAATTAGGGTTTCGGGTATTTCAAATCACTCTTGGGTTTTTGCTCTGAGCTAAAGATTGATGGAGTAGGACGGAAATATGTGATGGAAATCACAAATTCAACTCAGAAACAACAAAGAAATGAAGAAACATGAAGAATCGAAGAAGAGTATGTCTGAAGGTTGAAGAGTGAAGAGAGACAAGCTCTCGAACCTTCTTAATATGACAGAAACAAATGAATCATATTAAGGCATACCCACATGATACATTCAAGTCAGAAGCTAATGGATCAAAGCAGTGTCGTATCACTTAAGCTACTGAACTCAATACACAGTCGTTGGACAATAAATCAGAGGCTTCAAAGAAAATGCACAGCATAGGAAGATTCATTAAAGACTCACATGGGAGGCACATGACAAACATCAGATCTATGCATGTTCATCCGACCTCTTCAACTATAAAAGAAGAAGAAGCATCAAACACAGAACTCAATACAGATACTTCATTTTCTACTTTCATTGTATTCAGTCTTTAAGAGTGCAAGAACGAAGTGAGAAAAAAGATCAGAGAGTGCTAGGGTACTAATTTGTGGGTACTAGGGGAGCATTGGAGGCTCTTGCAAGTGTTGCTAAACACTCAATCTTTGTACTATTTTCTCATCTTCTCCATTACTAGTTGAAACCACTAAAAATGGGAACCTTGGATTTAGATAGTGATTTACTATCGAACCAAGTAAATCTGGTCTTCTTTACTTTTCTACAAGTTTTATACCTGCAAAATTAACAAAGCTTTATCAAGTTCTTTTGTTTAAAAGATCAACATATCAACAGTAAAGCAAAGTTATCCCAACATGTCTCAAGTTGGTCAACTTCCTATGAAGTGAAAAGGTCCTAATTCATTATAATTGTCGTATCAGTACCATAGGCAAATGTTACAATTATTCATAATTGTATTTTATTTGTTTGTATAGGTATTCTCGTAGCATTAGGAGTTTAGCATGGTGTAAGACAAGATAGCTTTATGTTTGGCGATCCAAAAGTTCTTCCATTTCAAACATTTGAGTATGAATCCATTTCACTGGTAACGATTCCTTGTTTGTATAGTCTTCAGATTATTTTCGCAATCAACACTATTTATCATTCGAACGGCGGTAATGTCAAGAGCTCCCTCTTCTTTAGATAGACACACTTTAGATCATTTGATTTTTGCTATTGATTTCTTTAATAAATCACTAGAATACGGAAAATTCCTCACCATTCTTTCAATTGTCTTGATTATGTTCTAGGGGACTACTAAATGAGAGGAACAATGTACATGCAAATTGTTGAGTGTAAAGTTAGAGTTTAGCCTTCCTTACATTTGAGAGAGAAATTCTCGTTCTCAGATTCATGCTCAAGCTATTCACTCATATAATTCATAATTTTTTTAAGAATACACAATTTTGGTTATTTTCGTTCCTCTTGATTTTGCCTCGAGTAACAATTTTGATTATTTTCGTTCCTCTCTAGAGTAACAATTTTGGTTATTGAGAGCAAAGTAAACGTTACTCATGTAAGACAGGAGTTTGATATTGAGAAATGCCAAATGTGAAATGTGTCACCTTGTAAGAAAACACTTCGCCAAAAAATTATGGATTCGTCATTAAAAGGCTTTTGAAAATGACAAAAAGAAAGCCAGCTACCAAAGGTAGGAAACATCACTTTGGAACATACAGCTAATGGTCATCAAAAGATCTTTCCATTCCGGTCATGGGAACTCAAACTGAAAGATCTGCTCATTGTATAAATTGGATTTAGCTCGTCCACCAAGTAGTTCAGTAGGACTTCCCACAATGTATTAAACTCCCTGCACCCAAGAAAAGACCAAAAATGGCAGCACTTCCAATTGTGGTTTGTCCAATGTACCTGATCTTCAAAAGTCCCGGCACCTGCAGTTTCCAAAATGGATAAACAAATTTACAAATGCTGAGAAATAATCAAAGATCAATTAGTACTTTGATTATATAGATAACCATTTAGTTTAATATAGAGACATCAAGTCAAGAAGAATATAGAAAACGCATAATAAGAAACACGAGATCATTTTACTCTGTTTTCTCTAAACTGAATTGAAGACCACTTGCAACAAAAATCACTGTAAAACAAGTCCTTAAAGAATGATTTGTGTACTTTGACTCAAAAACATACTGAAAAATGGACAAATCGTTGGCAAGTTTAGATGGAATACACAATATATCAAGTGATTGGGACAAAAGCTACAGGATCAGTTGCTCCATTTTTTTACCAAGTCAACGCCAGAAAAGATTCAGAAGTATCCATAAAAAGAAGGCAAGATAAAAGACCTTTCTTCAGAAAATCCTCTTGCCATTCGGTCAAATTCTATGCAGAAGAAAACAGAAAATCACAAAGTATAGAATCCCACATAGAGGCTGGTCCAACTTAAACAGGGTATGATAAGTATGAGCACTGTCCTACTCGATGAAAGTAATGCTTAATTGAATAAACCTGCAGCCCAACAGCTTGTTTCTTCGTCTTTTTCTTTTTAGCTTTTTATGTTCCTCATATTATATTTTTATCCCTTCAATAAATGTCCAGAGAAATTACATGGACAAAGATAAACAAAAAATCAAATTCCACATCAAAGCATTTGGATTTAGTATGATCTACATCGCACCTTATACCTGATTGCCTCGTATGTACCATATACAGCACCTGGATGCAATACACCAGTGTAGATACGTAATTATATATTAATCAAGCAAAAGTATGGTAATCTTTGATGCCAACCATAGATACAGCATAACATAAACTGCATAAACGCATATTTAAAACAAAAGTCCCTTTCAGATCATGACACCTTTGACTAGCCACAACTGAACTCAATAAGAACTCTAGTGTGGAAGAAAGTGAAAAACATCTACGGCAACATAGATTATGAAACAAGCCACCAACAGCATATCAATCACTTATTCATCAGAATGCCCACAGCTTGAAATGAAGAATTGAAGGGCAATCCCAATCGCATGTGGCCAGAAGTACGATCGTACCCAAGTTTCAACTTTAAGCATAGTTAACAACGAAAGTAGCAGAAGCTCATCATATTGTGGGCATCAAATACATGCAAAACAAGTCAACCGGAGCCTTCACACTAAGGAAAAGTTCCAACACAAAAGTTAATGCATAGACAAATCAGAATGAACACACACAGACACTTCTTCATATTTAAAACTAATGATTTAAAGTTGTTGAATTCCTCCTTCGTATAACAATCCCAAAGCATACTTGGCACTTGGCGGTCACCAGAAAAGAGATCAATTCCAAAGCTGTGGTTTGAGATAATCCCTCAGTAAAAAGGGTAGTTCTTCGAATTCCCGACAGTTTTTTTTTTTTGGTGATCCCATGTAGTGAAGATTGTGTTCTCCTTTGGAAAGTAGGGAAATTCAAAAGAACCCAATAACCAAAAACAATTTGGCATCGATGCTTATTCAATTCAACACAGTTTTTAGCAAAAATCAAACAATCACTTGTACCTACACCACCAACAAGCTTCAATCAACCGAAACTAGTCAAAAAAAACTATGTAGATCAAGGAAGGAATGTAACGGCGTAAACTTTGAAGTATTTCAACGTTGAAAAGGAAAGATTACCGACGGCACCGCCAACAGCACCTCCAACGGCAACGCCAGCGGTTACGCGAGCCAGGCAACTATCCCTCGCCATCTTCTTTTGTGTGTTACACGTGCAGAAGATTTTCGCCTGGTGGGGTGAGTATAAGTTAATGGGGGATGGGGCACTGACTTGTTTTCAAGGTCTGCTCCAAGTGAGGTGAGTGGTGCGGTAGGTCCTACTTGAATTGCGTTTGGATTGCGCGACGTCACGATCCTCGTTTAATTCTTTTATAGCCTTTAATTTGTTTTAAAGATTCCTAATGTTTCTTTTTCTAACGATGTTTCTGTTGTTCGGAATACTTGCGAAGAAGCTCTTTGCACCTAAACTAACAAAATTAAATTTTGTTACCAAAAGTAATACTATCGATACAAATAAATTTTATCCTTTCAGGTATGATCTATAAATATATACTAAGTTTAAATTTTCATTATCTTAATAATTAATTAAATCATTTAATTTAAACTTTGTTTATTTATTTTTGTTTAACTGTCTTCAGGTGATAATTTCAGCTTAGATATTATACTTTGATTAATCCCTACGGATCTAAGTTAGACTAACTTTAGGAGATGATGTTCATATGGCTTATACTTCCAAGTTTATGCTTACGATAGGAAAAGGTTATTTTGTTTCGACATTGCTCTGCAGCCACTTTTGTTAATGACATACTTGTATACTCTAGTTCTTTCTATTTAATTTCTAAAAAGGTATACACTTAGGTAATAAGGCCTCCCTCTTACTATTTGATTAGCTTCAAAGTTGTTACATGCTCTATGCTTTTAAATTAAATTAATCCTTTATATTCTTATTATGATTTTGGCCTTTCCTAAAAAAAAACCAACAATCTCTGTGATTAATCATTTATTATTTAATTGTATACTCAATTTAGTATATTGAACATATTTTTCTAGGAAGAAATAGTTGGTTTTTTGTAAACTTGGTTTTATGACTTTCAAAGCCATAGAGAGATCGATGAAGATAAAGTTCATCGTATCAAGTTAGGGCAGCTTAAATGAAGAAGCGCACCAAAAGTTTTATGTAACAAGACGATATCATACAAGCTCAAAGGAAATTTCTATGGTTTAACGATTAGGTCGGCTATGCTATATGGCACAGAGTGTTGGCTCATAAAAAATGCATTGTCATAAGTGGTTGCAAGGTTACACGCGCTAAGTTGTAATATTTATAACCTTGGTAAATTTCGCAAGCGCACGGGTCGTTCGCGTAGTACTTAAGCTATTGATCCCACGAGGAGGGCTAAACTAGTCCTAAAATCTAAGGTCATTCTAACCTACAATAATTCTAAACAAATAACTAATGCATAAATTAAATCAATCAACAATCAACTATGAGAAATTAAAGTGTCGAAGTGTAAACAAAATAACAATCATATAACCCAATTCGAACTTAACCTAGAAATCACCAAGTGAGAGAAAGGAGATTTTGATTCGAAATTAATGGAAACCGAACCAATTATGCAATCATTGACTTAACGGGTTTAGACAGTCCTAGGGTGAATTATTTTCTCGCGAGTTATAATTCTTAACTCTAATTGATGATCCCTAATTTAAATTACAGAATTGCAATCTCTCGATTCGCAATTGACCCAAAACCTAAATTAGTTCTAAGATATCTATTAACCTACTGGGAACCTATGCTCTATTTCTCGTTACACAATTCTACCGGTTTGATTCAATTCTTAACCTATCAATTCACCTAACTCTCGTTAACCCAAATTGATTATTTTTACTTGGTTCACCCTCTCAATTTATTGCCAAGTTATTAAAAGCATAATTGAAATCACAATTAAATCAACAAGAACACAATCAATCGATTTTTATTAATCTCAAAAATCAAGATCTAAAGGTCAGTATAAACATAAACTCAACATTCAACACAAACGATTCTCAACACCTATTTCAATCCTGTATATGAACAAAACTGACGTAAATGGAAAATATGTCGGGAACGGAGTCTGGGAGGTAGCAACAGCGGGAAACCACTTATTCTGGGAAGTACGTCACGTCTAGTTCGTCTCCATGTTTCTCTTCCTTCGTCTCCTTCCTCAATCTCTTAATTTCTTTTTAAATTTTCTCTCGGAATTGGCTGAATCAAAGCTTTCTTGCACGACTCTCTAGGCTCTCCAAAGACTGCTACCTCTGACTTGTAATGTTCTATTTATAATTTGAGGCTTTAGGTCAAAGTCGAGGTCGAAACGGTCCAAACAATCTTACGAAACTTGAGTTTTTATCAGCCTGACGTAGGCCATGATCATGGCCCTGCCTGCCACGATCGTGGCCCCATATGAACGATCGTCGCCTTGATGTAAGTTCTCTGTCACGACCATGCCCCGTGTGCACAATCGTGGCCTGGCTGCTCTGGATCGTCCTTGTCTGTCACGATTGTAGGCTATGTCTTTGGCCCAAAAACTCCTCGAATCTTCTCCTTTCTTCACTGTTTACCCTAAAACACTAACAAACCCATCAAGATACTTCAAAAATATAACAATTAAGCTCAAAGACTCATACTAACCCATAAAAACACTTAAACACACAAACTAACACAATTAGCACACTAAACACTCAATTTCATACTAATTACATCATAAATTACACCCTAAAATACAATGCAATTGACAACTATCAATAGGCTAATGATGGCGGAGATGAGAATGCTCCCTTAGATGCGTAACCTCACTAGAAGAGATAAAGTTAAGAATGCATTAATAAGTGAAAAATTAAAGGTGGCCAGTATTAATTATAAATTAAAAGAGAAAAGACTTAGGTGGTTCAGACATGTTAAAAGGAAACATCCTAGTGCTCTAGTAAGAAGATGCAAGAAAATAGTATTTAGAGAGTGTAAGAGGAAAAAAGGAAGGCTTAAGAAGAACTGAGGTGAAGTGATCAAGAATTATATGACTTTGCTAGAACTTACCAAGGACATAACCCACAGTAGAAACTTTGGCTTACTATGATATGGATAAAGGATCTATTGTAGAGAGGTATTTATTGTTCTCTTAAGCCCTATAAACTTTTTCCTTCAAGTCATTTGTTTTGTAAATAGCCTTAATATTTTGATTAAGTAGTACTTATCTCCTAGTTATTTAGCCTAAGTAGTTTCATACTTAGTCTATTTACTTTATTATAATGGCTAGGGTAATTTATTCTTTTGCTTGTCTCTTTTTTTACTAGTTTGTATATTTATTTATTTATTTTATCTTGCATTGTTAATCTTTGCCATGCTCTATATGTATTGTATACATATTTTTATATGTTTATATTTATTTATATTTTGTATTATTACTAACTTGCACTATATGTAGGTGAATTGGAAACAACATCTCTATCATGTAGAAGTAAGGTTACATACTTTTGGACCTCTCCAAACCTAACATTTCAGTTGGACTCTAACTGAGTATTATTGTTGTCGTTGTTGTTGGTTTTGTGACTTTTAAATTTACTTGTTCTACGATTTTGAGTATATACTTCTCATTATTAAAGATGAGTTACTTAAAGAGATAATAACTTAATCAAAATATAAGAGGTCAGGTTTCTTTTGGTCATAGTAAATAATGGAAAACTAATGTTTTGATAACAAAAAAACCATTAAGAAAATCAGGTTTATTTATCTTAAATTAGGGTTTAAAAGTTCAATTTATGATATCTCAAAAAAGAAAATCCAATGGTTCATAATGGAACACTTAACTAGTATTGATAATAATGTTGCTAGTTATGGTCAATTTGGCCATCAATATAGTCATTTATGGTTGCAGTCATAGGTTAAAAGTTGCACTTATGACGACGATGCGCTAATGAGAAGAAGGTTGCAAATGCAACGAACATAAACAATAATGGTGGCAATCTTTATTGATAACAAATTTGACGACTGGTAGAGCGAGATAGATGCAATATTGTATATATGAAACTCTATGGTGACTATTAACAGTAGCAATAGCAAACCACCTGTTGTGGTGACAATTCCATCATGTTGCTCTTTAACCTATCCTCTCTTACTTCCTCGTTGTTTGCCTCTGTTTTTTTTAAGATTCCCTCATTGTTTTCCATAAGGCCATTACTTTCCTTTAGATCTTTTAAGTTCTCTTCATTGTTTTCCACTGAGCCATTATTTTCCTCAGACTCCTTTATTCCATTCGTTTGTGAGTCTAGTTTTATAAGTTCATTAAAATCCCTCTAATGAACATCTTTCCAATTGTGCTCCACCAATTGCTTTGGATCTTTAGTGAGGGCTTCCACTAGTAGGAGATTCTCACTGAATCTTCAATTAGACTAGTCTCATTATCGGAATGAAGTAAGGTAATTCCTTATTAAACTCCACATTACCATATAACCTTACAAACTTGATTCTCTTTCTCAAATCCATAGTTTAGTCCATGCACAAGAGGTTTGCCAACATAACTTGCAAGAAAATTCAAGCCCTTATTGGACCAGTATTCCAATAGTAATCCATAAAGGTAGGTTTTCTTGCCTGATCTTTTCCAATCTAATCCATGGTCTCTAAGGTTAAAATAACAATAGGAATATTCTAAAATTGAAGATAACAAAGTTGTCTATCGAGATCAATACTTCACACATCCTTTTCCATTTCCACTATTTGCTAGCCCAAATATTAATTAAAGGTAATGGAGCTTTCTTACTTAAAAGAATTTACCTAGCGTTGAAGTTCATTATTTCACACTTTTTCAACACTTCAATATCTAGAGGCCTTATAAAGCATCCCTCCTAGCAAGGAGGCAGATATTGAAGGGTACTCTCAGTGCTTTCCCTAATCAACTTCCTTTTATTGAGATGAGGATTAATAGAAGGACTGGTAGTAACTTCAAGGTTTTGAAGGTTCAAGGGGCCAAGTTGGGGAGAATTTTAAAAGGAATTTGGAGAAGCTAAAGGACTTGACCCTAATGCAGATAATTTTGGTGAGGAATGGAATAGTAAAGATAGGAAGGTAAAATCGTTTAGGATAGAAGACAAAGCTCTAACATTCATAATTAAGAAAGGAAAGAAAATAGAAAAGGTAATTAAGTGATTGAGAAGTAGTTCATTAAACAATAACTAGAGCTATGCTTAGGAAAGCAAATAATAAGAAAGGATAAATGAGCCCCTATGGTGCAAACAATGCTAAATTTGTCTATGACCGTTAGGAATAAGTATACTAATAGTAGGGGTTAAAAAAGAAGGTAAAGGAAGAGGAGACAATATGAAACAAGTTCAAGAAGACCCATGGAAGAGCATACAAGAATGGCAATTTTCAGAGAGAATAAAGAGCGAGGTTTTAGAGAGAGAACCAACCCATTTTCCACCTTAGCAATGCATACTCTAATAAGTTAAGGGTGATTAGGAAAACAACAGGTAAGGTATAATTTAAATAAATAAATATATTAATTTATCATATTTATATATCACTATATTAAAAATATGATAATATTTAATATGTAATATTAATTTATTTTATCAATATTTATTACACTTATTATTTTAATTTTATAGTAAAACAAATTCTTTCATTATATTTTATTTATTATGTCACAATACAAATAGATAGGAAGATTGATTTTATTTTTATTTAAAATCCATATTATTATAAATAATTAATAATTAATTTAATTAATGAAATTTTATAGGACATCAAACTACTCAGTAACATCATAAAGTTATAGGAAAGACTAATTGAGAAAAAAGTAAGGAATGATGCACCTATTTCGGAGGACCAATTTAAATTCATGTCAAGGAGGTCCACGATATAAGCTATACATCTTCTTAAACGATTAATAGCATATTATAGGGACAGACAGAGGGACTTGCACATAGTTTTCGTCGATTTAAAGAAGGTTTATGATAAGGTACCTAGAAAAGTCATGTGGTGGTGTTTAAAAGGCAAAGGAGTTTATGTTGCCTATATAAAGGTTATTAGAGATATGTATGAAGGTGTTAAGACTAATGTAAAGATGACAAAAAAGGATACAAAGCATTTTTCTATCGATATCGGGCTACACCGAGGATCCTTGTTAAGCCATTTCCTGTTTGTAGTAGTTATAGATGAGCTTACCAAGAATATCCAAAGGGATGTGCCTTAATGTAAGTCGTTTGCTAATGATAATGTTTATTGGATGAAACAAATAAGGGTGTTAATGTCAAACTAGAACTTTGGAAGGATATGTTAGAATCAAAAGATTTTAAATTGAGCAGGACTAAGACTGAGTACATAAGTGTAACTTTTTAGGTTATAAGGTTGCATCCAATTTAGTAATCAAGATTGGATCATAAATTATACCACAAAAAGATTATTTTAATTTTCTTAGATCCATCATCCAAAGAAGTGGCGAGATGGAGGATGACATAATGCACCATATTGAATCAAGGTGCCTAAAAAATTTTATGTGACAAGAAGATTCCATTGACATTAACTTCTGACTATGCACTTGTTTGACACAGTCAAAAGTTAATAGTTGCAAAGATGAGGATGTTCCATTAAATGTGAAACTTTACAAAAAGAGGTAAGGTCAAGAATATAGTGATAAGAGACAAGTTGGAAGTAGCTAATATTGATAGTAAAGTAAGGGAGATGAGGCTTGGATAATTTGGAAATTATTAAGAGGAGACATAGACACTCAAGTAAGAAGATGCAAGAAAACTTTACATAAGAAACACTACAAGAAAAGTAAGAATTAGCGACGGAACATTAGCGACCGAAAATATACCATTGCAAATTACCGACGGAAAATCTAGTTCCGTTGGTAAAGTTGACGAAAAAATTTTCGTTTAGCGACGGTAATAATATTCGTCGCTAAATATGGAGGGAAATCATCCTAGCAAATTTTGCGATAGAATTTAACAACGGCATAAGATGTCCGTCGGTAAAGAAGGTGGATTTAGCAACGGAAATTACCGACAGAAAATTACCGTTGGAAATTACCAACGGAAAATCTAGTTCCGTTGGTAAAGTTGACGAAAAAATTTTTGTTTAGCGACAGTAATAATATCCGTCGCTAAATATGGAGGGAAATCATCCCGACAAATTTTGCGATGGAATT
>JANIIA010000190.1:32936042-32946504 GCA_027478495.1 Erythroxylum alaternifolium
CATCAGGAAGTGGAAGTAGAAGGGTTGTTGTGGTCAATGGGAATCAATGGATATACCTCTGAACAAATGGGTTTCTTGAGTGCATAGCAACAAGAAGAATTGAGGGTTGTTCTGTCCAAGTTTGATTTTGTTTTTCAAGAGACAAGGGAGCTACCACCTAGGAGGACTAATGACCATGCTATTAATCTAAAGGAAGGAGTAGAACCTATGAATATTCGGCCATATAGGCATGCACATCATCACAAGGATGAGATTGAGAGGCAGATTCAAAATTTATTGGAGATTGGTGTCATCAGGCCTAGTATCGGTCCATTTTCAAGTCCGATAATCCTTGTCAAAAAGAAGGATGGATCATGGAGGATGTGCGTAGATTACCGAGCTTTGAATAAGCTCACAGTGCTCGACAAATTTCCTATTCCTATTGTAGATGAGCTGATGGAGGAATTACATAGGGCTAAATATTTTTCTAAGGTTGATTTAAAGTCAGGATTTCATCAAATTAGGGTTAGAGAAGAAAATGTTTATAAAACGGGGGGTCCGGACTCATGAAGAACATTACGAGTACTTAGTTATGCCCTTCCAACTCATGAACGCGCTCGCTACATTCCAAGCTACCATGAACTCAATCTTTAAACCCCTGTTGCGTAAGTGTGTTTTAGTTTTCTTTGATGACATCTGGGTTTACAGTTCAGATTGGGAAAAACACATGCAACATTTGGTTTGGGTGCTGCAATTATTATTGGACAATCAATTGTTTGCTAATAGGTAGAAGTGCATATTTGGGCAAAAATCCTTGGAGCATCTAGGTCATATTATCTCTTGTGATGGGGTAGCTACGGACCCTTCAAAGATCAAGAGCGTTTTGGAGTGGCCTACTCCCAAGAATGTAAAGGGAGTAAGAGGGTTTCTTGGTATCACAGGGTACTAACGAAAATTCGTCCAAGATTATGGTAAAATTGCTAAGCCACTTACGGAGCTTACTAAGAAAGATGGGTTCTGTTGGGGGAAGGAGTCCCAAGAAACTTTTGAAGAGTTGAAGAAGAGAATGACTACCTCACCAGTCTTAGCCCTACCTGATTTTTCTAGACAGTTTTCTATTGAGTGTGATGCTTTGGGAAGGGGTTTGGGTGTTGTGTTAATACAAGAAGGTTGTCCCTTGGCTTATTTCAGCAAAGCATTGGCTGAATCCATTTTTTCTAAATCTGTCTATAAGAAGGAAGTGATGGCAATTCAACATTGGAAGCATTTTCTAACGAGGAGACAGTTCAAAGTCTACACTGACCATAGAAGTTTGAAACATTTATTAGATCAGCGTATTCCTTCGGTTGATCAACAATGTTGGCAAGCTAAGTTGTTGGGTTTAGATTTTGAAGTTATATATAAACCCGGGAAACAAAATGGAGCTGCGGATGCTCTCTCTAGAGTAGAAGAAGACAGATTACTGTTCTCAACCATTTCAGCCCCATTTTGGCTTGACATGGATGTGGTCTGAAGGGAGATCAAGGAAGATGCCAAGTTGAACCCACTTATGACAGCTCTCTCACAACACCCGAATTCCAGACCTAATTATCATATGAGGGATGGCTTGTTATTCTATAAGAATAGGTTAGTTCTCTCATCCACCTCAACCTTAATTCCTCAATTTCTACAAGAGTATCATGCTTCACCTTTGGGGGGACACTCTGGGTTCCTAAAGACCTACAAGAGGCCGTATAGTGGATTGTTTTGGTTAGGGATGAAGTCAACAATACAGAAGTTTGTTCGCGAATGTGTCATATGCCAGAAAAACAAATACATGGCAATGTCTCCAGCAGGTCTCTTACAACCCCTACCTATTCCTAAGCTTATTTGGGATGAAGTCTCAATGGACTTTATTTTGGGGCTCCCAAAATCTCATGGTTATGAAGTCATAATGGTGGTAGTGGATCGTCTATCAAAGTATGCTCATTTTCTGCTACGCAAACACCCCTACACAGCTAAGTCTGTGGCAAAAACATTTATCCAACATGTGCTGAAATTGCATGGCCTTCCTAGTTCTATATTGAGTGATAGAGACCCACTATTCACTAGCAATTTTGGAGGGAGTTATTCAAACTACAAGGGACAGTCCTAAAGATGAGCTCTTCATACCATCCTCAAACGGATGGGCAAACGGAAGTGGTTAATAGGTGCCTAGAAACCTACCTTCGCTGCTTCACTACCAAACAACCTAAAAACTGGTCTTATTGGCTGTCTTGGGCTGAATATTGGTATAACACCAATTATCATGTTTCTACAAGGAGGACTCCTTTTGAAGATGCTTATGGCGCCTTCCACCGACCTTGCTGCATTTTTCCCAAGGAGAAACTCATGTGAAATCAGTGGCACTAGCTTTGGTTGATAAGGATGAGGCTTTGCGCCAACTTAAACATAATCTTATGCAAGCACAATCTGTAATGAAGAAATCCGCAGATGCTCACAGGAGGGAGGTACAGTTTCAGGAGGGAGATTTGGTCTTGTGAAGCTAAGACCACATAGATAGCTCTCTATGGCCAAGAGAATCTATCCCAACCTTTCAGCTCTATGGCCAAGAGAATCTATCCCAACCCTTTCAGCAAGATACTATGGCCCTTTCAAAATTATGGGAAAGATAGGACAGGCTGCCTATAGACTACAGCTTCCACCTACATCCAAGGTACATCCCATCTTCCATGTTTCTCAATTGAAGAAGGACGTGGGTGATCACCCTGTTGAAGTTAGCCTCCCTCAAGGATTAGAGATGGATATTTCGGATTTGGCTGAACCAGAAGCAATCCTAGCCTCACACACAAGAAGCTCCAAGTGCAAAAATATCCAACAATGTTTGGTTCGTTGGAAAGCTAGACCAGCAGAAGAAGCAACTTGGGAGGATGTAGAGTTTATTAAAGGGCAATTTCCTTCTCTCCACCTTAAGGACAAGGTATCTTTTGAGGAGGGAATTGTTAGCAATGTTGATCTACCTGTTGTTCGTATTGTGGATCTGCCTATAATACCTAAGCCTATTAAGACATATATACGTAGGGGTAAGATAGGTAAAGGGCAACCTGCCACATAGATAGATTGTTATGAGTTTGTTATAGTTAGTTATGGAGAGAGATTGTGTAATAGGGAATATAGAGTAATACTATGGGGGAGGAAAAGGATAGTTTTACGATTTGTAAGGATTTTCTTTGGCCTGGAACCTTTCCAGGAGGGACTACTGTATTCTCTTCTACATACGTAAATAATACAATCTCTATATCTTTCCCTATCAAAACCCATACAATGGAATGTTTTGGAAGCATACACTCAAAGTTCAATCAAGAAGCAATTATGACTGCCTAGCTATACTAGATCTGATAACAATACCATAATGATGACAACAAAATCGAATAACCAGCCAATTAAATATGCAATTAAAATCATGAAAGGAACTATAACAGCATCACATACAACGAAAATAAGGAAAACGCCAGACAATGGAGTCATCATTCCAACTGGTTGGAAGAAAACGTTTAATAGCTGGTAGCAATGTTGCCCTGAGAAAAGTGGAATGAAGAAAATACATTAAAAAAATGATACTAACAAATATAACCAACCTTATTAAAACAAAATTCAAATGATCAAATCAAATTCGTGGAGAACTTACGAAAGTGCAACAATTCCAAGGATGAAAAAGTAGCATGTCAGTACAGCATTAACCAAATCTTTTGAAAGAAACTTGAAGAGTAGGAATAAAGATAGCAACATTGCACTCCCTACAAAGGGAAAGCGCATTGCATGCTCATTGGACATGGTTTCCTGGAAGTAAAAACAAAATATTAGGTATTCTTGATGTATAACCAAGACATAATAATCAAAATCACAGGTAACGAAAATAATTATTCATGTAGTGCATACTGTTGGAGGCGTTGGCTTGACGGATCGGTAACAACCAACATAAACTGTCAAACAAGCAGTCAATATGACATTTATGTTTGGGTCTACATTCACAGCAAGAGGCGCAAGTGTTAGACCTGCATTCAATGATTTGAATGGTGTTAGATAAGGGTCAACAAATCCCATTGACATAAGAAAGGTGTCACTACAAGGTGTTATCTTGTCAAATCTCAATCTTTCTCTTGTTTCAATGGCTTTGCTGCATCATGTGTCTATATCAATAAACAGCATTAAACCTCATACCGTCAAGTTAAATATTTTTTGACGTAAATAGAATCTAAAACGAAATCCAAACCTGCTAAAACCACATTCGCTATCCGCTCACAACTCTTCATCTTTTATTCAACCAAAACTCTGATTCAACCAATCTACGATTGTGCAAAAGTCAAGTCTTACAAAAATCTTGAATATGAATCAAGCCAATCCCAAGTTCGCCACTTCAGCAATCAAAAAAGTCCTGCACGTTGAATGCATAACAATCAATCCAACGAGAAAAATGATCACCAACAAAGTAACACACAGGTATACACAGTAAACAGATAAATAGAACACGATGCCATACTGGGGCATGAAAGTTGACTCTTTCAGTTGCTAAGCAACTGAGATTATGAGATTCACAAGTTAATATTCCCATTCAAGGGATCACAAATCAAAGATAAAATAATAATAACGGCAACGAGGAATCACAAAATAACCGAAATGAAGAAGAAAAGAAAAGACTAGCCCAAATTTCACAGCAAACAAACGGGAAAAACCCAAGTGACCCACATAAATACCAAAGGCTGGAGATAGCTAGAATTAACATCTAGCCGGAAGCAGAGACACTTTTTCTCTCTAACGGTTACCGGAAAAAAAAAACAGATCGGAGCAGCCGTCTAGAGAGAGATCTTTGACATAAGGTGGAGAGATTTCGTGATTTTGCAGAGACACTAAGACAGGGTTTAAAGTTTTTTACCTGGAATATTTGTCACGTCAAAAGGTGTGCGTTAAAAAGACTGGGCAGTCACGTATCATATGGTCAATGTCAGTGACAAAAGCCAGGCATTGAACCGTCTTGAACGCGTGTGAGGTATTTATTGGCAGTTCACCATGAATGCTAGCCTCCCAGTGGAAGGACCGCGTGAAAGCCATCGTGCGGTGTTGGCTAGACCAATCAATGTGTGCCATGTTAGTGTCCCAAAAATTCTTTGTTTGACACCGTCGTAGGTGATGTTTTAAAGATTCTGAGTCTTTAACAACGCTTTTCTGCCGGTTCCCACTTCATGGGAGCCTCTTCTTTTTCTTTTGAGTACTGATTATTCATCGAGCTAATTCAGCGCAATGATTCACATTTTGGTTACGTAGTTTGTCCGAAGCTGAAGTTTCGAGGGTTGAGATTGCATCTCTTTGGTGTCAACAAATTAAATGCTAGTCGAATCTCTTCGTCTTTGATTTGCTAGGTAGAACTTACGTGCAAGCTAGTAAGTTAAAGGGAAACTTGTGAGTCATTGTTGTTTGTTAACTCACACATTAATCACATAAAGATATATAATTTTGACTTTCTGAGAACGAAATAAATATTTTTGAAGTTATTGGAAAAATGACATATTCTAGGATGTGCTCGTTTTAGATTTATAATTTTGACTTTTTGAGAAGGAAATAAACATTTTTGAAGTTATTGGAAAGCTAACTTATTATAGGATGTGCTCTTTTTAGAAATTAAAGGTAAAGACACAAGTTGAAAATGCAATCATTTTAGTATGGTAGAAATTTTTTAGAAGATACATTCTGAAGCCGACTGCGTCACAAATTGTGCTCATGCTGTAACAAAGCAAAAGAAGTCATAGCTACTAGAGCCCTTTTCTATGTTTTAGAAGCAAACAATGAGATCTATAGTGTGGGACACGACCATGTCACAAGTCATGTTTGATATGAATAACATTATTTTGAATCATATTGTCTTTAAATTATGATGAGTTTGGTAATTGGGTTATTTGACTAAAATTGCACCAACTAGAGTTTACTTATAGATATAATATTACAAACTATTTTAATGTAATAACAATCATCAATATTGATAAATAGAGTGACTCAATAGTTTTTGGTTCCCAAGAACATAGGCATACCCAATTGGTTTTTCATTACTATATATTTTTAATGTCCATTTTTCTCTTTAAGTGGTATTAGAGCATAGGTTAGGCAATAATGACTTTGGTTATAAAGTCTAAAGTGGGAAGTTTAATAGAACTGAAAATTTCTTATTGTGATAATAGAGAATGAAGGATTTATTGATGCAATAAGGCATGCTAATGAAGGATTTATTGGTGCAATAAGTTATGCTAAAGGGGTTGCAAGAGAATAAGTTATAAGATATAGATGAGCTCAACTAGGAAGAGTTATATATGTGAGCAGCAAAAACCATATCACTTTATTTAATACATAAGGTCATGCACGACGTCATGGAGATTGCGTCCCTTATAAAGATATATAAAAGTTGGAGAGTGGATACATGTTAAATTATCTCATAAATAAATTGTATATAAAGCAAATATTATAAATTGAATACATAGAAATGAACAAATCTGGAATAACACATTAAAATGTTTAACTAACGACCTGATGGAGCTTAAGGTGATTATTGTAAATAAGGACAAACTAATAACTTTACTCTTTACATAAAGCCTTTGAATATATGTTGACCACAGTCATATTGGATAAGGAGACAGTTGGTGTGGAGGACATCACCACTATTTTATTGGCTCACAACCAACAGATACTCAATACTAGTGAAAGCTCTTAAACTAAAGCATTATGTGTAAGGGCAAACTAAGACTGTAAAAAGAAGATGAATAAGGATGGCTTGTCTAAAAGGTGTTCTAGATTTAAATCCTAAAGTAGCAAAATAGATTGGTGCTATAAATACGAGCAAACTAAACGTATCAGGAGGAACTATACAAATAAAAAGAGGTAGAATGATAAAAAAGGAAGTTTAATGACTCATCAAGATCTATCAGTAGTATAGAATAACATTTCAAAGAAGATGAATAGATCCATATCTAAAAAGGTCAGGTGCTTAGAATTAAATGCATGGCTTCATAAAATTTTTTGGATAGATGTAGTGAGTATTGAGTGTTGCCTTACTAATAGATCACTATGAACATCACTAGATAAAAGAGTGGCAGAGAAAGTGTGGACATAAAGTAAGGTGAATTTCTTTATATTGAAAACCTTTGGTTGTCTTGCTTATGTGCACATTTTCAATATAAGTGGTCCAAACTTGATCTGAAGTCAAAACAATATATCTTTGGTAGTCATCTCAAAAGTATGAAGGGATGCAAGTCTTTAGGACCCAACGTTAAAGAAGATGGTGATAAAAAGGGATGTAATGTTTGATAAGTAACAAATGATGAGAAACATATAGGGAGGATGTATCAGATGATAAGTGCTAATTACTTGTTGTTTTTAGTATGATTTTAAAAGTATTTAGCTCATGTTTTGATAATTTATATAGGAATTTATACTTAATTTAGCTTATAAGTTATTTATAGGCTTATTTTAGCTCTTTCATAAAAAAGAAGTGAATTTAGGATAGTTAGATTTAAGTTGGAGAAGTTTTAGAGTGATTTTGGATAAACACATGTTAAATATAGCTCTACATTCACTAACATAATACCGGTACTGTGTTTACTCCCATGCTGCTTATAGGTGCATTATAATTCTTCAATAACTTGTCATATAAAGGAACATGACCCATATTTGTCTATATTCTACCTTAGTGCATTCTACTTCTTCGACAACTTGCCACATAAAGGAATATGCCCTAAATATGGTCTCATGTTTAGTAAGCCTTGTGTTTGGGTTGTATTTATCCCATATTCCACTATGGTGCATTTGGCTTCTGTAACTAGTTGCCATGTAAAGGAACACATCCTAATCATGATCTTATGTTCAACAATATGGCTTAAACATAGACTCATGTTAGTGATCTGAGTTGGCAATGTTTAATTATAAAAATGAAGTCGAGGGAGTAGTGAAGCAATATAGAATCAATATGGAAATATGTTGGTCTCGTGTTGGTTAAAATTTTGGAGTTTCTTAAGATAAAAAAGAAAGAGATGTAGTAAAAAAGGAGAGAGCCATTTGAGAGGATCATATTCCAATCAAAAGGGGATTTATTAAAGGTCAAAGAACGATAGGATGACTAAAGGAGATTCAACAACACTTCAAATAAAGAACATTCTTAGGGAAAGGCAAGAAATCCATCAAAATTCAAGATTCATGATAACTCATTCTTATTTCTTGTATAAGGCATAAAATCCATTAAGATTTAAGGTTCGTGATAACTCATTCTTATTTCTTATATTCTTTTTTTGTGTATTGTAGGTTTTATTTATTTTAATATGAACTAATTGGGATATAGATCTAGGTGGATAAACCCTAGGTTTGTTATTTTGTATTGATTCTTTGATTTAACACAAGATTCTAGTTTTCATAAAAATTATTTATGTTTGCTTATTGTGTTGAATTGAAGTAGCAAACATCAAAGATTTAATATCAGATTGCATATAAAGGGATTGAAAAATTATATCTACGATTAAGTCAAAGCATAAATAATGAGATTTGTATGGGATCATAGAGATAAAATCACATTAATCTTTTAGGTTAGTGTTAAACCTATAATGAGAATTCATAAAATGAATTGATTAATTCTTAGGAGTTTTAATTAGAAAGAGACTTTAGCCAATGCATGAGGAGAAGGGCTCTATATCTTGAGAAATAATAATGTTATAACTTTGAAATTCCTACTAGTCTAAGAAATTAGAGTTGATTATTAGATCAATGATAAATTATAACGTAGGGAAGATATTAGGGAATTCTTCTGAATCATAGTAATCTACTGGTTATTTATTCTTATATGTCCCCTTGCCTAGTTATTTCTTACTTATTATTTTAATTAAGTAAATTTTCTTTTTTAAAAATCAAACATATTTTTTTGTTAAGTTAGATAGTAGATAGACAGTTAGTACTAGTAGTTACAATCTTTAAGGGATTGACAATCGTACTCACTAAAATATACTATAGAAAACAATACATACACTTGCTTTAGTAATTTGTTTAGCATTGTTTTGTATTTTAAGATATATAAAATTATATATAGAGTTGTTTTGACATCATTGCTAAGGAATAGAATATTAAAAAACCTTATTTTTATTAATCTAATCATTTTGTTCCTTTTGTTATTTATTTTTATTAAGATAGGTGTTTTCTTTTCTTTTTATTTAATTATTTGTGAACCTCTCTTTCTTTTTTTTATATTTGTGGTTAAACTTCAGAATTTGGGTACTTTATGCTACAGTTACCACACATATTAGTAAGATGGGGAGGACAGTGATGTATAGTGTAAGGCCTCAAATTATACCCTGGACGAAATGTTACATGTGCATGTAAGTACATGAATGATAGGTTTTAAAATTGTGATATGATTGAGAATTCCATATGACTTAATTATGTTTTCAATGAATCATACTTGGAGAATTGGAATTAAATTGTCATCATAGAGACCTAAGGTATTAATGTTGAGGCTGGTGTCTTGGAAAATATGTCATGGATACTTTACATAAGGTTTAGGTGAAGATTTGGTGAAAAGAAGGCTTGAACGTACTTAAAACTCATGGTTGAAGTGATTTTTGCAAGACCAATGTGTCACCCTCGTGCACAAGCATGAGGGTGATGTCCAATGTGACTTCTAATATGATACTCAAACTTGTAAGTGCCATATCTTTAGATTCCGATGTCCAAAAATTACAAACTTTATACCGTTAGAAAGCTAAGAGGATAAGCTACAACTTTTATAAAGAAATTTGTCAAATTTGGCCTAAATCAATACAGTTTATTGATGGTTTATATGTGGACTAATTTTTTGCTGACAAATGGCAGCATGTTGTGTGGATGAGTGGCAGCTCCTAAATAGGACAAGTGGAAAACATGCATGAAGCCACATGCTATTACCATTTCGTGAAACCTAGCATTGGAGGAGACAAGGATCTACTGAAGTTTTCTATATTGCTTAATTTTCTTTCTCTCACCACATAACTCTCTCTCTCTCTCACACCTCCTAGAAATTTTTGCATGCTTTTTGGATCATCATCTTCACTTGACATATTTTCATGCTACTGCATTAAGGAAGCCAGATCCTGCCACTTTCTATGTTGCTGTCCTCTTAGTCATATTAGTTTTGGAGCTGTGATATTTACTTGAAAGGCTAGAGTGGCTTGCTCATTGAAGTAGGAAATTGTTTTAAAGAAGGTATGGGAATACTAATCTTGATTGCATGTTATCATATGAATTATTTTGATGCTTTATTGGATAGAATATGTATAGATTTGTTGATGTGTTGAGGTATAGAAATGAAATTGATGTGTAAATGAGGCATGAATAAGGT
Organism: Erythroxylum alaternifolium; assembly: GCA_027478495.1. NCBI lineage: Eukaryota > Viridiplantae > Streptophyta > Magnoliopsida > Malpighiales > Erythroxylaceae > Erythroxylum > Erythroxylum alaternifolium. Next base: position 32,946,400 of record JANIIA010000190.1, read on the forward strand.
GGAATTGTGGTGAAAAGGATGAATGTTAGTGTAACACCCCAACTCCCGCTGAACCCGAACCCGATATCGAAGGTGATACCCGGATCCGTGCCCCGCGAGGGTGGC
>JANIIA010000190.1:32957897-32970297 GCA_027478495.1 Erythroxylum alaternifolium
ATCAGAGGTCTGTCAGCTGACTCCAGGAGTATCGTGTCTTGTATTTTGTTGTTTTTGTTAGAACCTATAAGAGGTTAAGTAAATATTTGTCTAAAGGAAATAGTGTGAAGTTGTTTGGATTAATGCAATTAATGGTTTTAAAATTTAGTGACTTTCGATTAAGTTAGACGATGCCATGTATAATTTGGTTTTGTTTTTGCTCTAACATGCCATTATCATAAGATATGTACTTGAATGTTCCTGAATGTTTGGGTATGTATCATCTGGTAGTGGGATGTTGCAGCAAGGAGGATCGGAAAGGACACTCATGGATTTCATAAGGCCAAGGTTTAATCCTCAAGGAGTGGCGAGGCTGATAGTTCAAGCGAATAATTTTGAGATAAAGCCAGTGCTACTCAGCATTCTCTAAAAAAGTGTGCAGTTCTACTGGCTATCCAACAAAGATCCAAATGCCCACATTGCAAATTTCTTAGAGATCTGTGACATATTCAGATTCAATGGAATGTCTGATGATGCAATGAAGCTGCGACTATTTTCATCCATGTTAAAGGACCGGGCTAAAGCATGGTACAATTCTTTGAATCCAAGCCAGATCATGACTTGGGAGCAGCTTACCCAAGCATTCCTCACCAAATATTTTCCAGTAATGAAGACAACGAGGATTATCAAGGAGATAACAATTTTCCTTTTGCAAATTCCCGACATCACTTTCTAACTCTTTATAGCTCTTTCACCTCCCTTTTGCTTACTTCCTCGATCATCTATCTCATGTCAAAGTCCTATTCCTTCCTGACCTTATTTGGAAACAAAATAACCTAACTATAGAATTCAAACTATCTAAAAGTCAAAGGAAATAATATGAAATTAACAATCCATAGGTTGTTTCCCATGTAATGATTGTTTTAACGTCGGTAGCTCGATGCTTTATCTTTGGAAACTCAGCCGGGATCAATTATCAGTAGCTTGCTTCCATCTTTTTCATTTAGCATTAGTTTTGTAGCTTATAAGTAAGCTACAGATTGCAAAATAATCAGAAGGACAATGTTGATAACATTATGAAAACCAATTAAGCTCAATAATGTCCTTTTTTCGAGTGGACTGTCAACAAAATATGGAATAACAAAACTCCCTGAATCTTCCATCGAATCCAACAGTTTGTCCTATAAAAAGGTGAGTTACTCTCTTTCTTCCTTAATCAGCTTTGTCTCCTCTACTTCTTTCACTTCACCGAAGAGACTTTCATAACTTCTTCAAACTTGATGTTTGTTGTCATTTGTTCTTCGTCCCTTTGTTCTTTAGAAGATTTGAACACATCAATTATCCTAAATGAGCTATTATCCTTTGGATTCTTTAATACATCATTCATGTTAAATGTCACTTGGTCATCATTAATTGAAAGGATAAGGTTCTTTCCATGGACATCTACCCAAGATTTTTCAATGTTCTCATATGGTATGTAAAAAACTGGTGAATAATAGGGTGGGTTGGCGTTCTTTTCTTCATCCTCTTTCTTCGTCTCTTAGTTTTTAATAAGGTGGGGTTCAGTTTGCTTTTCCAATGATCCTTCTACCTCTCCCCCATTCTTAGGTGCGATAGTGTAAAATACCACTCTTATAGAGCATATTCTCGAGCGTATTGACGATTATTCAAGAACATACTCCACGCAGATGGCACATTAAAATGATCGCATTACCATATTTTAAGGCATCATATATCAAAAATATTTCAAATGTTCATTTTGAACCATTTCATTCACAATAATATTAAATCATAATTGTCATTACACTTCAGAGTTCACATGTACAATTGAAAATAGGTGAGAAATGCTATTTTTGATGCATAATGACTAGAGACGTCTGTAAGTGCAACTAATCCCGACCACTAACTCATGTCCAATTGCCATAGATATACTCCAATTAGTCCAACTAGATCTCCTCTGAACCTAAAAATCAACATTACAATTTTGATGAGTTTGTGAACTCAATGGGTGAACCATCATCGATGTATTCACTCAATTCAGATGCACAGAGACAAGTCATATCCTAAATTAACAAGTATTACATATCATCTAGTATCGAATATCCCATCACATTTCATCATATCAAGTACATCAAGTTTATCATACTTCATAAATATATCAAGTAAACTAACATTTCATATCACAACACATCCTCATTTACTTTTCAACTACATTTCAAACAATTCAATAATTCATTTCAATTCAATCATATGATACATATAAAGATGTATATGAAAATGCACATGTGACTCCATTTTATTTTGCTTTGTTGTGACTGAGTGCCTATTTATTCTCCCGTATCTGTTGTGGATGCCAGGCTCATTTCATTTACTATCCCATATTAGTTGTGGATACCGGGCTTATTAATAACTAAGCCTATAACTCTTTATGCACAATCCTAAGCTTAAAGTTCTTTTTCACGTTGGTCACTCCGGTCACAACTCCTTTATCTGATCATGCATTTCAATGTAATGCATGATTCCATATGCCATGTTTCATTACATTTCATTCCTACATGCTTCTGTCGTATGTATCAAATTCATCAAATTTAAGTTTGGCAATTCACACTCAATTGCTCACACATTTCATATTCCTTCAGACATTTCACATTCAATTATTCTCATATTTCATATTCAACATACAGATCAGACATAAACACATATAATTGAGTTTACACGTCTAGGTTAACTCACAGTACGCTCTAGATAAGCTATTGCCTTGATGACCCAGTAATGTTTGGATGTTGACGATCAACTTGTGTATCTATCTTCTTACAATACACACATATTTCATACATCATTAAGTTGTCAATCATATGATTATTCAATCATTCACATGTATATATATCATGTTTCAATGCATTTTTAATTGACCTTCTAGGTATGTATTAATATACAAAAATCTTGATTGTACTTATATGTTTTCAAATCATTCAAACTTTATAGCTTGTATATTACCATTTCTACCTTAAGTAAGCTTGATTTATTCATCAATCATATACGTTCATATAATTATCCAATTCTCACTCACAATTACTTCATGTTCTCCAATGTTCATTCATTTATATCTAATACACATTACTTATATCCTTTGAATCAAATCTGCATTCAGAAGAAAAATTTAATTCCTTTAACAACTCATAATTTCCAGATTTTAATACATTAATATCAAGACAATACATTCCTTAAGTTATGATATCAATTAACAACCTAAACTTATCAACCCTTAACTAATGAAGCAAGCAACAATTTAGGTTCATTTGAAGCCTCAATCAAGTCCAAATACGCCAATGTAAAGTGACTTATCATTATGTGGTTCAAAAATTACACAAAATAGAGGTTTTTCATTTCAAAGCATTACCTACGATCATGGAGGACCTTCCCACGATCGTGGGATGAGTGCCCCGAATGTTACTATCCAATTTCCCTTAATTCTCCACAAAATTTCACTTACTTTAAAGCACAACTAACACTTGCATTTTTTCCCAAATTACATGTCCTTAAAAGCTACCTCAATTCATGTTAATATAACTTCCATTTTGGTTACATTAAAGCTCTCTAAATTCTATTCATTTATGTCACTAGCAATCATTCTTACACATACACTAACATCCTTTTTTTTCTAGATTCAAAAGAAAACTCTTTCATATCAAATTCAAAACACCTTCATAACAAATCCATTAATTATACCTCAATTCCTTATCAATTTCATCTCAAATTCCAGCTCAAAATCATTCATTTAATAGCTCATAAACTATTATTTTTCATACATGCTAAACAAAACAGAAACTACTATTCATGCATCATTTTCCTAGCACACATTTAACATCAATACTTCAATCAGTTCATCCCTAATTCAGTCATCATCAAATACTATTAACATATAACACAAGAGATCAGTATTTCACTTACTTGGTCAGCTCAATTGCCTCCTCAGTCATCAAGCTAACCTAGCCTTCCATGCATACAAGATCATCTCAAACACAAGGTGATAATGGACAAATCTTAGGCAGAAGTTGAAAGCTATGAGGAAGAAGTGAGTTCTTAGTGGTGAGAAGGATGAATCACAGTAGAAACAACAAAGGAGATGTTTTTGCATTAGTTTACATTATTAAGTGCAAGGTGTCTATGTAATACAATGACACTTGTCATGTTTGCATGCAAGCCACTTATCCTACCAAATGTCACCAAGATCCTAGGCCATTTTTCACTCAATCTCTAAGCCATTTTTCATTCAACCTCTAACCATTTGTCACTCAATTCTACTGCCAAGTGTCATTTATTTCATAGGTCTAGTCATCCTAACTTTCCACGTCAACTTGTCTTACCATTTGACATTTTTCCTAGACTAGATGTACATATTAATTCATAAACCTCTCAATTGTAACAATTAATTCCAAGTTACTAATTATAATCCATCAATTCTTGTCATTGGTAAACTAAAGTATAAGACATTGAAAATGCACATTCGTGTCACATTCATTTTAGTTTCATACCTCAGAATATGTCAATTGAGTGCAATTTATCTAACTCACAATTCATATATGTATGTTAATATTATGCATTTGGATACAATCATAAATATGTCATAATCATACCAAATTCATTCTATATGATGCCACTCATATGACTCAGTAGTCTAACACTTTAAATCCTTCAACAATTTGAGAGATGGGATACTATGATGCAGTAGTTTCCAACTTCTCTAATTTTTCCTTGTTTGATAGCAGCTCTTTCAAAAGTGCCAAATGCTTCGACATTTAGATAAGAGATTAAACAAGAGGTAAGTTAGATTGGATTTGATTAAAAATTTTAAAAAACTTACCAAACTGTGCATCCATTTGATATTTTTCACTTTGGCATGATAAGGGATGACAGGACGATATTCTTTGAATTTTTCCAAGTGATGTTCACCTTCAATTTTACATTGACTCTTTATAGTCTCTTTTTTCTCTTATATTTCTTCTTCCTGGAGCTCTTTGTCATCCTTTAGGGTGATTTCCATTACTCATTCTTTAGGATTTATCTTTTTTGTACTATGGAAACTCCACTGTAGTCTTTTAGATACTAACTTGATGATTTGTCTAATTTGAAATTCCAAGTTATGTACTGAAGCCTCTGTCCAATGATTTCTTGCATCAAAATCTTGAGCAATCTTCAACATCATCTCTTCCAAACTAGGCTACTTAGGTGCAGGTTATTGTTGAAATCTTGATGGAGGGTTGTTCCTTGTATGGCCTTGATTTTTGTAAGAGAAGTTGGGGTGATTCCTCTATCCTGGATTGTATGTGTTACTATATGGATTATTTTAGGGTGTAGGAGCATTCCCTAGATCATCCATATTCTCGAGCTGTGATGTTTGAGAACTTTGACTTGCATTCTCTAGCCCGTACACCTCGTATTGTATAACTTAGCTTAGTGGATTCATTATTAATCTATTAATATTCCTGCTAAATGCTTCCACTTGATTCACCAACTACATTATGACATCCACTTCGTACACTCTTGTTGGTTTGTTAATTCTTGCTCTAGACGAGCACCACTGGTAGTTGTTCATTGCCATGTCTTCAACAAGGTCTTGAGCTGCCTCTGGTGTCTTATGCGTACCCCTATCTGTTGCATCAATCAACTACCTTGTATTTTGATTCAGCCTATTATAAAATGTTTGGATTTGTATACAGAGCGGTAAATCGTGATGAGGGCATCTTTTTAACATCTCCTTAAAACACTTTCATGTATCATATAATGATTTAGAATCCACCTGGGAGTATGAGGAGATATCATTCCTCAATTTTCCAGTCTTGGCTGGTGGAAAGTACTTTAATAAAAACTTCTCTGCCATTTGTTCCTATGTGGTCAGTGATGATCGTGGCATCGAGTTCAACCATTGTTTGGCCTTTTGCCTTATAGACAATAGGAAAAACCATAGTCTAATTGCATCAACGTTAGCTTTATTAATTTTAAATGTATTGAAAATCTCTAGAAAATTTAATAAGTACATGTTGGGTCTTCTTCTCTTAGTTTATTGAATTGGATAGACTGCTGCACCATCTATATTATACTCAATTTTATTTCAAAATTCTTGGCACTCATAGTAAGTCTAACAATGCTAGACTCTACTCCAGTCAAGTTCGTTCTAGTATAGTCAAATGTGGTCCTTGATTGGTTTTCCATGTTGTGCAATTCTTTAGTATCCAATTGGCCTCCTAAGTCTTCTATTTGACGATCTAGTTTGTGCACTATTCTCTCAATTTTTGGATCTTTGTCAATTAAGCTCTCTATATTACTCTGAGTCATAAATTGACCAAGAGTCAAGGTCTATAAGAAAAAAGTAAACTAACAAGTTAATCAAATAAAATAAATTAAAAACAAAAATTAAACAAAAAAATAAAATGGCTATAATAATAAAATTTAATTGTTCCTAATATTACAGTCTTAGGCAACGATGTCAAAAACTTGATTGATAGAGTTTTGTCAATATTAAAATTTACTACAAGTGAATATTGTAGCTGTAGCTAGCACTTATAAGTATGAGTCGATCCATGAGGATTATAAATACTAGTAATTACCCTTTTCCTATTATCTAAATGTCAAATTAGATTTTGGATTAAAATAAAAATTAAACTAAATAGACTAAACTAAGATTGAAATAATAATGAACTTAAGGCATAGGAAAATACTTAGAAAGTTTATATCAAATAAATGGTACCTAGGTGATGAATTCTATTATGCAATTATATTATCAATTATTGAGCCGTGAAAATTGCTATCTTATGTTAATATCTTTCCCAAGATTACTAACAACTAATCCATTATTTGATTAAAAGAAATCTTTCTTGTTAAAATCCTTAGAATTGCATTATTGATTTATGAATTTCACTATTAGGTTTAACCCTAATTTAGAGAATTTATGTCGACCTATCTCCAGGTTTGCATGCAAATCTTTCCAATTATGGTCTATCTATTCATATAAGAGGATTTCTCATTTTTTTGAAAAATGATAAGTACCTCCATATTTTGCTGGGTAGGGTTCGACAATGGATTTAAGTCAATGGTTGGAAAACATCCTTTTCTTGATCTTGATTCGCATAGAAATTTTGAAACTATGGTCCTAGTTGAACCAAAAAGATCTGAGTTCCCGCAGCATCAAATCTAATTTTGTTTTCGAAGAAAACATCAATCTATGGGATGAGTTCTGGTTGGAATTTGGAACTATTGCCTTCCCTGTACAATCAGTTAACGAAATCTCATTTGACCGCCTTTACATTTGCATAAATTGTAAACTTTTTTTTAATGATCTAATCGAATTGGCCTATTAAAAGACAAACTCAGTATCAGTCCGGTATAGTTTGGACTCGCCAATATAGGATTCCAACAATTGTACTAATCCACATATATTTCTATCAATCACTACTCGTTATTTTTTATCTTAACATAGTTGATTTTCCTTTTGAAAATTTATCATTCATTTTATTATATTTGATAATAGAAAGATAATTTTAGTACTAGAAGTTATAATCCTTATAAGAATGACACTTGCACGCACTAAAACAATATTATAGAAAATGATAGGTGTACTTGCCTTAATATTTTCTTTTAGTATTATTTTTATGTTTCGAGGTATATAAAATCGTATATCATCATGATTAGCTGAGGGCAATATGAAGGAGGTACAAGTGGATTTTAGTTAGCTTAGAGCAGACGTGAAAGAATTTGGAATTCTAGTTTGGAGAATATATCTTTGTTAGAGGAGGAAAATTAACATAATATAGCCTTAAATAAAATGATGTGTTCCATTAGGCCACCAAATACATATGGTTAGGAAGTCTTGATATCTTTCACACTCATAAGTAATGGGGATCCAACTAAATTCCAAGAGGTTATGATTAATTAAAAGAAGGATATATGGATGAGATTTATGATAAAGCTGGTGGAGTCTTTGCACAAAAACTAGACATAGGAGTTGTTGTAACTTCCTAAAAGGAAAAGGCCTATATGGTTTAAGCTGGTATATATAAGCAAGTGAGTGGTAACAAAAAAGGAAGAGAAAAAAGTTTAAGACTCAACTAATAGTAAAAAGGTATGCACAATAAAATGGAATTAGTTATGATGAAATTTTTTATCAAGTGGTTTGTCATACTTTCATCAAGATTTGAAAGTGTTAGTAGCAAGTTTGGACATGCATTTGGAACAAATAGATGTGAATAGCTTTTCTTTATAGCATTTTGGATGATAAAATTTACAAGAAGCAACTGAGAAGTTTTAGTCAACTTAAAAAGGAGCAATATAAATTAAAGAATCACTTTATAGTTTACAGTAGTCTCTTAGACAATGGTATAAAAGGATTGACTCTTATATGATTTGAATTTGCTATAAGATATATGAGTATGATTATTATGTATTTGTTGAGAGCCTTGAAAATTAATTTTTTTTCTAATATATATGGATGATATGTAGATTTCTATAAAGAGTATACATTATGTGAATGAGCTAAAGACCTTATTAGAAAAGGAATTTGAGATGAAGGATCTGGTTGCTAACAAAAAATACTAATGTAGATTTGGAGGGATATGAGCTCTAGAAAACTGTAGTTATCTTAATCTAACTATGTTGAGAAGGTATTAGAAAGATTTGTAATTAGTAATTATAAACTCTTAACCACTACATTGACAAAAACTTTATACTTTCCCTAAATTAGTGCAAAAATAGATATATATACTAATGTTATTCGAGTTTTAATGTATGTAATAGTTAATACCAAGCCAAATTTAGCTCACTCTATTAGTTAGGTTAGTAACTACATGTTGAAACCTAGAAGATAAAATTAGAAATTAGCTAAGTGGATATTCAAGTATTTGAGAGGTAAGTCAAACAATAAGATTATATTTAGCAGTTAGAAAGGTAATCTTTTGACTATGGAATATGTAGATTCAAACTATGTAGGATATCTAGATAATAGAAGGTCTGCTACAACGTATGTATTTGCTTTTTCAAGAGAGATTATTTGTTAAAAATCTATATTATAATCTATGGTTGCATTTTCTATAATTAAGCATAGTACATAGTAGTGGCTAAGGCTACTAAAGAAGCATTATGGCTTACAAGACTAGTGAAAGAAGTGGGCATTGATCAAGGTGGAGTTAGAATACATTATGATAGTTAAAGTGTCATTTATTTAGTAAAGAATCAGGTGTATTATATATGGACTAAGTACATAAATGTGAAGTCTTATAAAACTTGGAAATTGGTTGCATCTACACATATCTTATTGGAAAAGTTTCATACTTTGGACAATGCATATGACATGTTGACAATTTTTGTTGCTATGGAGAATTTCAAGCATTGCTTGTATTTGATTAATGTTTCAAGGTGTTAGAAGAAGTTCAACTAAAGGTGGTCACAATCATTGTTTTAATGATAAAAAACATAATTACTACTAATAAGTTTATTATTTTGATGAAAAGTAATATAATAACAAAGTGAAGCCATAAATTCACTTAGATAGTTTGTAAAGTTGATAAATACAAGTTGAAGTTTACATTTTTTGAAATGAAGATCAAACTAAGAAAAAAATATCAAGGGGTCATCAAGATCATTTCCTATTTTAAATTATTAATTGTAATCTCACATTTTTAATTTGATAATCTCGAGGCTCACCACACATAAATAATTCATCTTGCTTCATTGGATGAGTCTTTTTCATGCATCAAAATGCATTGAAGCTTTTGGATTTAATATAAAAGCCTTTTGATCTTTAAAAAATTTTAGGCAACATTTTGGGAAGTGTTCAAAGAAAATTACATTAAGAAAAATTGAGTTTGAGCTTTTAATATTATTAAAATCATTTTTAGGGAATTGTTCAACCTATATAGGTTAATGAATAACTAATATAAGTTAAATTTGTCAAATTTTCATTTATCGAGGGTTTACAGTAACAGTGGATGATGCATTAACTAACTAATACGCTATATTGGTTAACCAATATGCCTACTAGTCAACCAGTGTGTCAACATCTAGTGAATTTATGTATTCAATACATAGTAGTTAACCAATATACAATACTAGTCGACTAAAAGTCTGCAATTAGCCATAGTGGCTATTTTTTGGATTCAATGGCTAGTAGGGGTCCTAAGAGCTTATAAATACATGTTTTCTCTTTTTTTAGCATCAAGAAGCATTTAGATAACTTTTACACAGATTTCTAAGTATTTTTCAATCACTTAGGCATCATTATATCATATTTATATAAGTCAGCCTCTTTGGAATTATCAAGTGATAAAGTGAGGTTTTTTGAGTTGTAAGATTTGATTAGGTTATTATTTTATAGAACTTGGGATTGTTCTAATTGGGATTGAGGTTCCTTTTCACTTCAAAAGAAGATTGTAAAAGAGTTCCTCTTTACAGAGAATCATTATACAAAGGCTATTTGATAAATGGTAATTTAGTCATTTTTAGTCCATATTTAATTTATTTTTTATTTGAGTCTTTTATTGGTCGTTGGTACTTAATTATTCATATTTTGTTTCTATGAATGTTTTACTCACTTAAAGCAAAAAGGAATGAATTCGGACAAGTTTGGAGTAATTTAAAGTTATTTTAAATGAGTGATGGAGTGTTGGACAGTGTATATGGTCGTGAAGGAGAGTTTAAAGAGGCATTATAGTATAAACCCACGTTGAATTGTAAGAAACCATGTTGACATAACACACCTATGTTTGTGCATATGATAGCTTCGGAAACCTTTACGTGTCAAAATTTATACTATAAAATCATCGATAAACCTGTGTTAATGCCTATGTATCCCTTTGTATCTTAAATTCAAATTTAAAAGGATAAGATTGAGATACAAAAGAGGGAAAGGTAGAAAACACATGAAAGAGAAGGCCTAAAATGATGAAAACGAGAAGAAACAACAAAGGAAACCCATTTAGATTAGATTTTCATCAATTTAGAGTGATGTTTTAGGAGAATTCAAGGAATCTAACCATATTTTATATGATTTCGAGCTTTTTCTTTATATTTGATGTTTTGTTTTCCAATTTCATGAGCTAAATACTTTTTGGTATATAGATTAGATGAACCATATGGTAGAATTTATTTGATTTTTCTTTTGACTCACTCTATTGATTTATTGCTAAAGTATGAACATGTGCCATTAACACAACACATAAATTGTATTGAATCAGCAAAGACTAAAGTCATAAAACAACTTAAGAACAAACCCTAATATAGAAATTTAAAACATCATAAACATATAAGACATCTGGAAATTCAGTTTACACATAAAGTAATATGAAAATAATAAACTAGAAAGAAAGAAAAACTTTATTTGGAGTTTGATCTAGAAAATTGGAAATTTGGAAGTCTCTCGATCTTCCTTGTTTTTATTACACAAAGCCTACCTCATTTCTTTTTGTCAATTATCTTATTAAAGACTACTAATTATACTAACTGATTCAATTGACTGATAATTATAAATGTATACAAAAAATTTCATAAGGTGAACAAACTGATGTCATATCCTAATTAACATTCGTCTTTAACAAAAGATACTTAAAATATAATCTGCACAAACCAATATGTCTTTACAAATTCAATGACTATGTTCGAAGCTAAACTACTTCCATCAAGTTATTGCCATTGACACATTCACACATATGTAATTTACCTAATCAAAAATAAGACAATATGATATGCAAAAGTCACACATATGATATATCAATGCACAATTCTTCCCACACTTAGACAACACATTATCCTCAATGTGAGAAAAACTAATAACACATAAATGAAGATAACAAGAAAAGAAATAAAAAAGAATAGGGTAAGAGCACAAAACCCATTAAGGAGATCGTGGTGGTGACAGTGTGGGTGATGAAATTCGAAGACATTCTATGCCATAAAATTCCAGAACTACACTCTTTACTAAAATAAATATAAAAAATAAAATAACAAAATAACAATAAATTAAACCCAAAATAAAAATTAAAACTTATCTTAATTCTTGGGTTGCCTCCTAAGTAGTGCTTCTTTCATGTCATTAGCTTCACATACTCTTCACATTTACACTCAACTAAGGTCTATGATGAGTGGCCTGCTTACACTTGTGTCACCCAATTTCAATTTAGTAGCCTATAAATAAGCTACTTATTGCAATATAATGAGAAGGATATAATTAATCAAATTAAAAAATCTAAGTAAATTCACCAATGTCCTTTTCCATAACAAATTGTTAATAAAATAAGGAATGATGAAACTCTCTAAATCGTCAATGGACTCCAACAATTTGTATTGTGGAAGGGTGAACTTGTAACATCCCCTCACTTATGGGAAGGGCATTTTGGTCATTTTGGATCGGGTTAGAAATATTTAAAGTGTTTTG
>JANIIA010000190.1:33092518-33115064 GCA_027478495.1 Erythroxylum alaternifolium
ACTATTTTTGTATAACTTTTGTGGTATTCTTTTAACAGTTGGAAAAGTTCTTAACAAGATATATTAAAGTTTTTGTAGTCACAAAAAGAATACACAATTCAACCCCCCCTTCTTGCGTACCTCGTATATTGTACGTGAAGTCTATATTAACGTGTGATTTACTTCAATTAGTTTGATTCTCCTAATAATTAATAAGAAAAACAATTCATTATTAGTAATGAAGTAGTGTTTTCATTCTCTAAAATCTAAGGTATGGGTTTAATTAGTTAATTACAGAGTAAAGTTAAAAAATATATCATAAATAAATATAATGACATATCTTGTACACCTACAGATTTAGGTGTTATATAGTCAGATCCTTGAATTTAATGATATGTACAATAATACAAGTGAGAAGCATTAGCTCATAAATGATATCTAATTGTTTTCTTTGACCTTTCAAAAACTATAACAAAATAAGATATTAACTTTATTGATTGTATATATTTGTAGTTTTCTAAAAATTAACAAAACAAAAAAATCATTCTAATATTGGAGATCTTTGATATCAAATTCCAAAATGGTCTCAATTTTGATTACATATCATTTTTATTTTATAGATTAGACAAATTTTATTCAGAAACTACAACTAAATCTATTAAGACTAAAAGTCAAGTACATACTATAGTACTTCCTCTTCCCCAATTAAATCAATTTAGACCTAATCTTGATTAGCCATACATTATGTTGTTTTTTTCTAATTAGTGATGTTAATTTATCACTAATTTCTTTTTAGTGTTTTGAGATGAGCATTGACATATTAATTTTGATCACCCTTTTTATTATTAATATATTTTGATGTTTAAGAGTAGTGTAATTTAATTTGACATAGACTAGTTAAGTAGCACCAAAGTATTTATTGATTAAGACTTCAAATGACTATGATAATGTATTTTAATTGAAAAAGTGTCCTTATTATTCATAACTATTTAAGCAGGTGTAAACTGATGATCTAAGGATCACTAGGTCTTAAACTTCAATTTAATTACAAAAGGGGAAAAATTAAAGAAAGGTAAAGAAAATTAAATAAAGTTATTCGAGGACCACTACGTCTAAAACTAAAGGGCCATCGTAGTTATCTATAGACTACATACGACCACTATGTTTGGCTTTAAAATTAAATATTTAATAAAGTTATTTTGTTGAAAGAGTGGTCATAGTATGTAACTTTAAAAAGATAAGATAGTATTATACAATTTATGATGATCAAGGGAACATTCATTTATTACTTTCAACTGTTGAGATGCCATTGCCTTAATGGATTCCATTAATAACTACAATGTAAGTTGTGACTCAGAATTTATTTTAATTAAATGAGATGGTAGTTTTAAAGAAAAATATATAAATAATTAAAGACAAATTCTTAACATATAAAATCACTTTAAATGTTGTGTCAAAATATATGGATTCCATAACTATATAACAACCACTACAATTATGGTCATTTCTTTATTTCTTTTTTATGTTTTTATTAAATAAATTTATTACCACCATCATTACCTACTTCTTTATTTCTTTTTGGTGTTGATATTTTCAATTTTGATTACCCATTATGTTATTTGCAACCTAAATTACATTCACTAATTTACTAAATGACATATAAATGTATAGCTACATGGATAAAAGTTTGATGACCTATCAAAAATAGTCTAGTCAATACTTAGAAGGATTGAAAATTTTTATGAAATTTGTAAAAGATCAAATGGGTTTATAATGTGAAATCCAGTATCCACGTATAGATTGTTTAAATTTCAATATTCAATGTCAAGCTATGGTATATAATCACTTGCTAATATAAATCATAGATAAATTCTATACTTGATAGATTTATTATGGCGAACATTCTAAAGCAAGTAATGCTAGATGTTTTGATGATGAAATCATTAATGATGATGTTAATAACAATAAAAATGTAGGTGCTGGAATTTAAGAAGTATTGGAGGATGTGGGCAATTATATGGAGACTATGGATGATTATACTATACTTGATACATTTGGTAGAATTACACAAGATATTTTGAGAAGTTATTGAAAGAAGATCAAGAAGAATTATATCTAAGGTGCTCCAATTTCTCACAAATATTTTTATTGTAAAATTTAGTAACAAACTTTTGACATATTACATGACCTATTCAAATATGCATTAATGATTGGTCACATATTGCCCAAGTCTTATTGTGAAGAAAAAAATTATAAAGGGACCTAAGACTAAGATAAATATCAATAAATGCTTATAAGTATGATTATGCTATCTTTCGGGAGGAGTTTAAAGATCTTAAATAATTTTCAATTTATGGCACACAAGGTGGCTATGGTATGACAAAAAAGGGAAAACGATACGCCGTAAAGTCTTAAGATACTTCCCTATTAAAACATCACTATAAAGGTTGTTTATGTTAATAAAAACAATAACAAATATAAGATGCCATAAATAAAAACACATTGACGATAATGTCATACATCATCTACCAAACTCAAAGGCATGAAAATACTTTAATAGGAAGTTTCCATGGTTTATAAAGGATTGTCGTAATGTTTGACTTGGGTTGACCTCCGATGTATTTAATCTGTTTAGCAATATAAGTACTTCTTACAGCATTTGGCTGGCAATTCTTGTGCCATATAATTTGACCCCATAAAGTGCATAAAGGTGCCTCTTTTTCTTATTATCTTTGTTTATTTCGAGGCTTGTTGCTCTAGGTAAAGACATTGATGTATAAATGCAACTATTACTTAATGATTTAAAAGATCTTTATGAAGTTAGGTTAGAAACCTATGATCTTATAAAAGGTGAAAAATTTTAAAAGCATACGGTTGTTTTATGGACTATAACTGGTTTTCTAGCCTATAGCAATTTATATGGATAGAGTATTAAATGGTATATGGCATGCCGTGACCGTATTCATTAAATCTATTATATAAAGCTATAGAGTAAAATATATTATATGGGACACCATCATTACTTGACACATGGATATAAATGGAAAGAAGCAAATTGTTAACAAAAAAGTACAAAATAGTGAAGCTCCTTTGTACTTGTAAGGAGATGATGTGATAGATCAATTATCACATTTATAAAATTTTATACATGGCAAACACCCAAATGATAGAAAGTGAATGCAAACTTCTATTGATCTCAATTGGAATAAAAAATAGCATATTTTTCAATTTGACTTATTAGAAGGATTTGCTATTGAGTTATAATCTTGATGTTATGCATATTAAACAAATTTTTATAAGAATATTTTGGACACTTTGAATGGTATTAATGATAAATAGAAAAATAAAATTAATGCTAGATTACACTTTGAGACATGAATATAAGAAATGATTTGCATTTGAAAAGAAGAGATATGATGGGTCATATATGATTCCAATTGCTTATTACATTATGTCAAAAAATGAGGCATAAACTTTTCTAGTTCCTTAAATCAGCTCCATTTTTTGATGTGCATACCTCTAATATAGCCTATTGTGTCAATGCAAATGATGGAAAATTTAAAGATTGAAGAGTCATGATTGTCATATGCTTCTACAATGGTTACTTCCTATTGCAATACGTAGATAATTATCAAAAGATGTTTCAAAAATTTTGGATGATTTGAATATTTTTTTACACAGTTATAATGTAAGACACTAATACACATAATCCTACCCTATAGATCTATAAAGGCAAGTGCATTTATCAAAATATAGTATAGTAACAATGAGTATTAAGTGTCAATCCTACAAAGACTACAAGTACTAAGAGTTATCTCTTTCCTATTATCAAACTGATAGAAAAAGGTGATGGTTTAATTAAAATGATAAAACTAAACAAAATTTTAACATAACTAATAATCAAAAGCACAATTCATACAAAGATTAACTAAGTCAAATAAATAACACCTAGGTAATGAATTGCTCTAAGACTTTTTAAGTTGTCAAGCATTTATCATGCAATTCAATTAAAGCTCATTGGCTCGTAAAAATTCCTATTTTATGTTAATATCTTTTCAAGATTATCAATGTCTAATCCTAGTTTAATGAACTAAAATCTCCTTTTGCTTGAAACTTTTAAGATTGCTTTGGTTTCTTAATGAATTCCTTTATTAGGTTTAACCCTAATTCAGAAGATATATGTTGTCATATCTTTGAGATTACATATAACTCCATTTAATTATGCTAGATCTGTTAATTAATTAGGTTTCTCAACCTTGACATATGAAATCATACACAAATTAATATACCAGAAATATCAATTCAATAACATATAATTAAACCCAATGAATCAAAATTCATATTGAATTAATAGAGAATCATATCATAAAATCTATCCCAAGGTTTATCCTACCTAGGCACTAAACAAATTTACTTCCTAAAAATAGAAAACATAAAATAAGAATTCAAAAGAACTAAAAACATAAGATAATTCATGACAAAACCCCTTTTCTTTAATAAAATCCACTAAAACTTTGATGGAAATGTGCTCTCTATCTTTGAAACTCTAAGGCTCAAAACTGTGTCAAAAACTTAAACTCCCACAACTGCCATTCATATCTACATCTGTCAAAATCAATGGAAAGGCATGTGTCATGATAGTGATGAAGTATATCAAGAGATTTAATTGTAGGGGAATAACTTAGAAATAGAAATTGAAGATATATCATCATTTCATAGGAGAGATGTTGGTCCCAATATATAAGAAGCCAAAAAAATACAAAACAATCTCATCATAGAAAGATAACGAGACTATCTCGAGGATGAATTATATGACAATGATGATACTTTAGATGAACATAATAGTAATAAAGAGTCGAATGACAATGCAATTAATGGTATGATTTTAGTGATCTTGATTATAATGATTGAATGTATCTGGAAAGCGCTCTTTATATTATAGTATTGTTATATTGGCAACATTTAACTCAGTGATGTTAATATTTGGATTTAATTGTATAAATTTTTGCATAGTTATACATTTTGTTGTTTAACTTGATTAATAATATTGGTTTTATTCTTTCTATTATATATATATGTACCTATATATAATTATATAATAAAAAATATAATGTTTATTTTTTCTCATAGATATCTAAAATTATGGCCAGTAGAAAAAAGGAAGCAAATCATCTTCTAATAGCATTCTACAACGTTGTGATGTGCAAGTTTAACCAAATCAGTAAATTTAATGAAAAAATTTAATTCCTAAATAACAACAACATTCTACCTTAAACAATAATGAAGCTAGTAATGTAGGTTTGAAATTTCTCTATGCCTTAAGTATACTTATACTCTAATATATATCTTTATATTTTAAATATTTTCTTAACATATCCATTTGTTATTAAAGGAAACCATGCATCTTTTAGTAGATTGCCATAACATCGAAATGTGCAAGTTCTATTAAATAAGTAAATTGAATGCAAAAATTCAAGTCCTAGAAGACAATAACATTCTGCAGCAAATAACAACAAAACTAGTAGTGCAGGTTTCAAATTTGTTTATGCCTTCAAGTATAACTATCATATAATTTATATCTTTATAGTTTGAATATATTCTTTCATATCCATTTATTGATAGCTTCTAATACTACGACTAGAAAATAGAGTTAAAGATAATACTAAAGGTTGTGAATTGCAATGAAAGAATTTTGTAATGAATTGCAAGTTACCTATACATATTAATCTCGAGTAAGATCGTACTGTAAATGAGGCCCAATATCTAAAATTGTCAAATGAGTTAGGAGTAAGTGTAAGAATAAAACTACCTTATCTGAAACATGTTAAGGACTATTGAGCAAGTTTTAATCTTATAAAACCCTCAATATTTCACAAGTGCACAAGTCGTAGCGTAGTTTATGAGGTGTCAATCCCACGAGGAATTAGTGACCTAATAGAATCTGAATTTGTCTAAGGTATAAAAGTGTAATTAAAATGAGAATAAAAACTAAACAGAAAAGCTAACAATCGAATATAGAGTGATTGAAATGAAAATTCTAAATTAATGCAAGAAACCAAATTTGAGCACACCTAATTGAAAATTGAAATTTAAACAAGGAAGATTAACAAATTATGAGAAAGGGGATTTATCCTATCATCAATGCTGACTTAGTCACTTTTGTGTTAATGCAGTATCAGTTTTAGACTTTCGAAGGGTGGATTAGTCTCTCTTGAGTTGTAATCACTAAGCCCTAAATTATAAACCCTAATTAAATTAAGTTACCAAACTTATAATCTCTCAATTAACAAAATGGCCCACAACCTAATTACTTCTTAGGCATTCCAATAAACAATCAAGTCGTCACACGAGATCTCTCTCTGTACAATTACCATTTTGATTATTGGCGTAGTATATTAGATCATTTAACTCTCATTAACCAATCTAACCATTTTGCATTCTGTTCACTCTCTCTATTTATTATTGTAGCATGCAATTACAACAAATAATCACAACACCCATCATCATTAATAATAGAAGCAGCTAGATTAACATTAAATTAAGTATAAATCCCTAAAAGAAGTTAGTACATCTTTAAACCAAGGTTCAACCTCATCAATTCCATCTCATACATCAAATGAACGAAATAAAAGATGAAAAGAAGAAAAGATAACCTGGAAGATTAGAGGTTGAAGCAGCAGTTGAAGCTCCACCTTCTCTCTCTTCCTTCTTCCTCGTATTTATTTTTTTCCTAAAGTGGCAAATGGAGGCTCTCCTTTCTAGGTCATTTCTCTACTCTTATGTAGTCCTTTAATTAGGGTAAAAGCTACGTTTTATCTAGGCCTAAAACTCTGAAATAACTAGCAACAAATTAAGTTCGGGAGGACAGTTCATGTCTGTCCTTACATAAGCCATGATCGTGATAGAAGCTATTTCAGTAGGCCACGATCATGGCCCTAGGTCCTCCACTAGGCTTCCTCTAAGTCTTCTCCATTCTTTGATATCTGATCTCAAACACTGAGAAACATATCAAAGCACCTCTAACACACAAAATTAAAGCTCAGTAGTTTACTCTAACCTATATAACACTCAAAACAAAAATATCTAACCAACATAATTTTAAACCTAAACATACATGAATCAATTAATTAACAACTAAAAAGATACTAAAATGCTTATTAAAACATCATGCAACCTACAACTATCACATCCCCACACTTGAACTTTTGCTTGTCCTAAAGCAAAAACAAACAAACAAAACACAAACACAAACACACCAAACAATTACATACACAAATGCAATAATGGTACAATGACATTGAACTTCATAAAACAAATTTAACTACAAACACAATCCTTTAATTCATTCTAACTTATTAACTTATGAAATCTATGTCTAAGCACTTTGGACTAAATATACATACTAATCAATACTTAATGTCAAATTCATCCACTCCTATCACTTAAACACACACATTGATAATTAGTTAGTCAATAAAAAATGTAGCTTTTCATAAGAAGTCATATTATTCATAAAGATCAGTAGGATTTATTAACATCGTACTATTTTTGTTAATTTTCATTAACATGAACCCAGCCTTTTGATACAAAGGGAAAATTTTGTGATGAATATCCTTCAGTTACTTAACTAGGACACGTTTTTATTAAGCTGCTTGGTTGGAATACTGTTATAGCCTTTAGATACAAAGGCAAACATTTATGATGAATATCCCCCAATTACTCAACTATATTACATTCTCAACTGACTAATAGCTATATTTATAACCCGATTTGTTTGAAAAAGGGCTAGTGGAATAGTTATTTACTAAACAAAATAGTCACACTTTTTTTTAATATATTTTCTTGTCTACCTCATTGTTTAGCTAATCATTCTCACGAAAATATACTAACGATGCTACCTATTTGATTTACCTAAAATTATAAATGAATATGTCTAAATTCCTAGGGTGAATGAACTAACATCATATCCTAATTAACATGCATATTTAACCAAAGCAACCTAGGATACTAATTTCACAAGATAATAAATATTAGTAACCTAAAAGACTATGTTCAAAGCTAAACCATTACGTTAAGTCCTAGCCATTGACTCATTCACACAAATCACATTATGCAACATAAATAAAACTAACATATAATATGCAAAATTCACACTCAAAATAAAAACATATAATGTATGTAACGCAACCCTCCCCACACTTGGACAACACATAGTCCTCAATATAAGAAGGATAAATAACATATAAGGTGGGAATCAAAATAAAATAATATGAAAACATAAGATTAAAATAGTCAGGAAAAAAAAGGTAATGGTTAGAGCATAAGAACGCGTCATGGTGATTAAGGAGGTGATGGTGTTAGAGTCTGAAACCAAATGTGTTTGACTTCCGAGATTATTGCTTTATCTTATAATTGCTTTTAAAGGAATAAGAGAGTTAGCAATTCAAACCATTCCAAATCATTAAAAACTTATTTTTAGAATTTAAAAAAAATTTAACTACACAACAATTTCAATCTAACTATTAAATGTGCTAAGTTATGGTCATTATCTTGACCCTGCATCCTTGGAAACTCAACCGGGATGCATTATAAGTAGCTTACTTCCACCCGTGTCGTCCAATTTCACCTTCATAACTTGTAAATAAGCTACAAATTGGAAGATAATCATAAGGAAAATATTGATAAAATTAAGGAAACCAATTAAGTTCAACAATGTTCTTTTTACTAACAGATTAATAATAAAATAGGGAAAGACAAAACTCCCTGAACCGTTTATTGAATCTAGCAGTTTTTCTTGTAAAAGGGTGCTGTTCTTGTTCTTCTTTAGCCACACCCGTCTCACCTTCTTCTTTTACTTCATTAACAAAGAATTTCGTATCTTTTTCAACCTCTATGTCTTGTATCTCTGTTCTTTGTTCTCCTCTTATTTAGCTTCTTGAATAGAGACGTCCTTATATTCTTCAAACTCCATCTTCGCTATCATTTGATCTTCTTCCTCTCACTCCTTTAAAGATTCTATTTCATCAATTCTTATGAATGAGTTACCCTCTGTCAGATTCTTTAATACCTTACTCATATTGAATTTCACTTGTTCATCTCCAATCCAAAGGATGAGGTTGTCTTCATGGACATCACTAAAGCATTTTCGATGTTCAAAAATGGTTTGTTAAGAACTAGCAGAACATTTTGACCCTCTTCAAAGTTTTCCATGACAAAATCCACAAGAATAACAAACTTATCCACTTTTATAGGTACATCATCTACTATGCCAAATAGTTCCTTTATCAATTGATCTACCAACTGAATACGCATAGATGTTGGCTTCATATCTCTTAGCCTTAGTTTCTCAAAAATTGACAAAGGCATAAAGTTTATACTTGCGCCTAAGGCACATAAATATTTTGAAATCTTTAAATTACCAACTACACAAGGTATTGTAAAGCTCTTTGGATCTGTCAACTGTGAGGGCATATGGTTAGTAATTAAGGAGCTGGAGGTTTCGTTCATGGCTACCATTTAATTATCATCCTAAGTCCACTTGGCAGATAATATGTCTTTAAGGAACTTTGCGTACTAGGGCCTGCGTTTCAACACTTCCACAAAAGACAAATAAATTTTCCATTTCTTTAGCTTTTCCACAAACTTTATAAATGGTACATATAATTTGTTCTTCTGAAGTCTTTGCAGGAATGGTATTTTTAGTACGTAAGGTGGAGGAGGAATGTATGGAGGGTCTTCATTCTTTTCTTCATCCTTTTTCTTCTTTTCTTGATCTTCTACAAAGTAGGTTTTAGCTTGTCTTTCCACCGATTCTTCTAGCATTTTCCCACTCCTAATTGTGGTAGACTTAATCTTGGGTTTACTTCTATGTTGCTCAGAAAGCTTTCCACACTTCTTTTACAAAATTCCCCATATAGCTGGCTCACTTAAACCTTTAGGTTATGAATAGAATAGGCATGATCTTTAGTTATTTGCTCAAACTTCCATTCCAGTCTCTTATGGGCCTCTTCCATGTTTATAAACTAGTCCATGATCTTGTCTAATTTAGAATCCCATAAACTGGACTCATGTTGTTGAAATCCTAACACCCCTTGAATTCCCATTTAAGTTCTTGCGTTATTAGACCAAAATAAATCTGTATGATTCTACCACCTCGGATTTTAAGTGTTCCAATAAGGATGATTACTTCCCTGACCACATTGTCCCTCGTTGAAGTTTACAAGGGTCCTTTGCTCCCTATAATATATTTCCTCCATTATTGTTCTTTCTATCACTTCTTGGTATTTAACTTTCCAGCTTCCTCATAGTTGCCTTATGATATCCAAATTGATATGTCTTCTATTTTACGCTCAAACTTCCTTCTCTTTCTTTTTTCTCTCTTTTTCTTTCGTATGATTAGGTATCATAATCACAATAAAGGATAATAATTCCTTAAAACAAAGGAATTCAAAAATTCCTAAATTAATTCCCCAACAACAGCCCCAAAAACTTATTGAGCAAGTTTTAATCTTATAAAACCCTTAATATTCCGTAAACGCACGAGTCATAACGTAATATATAAGGTGTTGATTCCAAAAGGAATTAGTGAACAAATCGAATCCTAATTTGTCTAAGTCCTAAAAGTGTAATTTAAATGAAAGTAAAAACTAAACAGAAAAGTAAACAATCGAATATGGCATAATTGAAATAAGAATTCTAAATTAATGAAAGAAATCAAATTTGAGCACACCCAATTGAAAATTGAAATTTATACAAGGAAGATTAACAAATTATAAGAAAGGGGATTTATCCTATCATCAATGCTAACTTAGTCACTTTTGTGTTAAAGCGGTGTCAGTCCTAGAAATTCAAAGGTGAATTGGTCTCTCTCGAGTTGTAATCACTAAGCCCTAAATCATAAACCCTAATTAAATTAAGTTACCGAACCTGTAATCTCTCGATTAACAAAATAACCCACAACCTAATTAGATCTTAAGCATTCCAATAAACAACTGGGTCATCACACGAGATTTGTCTCCTTATAATTACTGATTTAATTATTTACGTGGTCTATTAGATCATTTAACTCACATTAACTAACCTAATTATTCTACATTTAGCTCACTCTCTCGATTTATTACTGAAGCATGTAAGTACAACAAATAATCACAACACACATCATCATTAACAACAAAAGCAACCAGATTAATATTAAAACAAAAGACTAGGGATCATAGTTTCAAGTTGCATAAGAATTATAGGTTCTTTGCTTCAGATGTGGAGGTATAAAGCCACATACCAAAAAGAATGAGTAAACAAAATTGGAATAGTTTGTATGACTATTAGTCTAACCAAAAGTTCAAGTTTAAATTTTTTGCCTTATCATTTGCATAAATTCATCTTCTCATATAAAGATTGATTATTTTTCTTGAATTTAGGAAAAATGTGCGAACGCAAGGGTGAGTAGATAAAAAATTAAAACATTTTATAATCAAGGTTCCAATTCATATGTAGTTATTCAACATTAATATGTAATATCTATGTTTTCAAGTTATAATTTAATGAATATAATTAAATTACTTATTATGTCCCAATTTTTTATTTTATAAAATAGAGTGTGAAGGAATTAGATGGAAAAAAGATCACACTTTACAAACTCACTCGTTATAACAAAGGTAAAAGATAGGTGTCACAAAAAGTAGAAAACAATTATACAAGTGTAAAAGTTTAGTCAAATTTTTGTTCAATTATATGTATATATACATGCTATTAATAAAGTAGTAATATGTTGATTGAATATTGGTTTTCTTCATCTTTTTTAGAATGAGAAGTAAGAGTTGTTGGAGAAGTCTAAATTAGAGGCTAATGGGTTCAGTGTGAATGAGATTTGTGACACATTACTTGGTACTCGTTCAGGTTATGTTAAAAGTCTTGACTATAACCCAAGACAAATGTTTTAACATCTACATATAAGACAATCATTGAACAACTTTGAGAGGAAGACAATAACCATAAGGTTTTATTAAAGGTGAAAGAAATTAAGGGAGAAGAAACTATTGCTAAATTACCAAAGCATGATATATTATTCAAAAGGTTACTTGGCTTCGATTATGATGGAAATGGAAAGAAAGTGAAGGATATTTATTCTAAGTTCTAGCCTTATTCTATCACTTCTATATATACTATAATTTAACCTTAATACTTTTTCTCAAATTACTTAATGGAAGAAGATGTAATTGAGTGACTATCATACCCATGAAATGTTAGGTAATATTTTAACTAAGCTTGTTGTGAGTGCTAAAGCTATATGGTTTTTCCTTCAATATAAAGAATATAATTAGTATATAAAATTTCTCATATTAATTTTAATTAGTTTGAACCAAACTTGTTATTTTTTATAAGGGTATCAATTTAGATAAGACATTTTGCTACAATATTTTATTGGGAAGATAATAAAACTTTTATTAACTTAAGTTGAGCTTGACAAAATTACAAAGGCAAGGAAATCAAACTTAACTCTTAAAGCAAAATACATATTTTAAGATTGTGGTCCTAACCCAAGATACAATACTAGCTATATAGTTTCCATATTATCTTCATTCTTTGGCTGATTGTGGAATAAGTATCATGTGTCGTTAGTTATTATCTAATCCGATTAATAATTGAGTCTCCTAGGATTTGATTTTCTGACTCTATTCCTTTATATAGACGTTTGTTTCTCTCCCTCTAGATTATATGTATGGTATAACTGAGAGCAGTTTTGAGGATAATCCCATAATTCTTTAATTTACTAATCATGATAATCCCATTATTCTTTAATTTACTAATCATTATTTTGGCCCATTTAATTATATTTGTCAATTCTTTTTATGGACAAAATATCTTCATTGTGTTTTGAATTTGAATCTAAATGTCATGGGATACTCTACGTTGGAAGAATAGGTAAGGTAGTGTTTCTATCTCATTTTTACATAGTAGGAACCAGGGATCAAAATAACTCATACTAAGGAACTTTGGGATAGTTATCTCTAAAGATCTTGTAACATAAAGATTTTTTAAATTCTATAGAGTTTTTCTTTATCCATACAAGCTTATCCTCTTCACCTGCTAGTTGATAGAGTGGTAACTAACTTAATAAGTTTTCAATCCCCCTATAATCCAAACCCCATTTTGAATGATGCTATTGACTTTACCTTTTATTAGAATCCCGGTGGTTAAGTGTTATATTTCATTTCTACTATATAGAGGGCTTAAGTCATTCCATCTGTCAAACCAAAACCAAGTTGAATCTCCATTGCCAAAATTGTTTCTCAATTCATAGATAAACTTGGTCCCTCAGGCTGAGTAACTATCTGAAGTGCCAAGAATTTTCCCTATTTTGCTCCAACTGTATAAATGTTTTATCCTTTAGATAGTACTCATTAATGCACTTTGACCTTAAAGTTTCCTTATCCTTAAGCAACCTCTGAATCCTCTTAGTTATTAGCACCTTTTGAATAGTCATTAGAGGGACCAAACCTAACCCCCCTTCTTTTTCGGTAAGAAAAAGTTCTTCCCACTTCACTTTTGCGCCTATCTTATTAGATCACAAGCATTTTTTTTATGCATCTTTCTATCTCTTTATTTGTCATTTTTCAGTAGTACCAAATTGGCACTCTAGTGTGTACGAACATTCCTTAAAACCGATGAAATCAACTATAATCTGTCAATAATTTATAGGATTTTATTCTACCAGGAATTTATTCTAGTTTTATAGCTCTCAAGTAATAGAATACAATCAGCATACTTTAGCTTATTTGTTATAATGAGTACTCCCAAATATTTGATAAAAAATATTAAACATTAATCCTTATCGATGTGAAAATTTCTTCTCCATTCTGATGTTAGAGGAGATATAGATACAACTTTTTGTGAAATTAGCATTTAACCCTGACAATCTAGTGAACTTTTTTAAAATTCTCATAATGAGTAAAAGAGAGTAAGCATTGGCTCCATAAAAAAGTCATAAGATCATCAGCAAATGCTAAATGGTTTAATTTAATATCCTTGCATTTATAGTAAGAGATAGCAGTAACTTGGAAACAACTACAATAGCTAGAGATAATAGGTAGGGGAAAGAGGGTCCCCTACCTAATTCCTTTATGGATTTTGAAATAATTAGTATGATTCCCATTGATTAGGATGCTAAAATTGACTAAAGTAATGCATTCCTTGATCCATTGAACAAATTACAAAGGAAAATCAAAAGCTTAAAGGCATTTGATGATGAAATCCCATTTAATTATGTCAAAGGCTTTAAAGAAATCAATTTTGAGTGCGTAGCTCCTAATAGTTCTTTTAGTAGTGTATTCCTTCATCAATTCTTGAACTATCAAGATATTATCACCTATAGATTTGCCGTACACAAATGCTACTTAAGACTGATTTATTAGGGGCCTCAAGGATCTGTTGAGTCTATTGGCAAGAATCTTTGATATTAGCTTATATATAATGTTGCAATAGGATATAAGACAAAGTCTTTCATGCTTGAGGGTTTTGAATTTTGGAATTAGAAAAATATGTGTTATATTAATCTCCATTAGAAATTTTGAAGAGGAAAAATTCATACACTGCTTCTACAATTAGCGCTCCAATGATTCCCTAAGTTTTTTTAAAAGTAGTGAGCACCACATCCATCAGGGCCAGGAGCTTTTGATGAATTTAGATTGAGCAAGGCAATCTTAATTTCTTGAGTTGATATATGTTGACAAGGAAATCCTTAGCCTATTGATTAATTTTCTCCTTAACTGCCTAAGTAATATCTCCACTAATGTTCTCCTCTTATGTTAAGGTTCTCATTAGATCCTTGAAATATTTTACAATAATGATCACAATCTCCTCCTGATTTGTACTCCTTTGGCCCATTTTATCATGTAGCATAATGACTTTTTTTTCATTCCTTCGAGCCAATATTGAGTTATTGAAAAACCTAGTGTTTGCATCACTTTCTCTCAACCAATTTATTCTAGCCTTCTGCCTTAAGATGGAATTGTACAAGCTTAGTGCAAATTTGTAATCCTTCCAATATGAGATTTCTTGTGTTTTCAACATATGATTAAGAGGACATATATAACAATCTTACTGAGCTTTACTAAGATTTTCCTTAGCTTTCTGTAAATTCATATTTGAATCTAACTTGATTTGCTTAGTGAATTTTTTAATTTCTTGCTTAAATCTTTGTAATTTTCTCATCGGTTGAAAAGATTTGAATCCCTCTACCTTATTTTACAAGTTACTCCTTACCATTTCTTTAGATCCTTGTTTACTTGTTAGGAAATTAAAGAATCTCAATGGAGCTTTCACAACCCTATTGCTTGTTATGCCTTAGATTTCCATCCAGGAATGAACAGAACACATAGGTTCCTTAAAATGAGTATAAGAGTTAATGATTTGGCCAAGCCATTGTTAGTTCACCATGACCTCCTCTAGTTTTCTTCTTATAAAGTAATCCCCTTGCTATTTATTGCTCCATATGTAAAATTACCCTACGTATCTCAAATCCACCAAGTTGATTACTTGAGTTATTTTAGATTTCTTTTTCTCCACTCCTTTATTATTAATCTTGCTACCCTCTGCCTCCATTGGGGATCATATGCAGTTATAATCACCTACAAAAACTTAAGGTCCTCTGATAGAAGAGTGTAGTCCTTTGATGTCCTCCCATAATTTAGGTCTTTGCAATCCCTGGTTAGCAGCATATATTATAGAAAGATCTAATCTTTTAAGACCACCATAAAATTCACAATTGAGGTCTATAACCTGATCAGAATTGAACATAGCCTTTAGTGTAGCTATGATGATCCTACTATTGTAATGATACATATGATTAGAAAGTATTCTCCATTCAGCTCCCAGAAACCTAAGACTAATCTTCAACTATGGTAACTTTATTTTTATTTTTGACAAGCCCAACACAATAGGTATTTTATATAACCCTAAATCCTTTACAAATTGTCTTTTTAGAGGGTTATTCATTCCTCTTATGTTCCATATTACGACACTTATGTTTACGATTAGGTGAGGGTTTGGGATCCTCTCAAAAGCAAAGAATAACTTGAGAGGATCCCAAACCTTCTTTTTTTTTTTTGTTTCCTTATGTGAATCTTTGGGAGCAATCTGCTGTGGTGAGTTGTTTTAATCCTTTTTCCTATTTTCCTCCTACTTCATTACTTAAGTTTTGGTTTCATTCCCCAATAGCAAATTAGTTTCTTCATAACACATAAGCTTATTGCAAAATTCTGTAGCAAGCTGCCTTCTTATTGCTTTCCATATTATACTGTGATTCCTATGCTTCTAAGGGTAGGAAAGCTAGACTTCACCTTGGTTAGTTCTCTATTTCCCCTAGCTTTATCACTAGTATCACAAAAGGAAGCTCATGTCTTTCACAAATCTTCATATAACAAATTCTATCTATACTAGATGTTTGGGAATCCATAGTTAATGGCTCACCCACTAAGTTTCCTTACAAACTTAGACCTTCTATTGTCCAAAACTCCAATGGGACATTGTGAAAGTTAATCCATCTAGGTATGGCATTGATATTACTCCTATCCAATTCCAACCCTAGTCTCCATTTTTGCGAGAAGATAAGTTGCCCTAACTAGGGGCCTAGTTTTAGGATTTCACCCAAGCAACAGTCATTGGAGAGTTTGAAGATGAAAGTGTCCTCTTCAGTAAGCATTGTCTTCTCCAATCCTTTTTTGATTTATTTCTTCATAACCTATGGTCGAAACTATGAAAAGGAGGGTCTTTTGCTCTAGTAAGTAACCTACTAGAGTTGCCGACCAGATTGTTGCACTAGCATTTAGCATCTCCATCACAGGGGTTAGCATCCCATCTACCACCACTTTTTTCTAGTGTGTAGATTGATTTTGCAAAGCAAGTTGCAACCTTCCTCTTCCAAGAGCTAATAAGGTGTGTTATATGCGCTATGTAGATCTAGAAACTCATCCAATGTTGGTTCTTCAACTCCAGTCTTCATGAGGAGTACCCTTTAAGGTCTTGGTTGCTTCCTTACCTTACATTGTTTTCTCCTTACAAGGTTTCTTACATCTGGAGTAGCCTAATTCAGCTGATAAGGAGCTAGCTTCCACCTGAAACTTTCCAAAACTAGAAAGTACTTGAGGGCAATTTAGTAAAGTTTCTAGAGAGAAGTTTGAGAAAACAAGAATTATTTGAGTAGTAGGGAAAATTTGAGAACAAGCTTTTGCTACAATGTTTGACTTTATATCCAGACACATTTCAATTTATGGTTTTCTCACATTATTTGTTTACAAACTATAAGGAATAGTCAAACTTTTTTTAATATTTTGGGTAGGAACAAAATATCACGTTTATGATATATTTTTCATTAGTTTTGTTGATTTGATAGATTTACCATATATTGGTTGCATACATATTTGAATTAATAATATTTTTCTACAAGTTAATATTTTTTTTATTTTATTAACACTAAACTTAATAAAGACATTAAACAAAATTAGTGGTTAGTAATGCACACCATGGAATTGAAGGATTGTTCGAATCCAAGGAAAGAAGAAGATGATAGATTCAAATTAACTAAATTAAATATGATACGTAGGGTTTCAAATTTACCTACTAGACCTCATGAAGAACTTGTCTCGAGCAACCTAGATAACTGGTAAAGAACAAACCAAGAAAGTTTTTTAGGATCAAAATCACATCATAATCTGATTCAGTTGATAAGTGATGTTTAATTCCTAAGTTGAAAAGAACAGGAGGGGTTTTCTTCTATCAATATGGCCGACGGCTCACAAAAGATAATCTGAACAAAAGTTTTTCGAAAACCCTAAAACATAAGTATTTATACCTAGACTTAATGCTAAAAGACTTGGGCTTAAAATACATAGAAGCCCAAACTATAAATAACTTAAAACAAGCCCAAATTAGAATAATAAAGCCTCTCCTCTTGGGCTTAAGTGTAATGCGTAGCCCAATACAATGGTCTTCAAGTCCCAAGTGAGTCTAATCCAAAGATTTGAGATAAATGAATCAATTTGGTTGTGATTCAGATAGCTCTCCTCCAATAGGCTTGGTGCACTCCATCCTCTCCACAAATTGGCCCACGTGCATATAGGGAGCCTCCTTCAGTCTCTCAGTCCTAGCTCTGGACATAAGTCCAACTGGAATGATAAGCTCGCCCTCTGTCACACACGCCATCTCCATGGTGATCTTTACTTCTGCTTACATCAGTCCCTCCCTCCTCAAGAAGATTCTTCCTCAAATTTGAATCCATATCAAAAAGAGAAAGATCAGTAATATTAAAAGTTGCAAAAACAAAATACTCACCTGGCAAGTCAATCTTGTAGGCGTTTCATTTATCTTCTCCAACACTTGGAACGGACCATCACCCCTAAGATCCAGCTTGGATTTCCACTGGGTAGGAAATCTCTCCTTTCTCAGATGCACCCAAACCCAATCTCCAGGTTTAAAAGTCACCAACTTTTTCCCCTTGTTGGCTTGCTTCGCGTACACCCTGTTTCTATGCTCAATGTGCTATCTCGCCTTCACATGCAAGTCCCTAACCATCTAGGCTTTCCTCTTTCCATCTGTACTAGACAACTCATGCAAGGGTAAAGGTACCAAATCCAAGACAATCAAAGCATTAAAACCATATAAAAGCTCAAAAGGTGAATAACCTGTGGTGGAATGCATATATCTATTATATGCAAACTCAATAAATGGTAAACAATCACCCCAAGTTTTCAAATTTTTACCAACTACAACACGCAACAATGTGCCTAAGGTTTTATTAATAACCTCAGTCTGTTCATCTATTTATGGATGACAAGTAGTAGAATAAAGCAATTTAGTACCCAACTTTCCCTACAGAACACACCAAAAATGGCTCAAAAATTTAGCATCTCTATCCGAAACAATAGACCTAAGAATACCATGCAATCTAACAATATCCTTAAAGAATAAATCAGCAACAAGCATAGCATTATCAGTCTTATGGCATGCAATGAAATGCGCCATCTTACTAAATCGATCAATAACAACAACGATGCTATCATACCCCTTCTTTGTTCTAAGAAGTCCTAAAACAAAATCCGTAGAAGTATCAACCTAAGGTTCAGTAGGCACAGGTAAAGGGGTATACAATCCATGGGGTTTAATAGTAGATTTTGCCTGTCTACATGCAATGCATTTAGCACATACACGCTTAACATCCTTGCATATACCAGGCCAATAGAAATGTTTATGAAAAATATCCAAGGTTTTAGTAACCCCAAAATGACCCATCAAACTACCACTATGTGCCTCATGCACAAATAAAGCATGCAAAGAACAATTAGACACACATAACTAATTACCACGATACAAATATCCATCATGCCTATAAAATTTTTGGAATGCAACATGCTCACAAACAGCATACACAGTAGCAAAATCATCATCAGAAGTATAAATGTCGTTAAGCTACTTAAATCCTAATAATTTAGAACTAAGAGTAAAAATTAAGGAATACCTCTTAGATAAAGCATTAGCTACCACTTTTTCCTTCCCTTGCTTATAATGTAGTACATACGGAAATGTCTCCAGAAATGCCACCCAAGTGGCATGTCTCTTGCTCAGTTTGCCCTGTCCTTTCAAGTGCTTTAGGGACTCATGATCCATCTGAATGACGAACTCTCTGGGTTGAAGGTAATGTTGCCACACGTCCAATGCTTTCACCACAGCATAAAGCTCTTTCCCATAAGTCGGATAATTGAGTTGTGCACCACTCAGTTTTTCTCTGAAATAAGCTACTGGTTTGTTTTCCTGCAAATGCACAGCACCTATACCAATACCAAAAGCATCACATTCAACCTCAAAAGCTTTCTCAAATTCAGGTAAACACATAATAGGAGCATAACACAATTTTGTTTTCAACAAATTAAACACATGCTCTTGTTCCTCACCCCATGTGAACCCTTTATGCTTCTTGACTATTTCAATCAAAAGAGAAGCAATGTTAGAGAAATCTTTCACAAACCTCCTATAGAAACTAGCAAGTCTATGAAAACTCCTCACCTCACTAGCATTCTTAGGTGTCGGCCATTCCTGGATAACCTTCACCTTCTCCTCATCAACCTCAACTCCCCTAGCACTGACTACAAAACCTAAGAAGACAAGCCTATCAATACAAAAAGTACACTTCTTAAGGTTCGTATACAGTTTCTCCTATCTCAATATATCCAAAACACATCTCATATGTATGACCTGCTCATCAAGATTAGTGCTATATATATATCAAGATGTCATCAATGTAAACAACCATAAATTTTCCAAGAAATGCACGCAACACATGATTCATTAACCTCATAAAAGTGTTGGGTGCATTAGTTAAACCAAATGACATAACTAACCACTCATACAACCATAATTAGTTTTGAAAGTAGTTTTCCATTCATCTCCTGGTTTCATTCTAATCTGGTGGTATCCACTTTTCAAATCAATTTTAGTAAAGATACATGCACCATGCAATTCATCAAGTATATCATCTAACCTAAGAATAGGATGGTGTACTTTACAATGATTTTGTTGACAGCTCTATAATCCATACACATCCTCCATGTCCCATCTTTCTTCGGCACCAGCAATATAAGCACTGCACAAAGGCTCAAGCTCTCCCTTACATGCCCCTTATCCAGTAACTCACCCACCTGCTTTTGAAGTTCCTTTGTCTCCTCAAGATTTCTCCTATAAGCTGGGTGATTTGGAATATGAGCTTCGGGCACAAAATCAATCTAGTGCTTTATGCCTCTCAAGGGTGGCAGTTCCTTAGGCATCTCCTCAAGAAAGACATCAGTATAATCTTGCAAAAGAGAAGCAAAAACACTAGGCAAAGCCTCAATAAGGTTATTGTCATAAACTAAATACTCTCTATATCTCACCACTACTAGTGCTCTCTTCTCTCCAGTTACTCTCCACAAATATTTTCCTTTAGCAAACAAGCTCACTTTTCTCTCTTTCTTTTCTTTCTTTTTTTCTCTTCCTGAGCTCTTCTCTCCTACACATCCCACTTCCTTTTCCTCACTTGTGCAGCCACTCACCATTGATCCAAACTTATTTTTCTTTTGGGCCTCTTTTCTCTCTTCACTTTTTTTGTTCTCACTACCCAAACCCTCCTCACTTTGCTTGCTTTTATCTAGTCCAGGTATAATTCATGAGGTGATAACGGTAGTACAATGAAATTCCTACCCTTGAACTTAAAGGAATACCTATTGGTACACCCATCATATGCTACCCTCCTGTCAAACTGTCAATGTCTCCCAAGTAACATATGACTAGCCTCCATTGGTACCACATCATACAACACTTCATCCTCTTATCTTCCTACTAAAAATAGAACTACAACCTGCTTAGTCACCTTCACTCCAGCACTATCATTGAACCATTGTAAATTGTATGGCTCTGGATGTTTCCTGCATGTCAAAGCCAATTTCTGTGCCATAGTCCAACTAGCTGCATTAGTGCAACTACCCCCATTAATGATCAAATTGTATATTTTTCCATCAACTAAATACCTCGTATGGAAAAGATTCTCTCTCTGATCTACAACCTCATCTGTGGCCCTAACACTCAGTACCCTCCTGACTACTAGTGCTTCCCCTATAACAACTCTGTCAAAGCAACTATCATCATCAAAATCATTATCAATAATAAGCTCAAATTCACTACCACTGTCCTCCGAATCAATCATCCCATTATTCCTCATAATCATGACTTTCTTATTTGTGTATTGAGATGCAATATGGCTAGTACCCAAACATTTAAAACATTTAATGCTATAATGCTTACTAGAAGTAGCTTGGGTGTTAGGTGTACCTTTAGGGTCAAATCCTGGGCCTTTTGGGTATCACCTTGAAGTCCACCCCCTTATCTTTTGACTTTTCTTCTCTCTTGGGTCATTTTGAACTCCATGATTAGCTAGAATTCGTCCCACTCCTTGCTGCCACTCTAACTTTGATTTGTTTCTCCACCTTCATGGCCATGTTTACCGTGTCCTCAATCTCTAAGTAGTGCTACAACTTCACAACATTAGCTATCTCCCTATTGAGTCCACTCAAAAATCTGGCCATTGTAGCCTCTGGGTCCTCCTCTATGTTAGCTCAGATCATAGCCACCTGTATCTCCTTGTGATAGTCCTCCACTGATTTAGAACCCTGAGTAAGTCTCTGAAGTTTCTGGTGCATCTTCCTGTAATAGTAAGAAGGCACAAACCACTTCCTCATGCATGCCTTCATATCGTCCCATATAGTAATTGGCATCTCTCTATTTCTCCTTATGGATGTCACTAACTGATCCCACATATTAGTGCATAATCTGTAAATTTAATAGCGACTAGCTTTACCTTTTTATCTTCAGAAAAATTGTGGCACTCAAAAACCAAGTCCACCTTCCCTTCCTACTCTAGGTAAGCCTTTGTATCATTCCTTCCCTTAAAGGCTGGGATCTACATCTTGATGGATTTAAGGTCTCTATCTCTCCTGTTAAATGGCTCATCTCTCGAAACCCTCCTAGGTCTGCGTACCTAAAACTC
>JANIIA010000190.1:33115164-33126235 GCA_027478495.1 Erythroxylum alaternifolium
ATTTCATGCATTAATCATGTCATGCCATGCATGAATTCCATAAACTTAGGTCTTGCATGATTTGGGTATTTATAAGGTAGAAGATGGTTGATAAATGAATTGGAAATGTAGAGAATGAATTGAATGTGTTATGTGAATTCTAATGTTTTAATTTGGATTGCAATTGATGAAGAGTCAATGTGTGGTTGTGCTGCCAAAAATTAGGGTAAATGGAGAGTGATAGGCTGTAGGGAAATGATACTGAAATTGTGAAGTGAAATGGGGTGTTACATTATAAAAATGGGATTGGTACATTTTATTTGTCCATTTTTGATTACATTTATATTTATTAGCTACACTTTATAGTGTTTTTAGTACGAAAGTAATTATAGCTAATAATTTTTCTTTGCCTATTATTTGATACAAAGGTATGTAAATTGTTCTGCAATCAGGAATTAGTGATAGTTCAAGCAATGACTTAATAACATCATTAATATAATGCACAATATTTTTGGATGAATTGGCTATGTTTTTTGGGTAGCAAATAGCCTAGTTTGTTGTAGTGATTGCAGGAAGGATTCATTAAACCTAGTACTAGTCCATATTCTTCTTTGGTTTTATTGATGAGAAAAAAGGATGGCAATAGGAGATCTTGTGTAGATTATCATGCCCTTAATGTTGTCACAGTTTCAGATTGCTTTCCAATTCCTGCACTAGATGAACTATTGGATATGATGCTTCCATATTCTGTACAATTGATTTAGGGACTTGATATCATCAAATATGCCTTGTACTAGAGGACACATTTAAGACAACTTTTCGGCCAATTGATGACCATTAGAAGTTCTTAGTGTTGTCATTTGGCGTCACTGATGCTCCTTCTAATTTTCAAGCTACCATGAATGACACATCGTAGGTATATATATGCAAATTTGTCCTATTTTTTATGATATACTTGTTTATAGTACAGATTGGCAAACTCATTTACAGCATCAATGTCAAGTTTTGCACCTATTGGCTGATAATCACTTCTATGTCAAGCTTTGCAATTTCCAATTTAGAGTTCCATTGGTTATTTATTTAGGTCATCTCGGGTTTAGAGGTGGTTGCAAATCCTTCCAAAATTAGAAGCAATTCAAGATTGGTCAATTCCTACTTCAATTAAAGCTCTTATTGGATTTCTCGGGCCTACAAGCTACTACAAAAATTTTGTAAGGCATTGTGCTACAGTTGCTAGTCCCTAAATAGATCTCTTGAACTCCTTAGTTTTCACGTAGATAGAGGCTGCTATGGAGTTCATTTTTTGCGATTAAATTTGTTATGACTACTCTTCCTGTTCTAGTCCTCCCACCCTTTTCAAAAAAATTTTATCTTACCATTATGCTTTGAACATATTGGGTCGTCGCACTATTGATACAATAAATGGCCTTTAGGGTCAGATCTTAATACAATGGGACACTTGAGAAGAGAATGAAACAACTTGGAAAAGTTTAACCCTTTTTTGCTCTGTTTACTCTAACTTTGACCTTGGGAATAAGGCCATTCTCCTAGGGCAAGGCATTGATACTCGTGGGCCAGAAAAGGAATCACAAACAACTAAAATTGAGTTAAAAACTAAAGGAAGATTGGGGCTTAAGTGATGAAAGGCTTAAGAATATAATTACGAAACTTAAATGGCTCAAGGACTACTATTAGTATTTCAATAAAATCTTCTAATTTATGTTACCATGTGTAAAATGGACAAATACATAGGTCAATAAATCCTTAATTCACTCTCAATTTTCATTGTATTTAATTACAATAAAGTAAAAATAAAAACGAGAAGAATTAAAAAATTACTCTTAATCCTCTTTCTCTGTTCAGGAGCCTTCCTTGCTTTGATAAAGAACTTATTTAGCCATTGTCGCTTATCAGAATCGCAAGTAGCTAAGAGTTACATGTAGAATAGAATTTCCATATATTGATTTGCAATTCATCATTATTTTCCAGAGAAAATTTATGTTAGAAGATCATTATTACTTC
Organism: Erythroxylum alaternifolium; assembly: GCA_027478495.1. Taxonomy (NCBI): domain Eukaryota; kingdom Viridiplantae; phylum Streptophyta; class Magnoliopsida; order Malpighiales; family Erythroxylaceae; genus Erythroxylum; species Erythroxylum alaternifolium. Next base: position 33,117,166 of record JANIIA010000190.1, read on the forward strand.
AATTATATTAGCCTATGTTATAGATGAGGACTAATGTGAAAGGATTATATTTAAGTACAAGTATTTGGCAAGCTAATTCAGAATAACCCATATGAGTATGTTATACGAAACATTCAGAATTCTGTAATCCAACTTAGCTTTAAGGGGAGTTCTAATGACTAAAGGTAATAATTATCCAAAGAAAGAAAAAAAGTTCAACTTATAAATGTATATCCAAATCTTCTCTTACTGAAAGAACTAGACTCTTGGAACAATAATTAGTTATATATCTCGTATCATTATCACAAGTTACAAAGTTAAAGACAAAACAGAAACTATATCTTTCCTAGTCATGCATTTCAAGGAGATGCTTTGTATGGATTTAACATGATTGTTCGTTACTTTCTCCAAATGTACTTTGATATGCCTCCACAATTGGTATAAATGCGCTTCCTGCATATTTTACGTATTATTTGCTAGTTTGGTCGCAAATTTTTACTAATAGAATAGAATTGACATGTGATTGACAAACCTTGTTAGTACTTTTTTTAATTCATATTTCAAATACGTTTTGTAAAGTAGTAAACTAAAGAAATCTAGTAAATAGTTTGGCATGGGATTTGTACTTACTCCTTCAAAACCAATTTGAGTACAACTGATGAAAGCGACTTAACAGCAATCATATGTTGTGTTCCAACTTTTCCTCTGATTTAGCTAAAATGAAAGAATTCGTATTAAATAATGATATACTTGAAATTTATCAAGGACCAACTAGATTCCTACATCTTACATGACATATTTACAATATATATTCTTTTGTCTTGAGGGGAAGAGGCATTATGAATATGTTGAGTTTATATATAGATCATGAGAACTCACTAAAACGCTTGCAACTTGCAAAGTTTATTTGATTTCTTCGATCAATGCAGTGATATTCCTTAGCTTCTTGATCAGCCCATTAGCATTTTAGAAACAATAGCATGTATGCTCCAACTATCACGAAACATTTTAAGAATTCTTCAGGTAGCAGCCACGTTGATTATATTTTCTGTCAGTTCCTTTATAACTAGTAGTCATTTATTTCCAACAAGTTAGTTGTTCTTTGTCTAAAAAAAAGAAGTTTTGTAGATATTTGTTTTAGGGACGAGACATCCCAAATTTTCAATAAGAGTGAACTTTGTCTAACCCCATCTTGAGACTTTCGATAATCATACATCCTTTGTAGAGATACGATAAAAAAAAGTTCTTCTGGTAAGATATATAGCCATGTAGGGTGCTACACACTCATGTCCTTGACTTACACGGTCGTGTATATCAACCGTGTGAGTTTTTGTAATTGTGTAAAGAGTGAAGACATATACAGTCATATACACACTCATATGGATAATATACATGGTCGTGTGTGACAATTGTGTAGCTCTCCATAACCATATAAGTCTACAACTCAAGTGATACTGGGAGATACATGGTCACTTGCACAGTTGTGTAGGTGACCATATATGTTGCAAAAAACCTAATTCAGAATATAAAAGAAAATAAGGCTTAGGTTTGTTTATTGAGAGATGCAAAAACACTAAAAAAAGGGAAACAAAAAGAAGAGAGAGCAAGTATCTTCTAATTCTCATCCTTTTTTATTTGATTTTGGAATTGGGTAGTTAGTTTGTTGATTTGCACATCAACTTTGATTTCAATATTCAATCTTTGTAAGACAACTTGTTATTGTAAGGTGAGAGTTCAAATCTTGTAAATCCTTATTTGTAATTAGTGGATTCACTTGCTGATTTGACCAATGATTTTTTTGTCTACTCTAGAGGATTTTTTGTGTAAATCTCTGTTTTTGTTTCTTTATTGAGGATTTTATTTTCTCACTAATATTATTTGATCACACTTGATTATAGTGCTTTGTTACTATGATTAAGTTGACATTATAAAGAGAGCTTTGTTTTTTGTTGTGTTTTTCTCTTGTCTCATAACAAGTGGTATTAGGGCCATCGTAGTGGAAGGTGAAAATAACTTTATGGTTAAGTTGGCCTCTTCAAACTACTCTATTTAGAGGCCGATGATGGAGTACCTTTTCTATTGCAAGGATCCTTTTGATCCTATTGAAGTGGATACAAATGTGAAGGATGAGGTTCTCTTAAAACCTGAAATATGTCACATAAAGAATAAGAGGAAATGAATCGAAAAAATTTAGGCACTATTAGACGATGGATTGATATCAGTATATTTAACCATGTATATCAAGAAACGAATTCCTTTCAGCTATGGAAGAAGCTAGAAGGTCTATATGAAAGGAAGAATGCTCATAACAAGATGTCTCTAATTAAGAGGATTATGAACTTGAAGTTAAAAGTTAAGAAATCAATGTCAGAACATCTAAGTGATTTCTAGGACATAATCAACAAACTCACTCAATGAAGATCATTTTTTATGATGAGTTTTAAGCTTTGTTCATATTAAGTTCGTTACCAGATAGCTTGGAGGCGTTAATGATGACAATTAGCAACTCAGCTCCTGAAGGTGTGCTCTCTTTGGATGAAATCAAAGAGAGTACGTTTAATGAGAAAATTATAAGAAAGGATATTAAAGTTGATAACATGCAGGCTTTCATAAGGAACAAGAGTAAGGGTTTCAAAAGTGACAAAGAGGTCAAGACATGCAACTATTGTGATAAGCCAGGACACAGTACAAGGTTCTACTATAAGTGGAAGAGAGATCAGAAAAAACAAGTTCATCAGAACGATGGTGAAGATAAAAATACAACAGCAACAACTTCAAGCACAAATGATGAGATGTCCCTAATTTATGCAACTAGTGAATGTTTTCTATGTTAGCAATTTTAGTTTTGAATGGCTAATTGACATTGGAGCATCTTATATCATTGTGTTACATGGGTGGAGTACTTCTCAAATGACAAGGGTGGTGAAGATTTTGGGAGTCTAAAGATAAGAAACCAAAGTTTCACCAAAATAGTCAGTATGGGTGATATTTGAGTTCAGACAAACGTCGAATGCTTACTGACTTTAAGAGATGCACGACACATACCTGATTTAAGACTTGTTAGTTAATGTGTTAGATTAAAAAGGATTTTAACACACTTTCGAGATAGGAAGTGGAAACTGTCCAAAGATGTAATGATGGTTACCTGAGAAGAGTTATGTTGCTAACTATACAAAGTAAACTTAAAGATGTATGGTGGTAGAGAAGTATACACAACTAAAGAGGAAACTTCACCAAACCTATCACGTTGATGAATTTGACATATGAGTGAAAAGGGATTAAAGTTACTGGCTGAAATATCCCTTATCTTAGTTAAGAACTAACAATTGCTTAATCCTTGTGATCATTGCTTGGCTAGAAAGTAGTATAGAGTCTCTTTCAATAGAAGATATACAAAGAAGTCGAAGTTATTAGAGTTGATATGTTCAGATGTCTATGGACTTATTGAGGAGGAGTCATTATGAGGTAACATATATTTTGTTACATTTATTGATGATGCTTCGAGGAAGACTTCAATGTATATGTTAAATTCTAAGAGTCAAGTATTTAAAATTTTCTAGAAGTTTCATGTTATGGTAGAAAGGAAAGTTGAGAGGAAGCTGCAATGCTTGCAAACAGACAACGAAGGGGAGTATACTTCCAAGTTGTTTGAAGAATAATGTACATAATTTAGCATTAGACGTGAGAAAACTAAACTAGGGACTCCACTGTATAATAGCATTACTGAGAGGATGAACAGAACCAATATAAAGAAGGTTTGTTGCATACCTAGACTGTCTATATTGCCTAATACATTTTGGGGAGAAGCAATCTAAAATGTGGTCTACCTGATTAATCGAGCTTCATCAATTTTGTTGGATTTTGAAATTACCGAGAGAGCGTGGACAAGAAAGGATCCCACATATCATCATTTGAGATTTTTCAGCTACAAGGTAGTCAAACATGTACATAAGGATCAAAGAAAGAAACTTGACTCAAAGTCGATACCTTGCATCTTTATTGGATATGGTGGTGATTAGTTTAGCTTCAAACTTTATGGCATAGATAAGTAAAAGATGGTCAGAAGCAAGAATCTGGTGTTTCATGATCATAAGAGAGGCACTAATCTTCTGGGTGGTGATAAATTATAACACTGCAACTCATCATATGGCATAATTAGCTTTTCACTAATTTCTTCAATTACTAAGTAGTCTACAAGTGAGGAAGATGAAGTGTGTTTATATAATCTGATAATAATGAACTACACGAACCACATCTAGATAATACTGAAAATGAATCCATTAAGGATACTGAGCAAGGGGCTGCAATTGGATATATTAGTTGAAGTTCGATAAAGGAGAGGCCTTCCATAAGGTATCCAAGTTCTGAATACCTGTTACTTATACCTAATGGGGAGCTTGAGAATATGCAAAAGGTTGCATCTTGTGACAACAAAAATCTTTAGCTTGTAGTTATAAAGGAAGAGATGGATTCTTTGAAGAAGAATAATACATATGAGTTTATAAAGCTTATAAAAGGCATTGAAGAATAAGTAGGTGTTCAAAATAAAGAGAGATGAGAACAAGTTGGTAAAGCACAAAGCAATGTTGGTAGTGAAATGATTTAGTCAAAAGAAGAGTAAAAACTTTGATGAAAGCTTTTCACTAGTAGTCAAGATGACCTTATTCTGAACAATTTTGAGTCTAACTGCTTGTTTGGATTTTGAACTCGATTATCTGGATGTTAAAAAATCCTTCTTGCATGCAGATTTGGAAAAGGAGATATACATGGAGCAATTAGAAGGTTTGCAAGCTGAAGGCAATGAAAATCTAGTCTGTAAGTTAAACAAAAGTTTATATGGGTTGAAACAAGCTCCATGGCAGTGATATCGGAAGTTTAACTCTTTTATGATAGATTATGGTTACAAACGAACTTATTTCGATGCTTGCGTGTATTTCAAGAAATTCTCAAGTGAGAACTTCGTCATTCTTCTTCTTTATATTGATTACATGCTAATTGTGGGTCAAGATATTGTAGAATCCAAAAGGTGATGGAGGATATAAAAGATTTAGGACCTACAAAGTAGATTTTGGGCATGAAGATAACTCAAGATAAGAATAACAGGAGATTGTGGTTGTCTTAAAAGATATATATTAAATGAGTGTTGGAAAGGTTCACTAGGAAGCAGTGAAATGAACTCTTAGATACTTGAGAGGTAATTCAAAATAGAATTTGTGCTTTAGTGATAAGGAGTCATTCTTAGAAGGTTATTATGTTAATGAGCATATTCTTGTCTAATCTAGAAAAGATTCACTGGGAAGCAGTGAAATGAATTTTGAGATATTTGAAAGGTACTTCAAATGAAGTTTGTGCTTTGGTGATGAGGAGGCAATTCTATAAAGTTATGCTGATGCAGATATAACTGGGGATCTTAATAGAAGAAAATGTACTTCAGTTTTTCTATTCAAGTTTGTAAAGGGAACATTTCATGGCAATTAAAGCTACAAAAGTGTGTAGCTCTATCTACGACAAAAGCAAAGTATGTGGCTATAATGAAAGCTAATAAGGAGATGCTTTGGTTGAAAAGATTCCTTTAAGAGTGGATTGTAAAGCAAAATGACTATGTAGTATTTTGTGATAGTCAAAGTCCTATTGACTTGAGTAAAAATACTATGCATCATTCCCGTACAAAACAAATAGACATCAAATATTATTATTTGAGGTCCGTGATAGAAGAGTAACAATTAATGTTGAAAAAGATTTATAAGAATTTGAATGATGTTGATATGCTAACTAAAGAGGTTATAGGAAACAAGCATGAGTTTTGTAGTAAGCTTGTCAAAATGTCTCGTAAGTAATTGTTAAAGTATAACATGTCATTCCCATTATTGGGCTAGAGGGGGGAGATTTTTTAGTGTTCAATTCTATTTTAAGATCTTCGATGATCGTGCACCCTTTTATGGTCCGTGTAGGGTGTTACACGCCCTTATCCTTGACTTACATAATCGTGTAGATTAACCGTACAAGTCTCTACAACCGTGTGAAGGAATATGTGAAGAGTGAAGAGTACACAGTCATATACTTGCCCGTGTGATGACATACACAATCGTTTGTGACAACTGTGTAGCACTCTCTAACCATGTAAGTCCACAACTCAAGTGATGCTAAGAGATACATAATCACTTACGCAGTCATATAGGTGACTGTGTATGTTGCAGAAAACCTAAGTCATAATATAAAAGAGGAGAAGACTTATGATTATTTATTGGAAGGCACAAAAACACCAAAAAGGGAAAGAAAACAGAAAGAGAACAATTATCTTCTGATTCTCATCCTTATTTGTTTGATTTTAGGATTAGGTAGTTAGTTTGTTGATTTATTCATCAACTTTGAGTTGAATATTAAATCTTTATGAGATAACTTGTTGTTGTGGTATGAGAGATCAAATCTTGTAAATTCTTATTTGTGATTAGTGGATTTGTTTGTCAGTTTGGCTGTGATATTTCTCTCTATTTCGAAAGGCTTTTTACGTAAATATTTGTATTCGTTTCTTTATCGAGTTTTTATTCTCACTAATATTATTTGATCACACTTAACTGGAGTGCTTTGCTGTTGCAATTAAGTTGAACTGAGTAAGAGAGTTGTGTTTTTTATGAAATTTTTCTTGTCTCCTAACAAACATAACATATGTATAAATAAAATTAATTAATATTTATCACCCAATTTTGAAAAGAGCGAGTGACCAATCAGACAAAAGGCTGATGGTGCCAAACTACGACTGGAACTTCTGTTAGTTGGCAGTAAATTGCTTAGCCCAACAAGTGCTTTGGTCCTACTACTGTGGGATGAGTAGTAACTGTTGATTACCATTTCATATGAAGATAGTAGAAAGCCCAAACAAAGCTCCCGGACTCATTGAGTCTTAGCATGAACATGATCCTTTACTCGTTTAGAAGACCAACAAAATTATTAGAAGGAAAAGTTGGAAGACGCACATAAGGAGAAATGGATCTTAAAATTAGTACCAAATCTGAAGAGACAGACCCACACAGGCACATCCCCCGCCTACATAACTTTCAAGAAGTGTAAAATATCATTAATTTTTCAATCAAGGAAAAGGAAAAGGTCAAAAGAAGAGGTAGTGTAAGACAGAGGAAAGCAAGACTAAGAGACACAGCACAGGGCTGGAGGCAACAGGAAAGCCTCGCATGTGCGTCGCCTGTAACACACAATTCATTAGACTTGGCTGTCTTACACTAGAGAGTAGAGACTGAATTACCTATACGCCTTCAATTAGCGCGTGGTATACACACTCTCCCTCTCCAGCATAACTGCATAAGTATAACCATCCATATATATATTTATAACTATATATATATATATACACTTTTTGAGTTTTCAGCGCCGCTTTCTTGTTGAGAAAAGTGGCACACTTCCTCTGACTGGATCCTCAAATCTCAGTCGCTTGGCTTGTCTTATCTTGTGGAAGAAGGCAGTGGTCGGTGATTAATTAAATGGGAAAGACCTTAAAAAGAGCCTGTCTGCACGTGACATAGGGAAGAAGAAGAGAGAGCACGGTGCTCGAGGTCAAGCAAGAAGCAACAAACATTAATAGAACCTAAATTCACGGAGCTTGGCCTACGTACCTCACCCTACATTTCCTTCTCGTGTCTTTCTCCCTTATTCTTTTTTAATACCAACTCACTATTTTATTAAGTTCCATTTGCATGTTATAAATAGATTGCCCAAATTAAGTTCCAAGCAACAGCCTCATGGTCTAAGTTCCAAGCAACAGACTCATGGTCTAAGTCCCAATTCCATGCATTGGCAATGTTTCATAAATAAAACTTCTAATTAACTTTATGATAAGAGCATTGCGATTGACAGAATGAATTAGTTTTAGTTGGATCTAATATCAAAGCATGAGACTATACGAAACAACACATTACACAATTAAGCAAGCAAACAAGATATACATAAAAAGCAAGCTAATGCCAAGTGTATTACCCAAAAGACAGAGCTGTCTAGAGCTAATCATTTTCCAAATTTAGGTGTATTTGTTTCGTGGTACTATTTCCTAGGAGTGATTCTTGTCTGAAACAGGACTGCTAACCAAATCAAGGCACTTAGTTTGGTTTCTTTATGTATGTGTCTATGCAGTGTAGTCTCAAACCCCAAACCTATATGATTTCCTTTTCATGAACTTTGGGAAAGCAAAAGGACGGACATGTGAGTAAATGGCGCCTATGCCAACTGTCAGCTGAGTGAAAAATAGGCATAACAGTGTGTCGTTTGGTATTCAACTTATCAGCTGAAAATTAGTTAATTGACTTAAATTCATAGTTTGACTTGGCTAATAAGTGGCTTTTTTTTAGTTATGAGTTGGTTGAGTTGGCTAATTCAATCCAACCAACTGTTTTGTGAAAAATTCCAAATTGAAGCGTTTTAAACAAACAGCTGAATTAGTTGTTTACCAATGACAAATATGCCTCTGGCTCATCACCTTGTGGGTTCGTAGCAGAAGAACTCAAAGATAGAGAGACTTCATAAGGAGGCTAGTACCAGATGGTAAAAGCAGTAAATATGGTTCGAAACCTCTGTCGTTTCACTTTGATGCAGTGAGTTACTCTCAAAATTTCGATGAAGGCTGCTACAATCATGAGCCTCGTCGTCTCCCGCAAATTTTTGCAGACTTTAGATGGGATTTCTAGGATGAATAATGTGCTTGTTGTTAGCTTGTAAGTTGACAAGTTCCTTTCAGATTAATGCTGCAACTTTTGGGATCATCTTTTTCTTTTTTCTGTTTATTTCTACCGCTTAGCTCAAGATGAGGAACAATATGTGTATAGCATTATGATAGGATTGGTTTGGTACTATAGATGCATGTATGGATCTGCTTAGTTTATGAGAATTCAATATCTACCTTTTCATGTTCAAGGTGTTATGGTGGAAAGACCACAACTGCCATTCTGATAAATTAGTTGTTGCTATAATTACTATCTACTTTTTATATAGATGTCTAATATTTTATTTAATTTTAAAATTTTTAAAATATAAATTAAAAGGCATGAGATTTTTTGTGAGTTAACTAATTTTAAAAAATTATAAAACT
>JANIIA010000190.1:33126335-33139790 GCA_027478495.1 Erythroxylum alaternifolium
GTGCATAAATGAATGCTTATAATTATGCAAAATTATTAATGTGTGTGCAACGTATTGCATAAATGGGTTGTGCAGGTTTAAAGTCCGCAGTTAGGCGTTTCCAGAATTTGGAAGCAAATGCTAATCTAGAGCGTACTGTGAGTAGACCTAGATGGTCTTACCTTATTGTTTGTTTCATTTATGTTATGATTTGAGTGATTATGAATGAGATGTGAATTCATTGTGCTAGTTTCCGGACAGAAGGTCCGATGAATGTGATGTATGAATGACATATTGAAGTTCTCCTTGTATGTGAATTGGATGAAATATGTGATATATGACTTGGTTGTTAAATGCTAGACTACGGTCCAATGATATGTGAATGTGAGTGACTGCGAATATGCAAATGTAAGTGATGGATTTCATTTCATGAATGCATGGAATATAATGGCAGTTCTGACCAGAGTAGCCACTGATCAGAGCTTAAAGCTCAACGAGTGAAAAAGAGCCTCCAGCTCAAAAGTGATTCAGAGCCTCAGGCTCAACGTTTAATGAGCCCTATATGGGACAGTTATCAATGAGCCCTATACGGGAAAGTTATCAATGAGCCCTATATGGGACAGTTTAGGCACTCGGTCACAACAAAGTAACAAATGGAAAGTAAGTCTCATACACACTGCATATGCACAATATAACTGATTAAATTATATTGATTATGAAGTGTGAAACAATGTGGAATGTGTGGTGTATGTGTTATGTGAATTATGGATTATGTGATTGGGTGAGCCATCGTTGATGGTCACTTATTGAGTTCGCAAAACTCACCCAAAATTTGCAATTATTTTTCAGGACCAGAAGAATACCCCGTTAGGCCAACGGGGGTATACCTACAGCATACAAGTGAAGGACAGAGGTTGGATCAGTTCGCGTTTGCATTAGTGTTTTCTTATTTCTGTATAAAATTGTGTATTATGAACTTTTGTACAAATGATTCTGTCATTTATAAAGTCAAACTGACTTAAGTGCTTTGTATTTGTTGAAGGGCCCGAATGAATATTGAAAATTTTCCCTAATTGAAAATGATGATGAATGAATGTGGGGCCAATTTGAGTATGTATTCTGCATGTTATGTTATAATAAAAAAATTTTATATCGACTTTTGAATGATTGAGTGCATTAGCACACCGCCCTCGCGGGGCACGGACTTGGATATCATCAACGATCAAATCAGAAGTGAAGTGCTACATTAACAAACAAATCAGAAGTGATGGAAAGCATCAGACAGGAGAGTTATTGCAAGGTGACAGAGGGCAAAGAGACTACGGAGCTGTGGTTTAACTGAGAACCCATATATTGTTGAGACTATCAACTGATGGACTGGTAAAGAAAGAGCTATGAGGAAAAGCATGAGAAAGTTGAAAATAATCACTTAGCATTGGTGAGAATCTATTATGGAAGACGAAGAATGGAAATTTTGTTTATGAAGAATTTGTCTTAGTTACCTGACCTGAGATTCTTCTCCATAAACCATTCCTACATTTCCCCCCAGAGGTTGGTGATCTCTAGAATCTTCCAACCCTAATCGGGTAAAATAAGAAGAATTGTTTGGAACATTAGGGATTTCTATAACCCTTTTACATAATGATGTGGGTTAAAAGGATTTAACTTCAAGCGTTGTTGTGTCTAGAGACCTTGATGGTTTGTTATAATCTGTCGTTTTTTTGTGTTGGATCTTAGTGTTTTGTAAACGTTGTCATTTTTATATTGTTGGCTCTTGATGTAGGAGAGTGTTAATGCTCTCCAAAAGTTGATCTCCTCTTTTCTTATTATTATTAATCAATTTAATGTTTTCAAAAACAAAAACTTTCAACCAACCACATTTTGCCTTAGGTATGGTTGTGGTTTTGGAGCAACTAAAGTCCACGTCGTTTAGCAACCTTATTAGCTTTAGAAAAGAACAAAGACCCTATGTACCTGAGACTGTGGCGCCATAGAAATAGTGTGGGTCCTTGGTGCAATATGTATGGGAGGAAGGACCTCTTAGGATCTCATAACCTTTTAATTATGTATCAACAAAGACACTATTTCCAATTGAATGTGTTGCTATAAGCTTTGAACCTTTTAAATTTATCTTACTTGCACTAATTGTCTTGAGAATCATTCTCCTATAAGTATACATTAAAACAAACATTTTTAAAAGGGTCAGTAAGATTATATCCAACCTTTTGGATATCTTATAACCTTCTATTATCTAATTTAATTCTAAACTTATTGAATAATATATGCTACAACTAAGCATCATATCTCAAAATCATTAACTTTGACTCTTTAAAAGGAATAGCGTTCATGTCTAATATAAATCCTTGCTAATTGATCTAATTGAAACTATCGAAGTAAGTTATAGTACTAGGCATAGCTATAGAAGAAATAAATATTGCTTCATATAATATCTCATGTTGTATTTTCCTCCTTATATAAATCCATACTATTATAGAATTTAGTTGTGAAGGTCATCTCATTCTCTATAGGTAACCAAAAAATTTAAATCTCAGCACATCGATCTTATCAAATTGATTCACCATTCTTAGTTCTTAATTCTACTTATATGTAAACAATTTGTACTCCTCAAAATTTTAAATCAATACTTTATTTAATAAATATGATTGTATCACATAAATTCATCAATAATCTAATGAAATCCTTTTATGAATTGATAGTACATATAACACATTACATGTATAAGATTTAACAATTCAATACTATCATCATCCTTTCACCAACAGTTAATTTGGTTATTCTTTAACTTAAGAAGTTTTATAAGTTTCATACAATTCATAATCAAAAAGATACATATATCCTAGTATAAAACTTAATGATTCACATCATATTGATTTAACCAACATGGTATAAAAAGATACTCTAGGTTATCCAACTTTGTGTTCTTGTCACTTATGTTAAGCATAAGTTTCCTTTGATTCAACATATACAAACTACTTGTATAAACTTATATCAACTACTTTTACTCAATAATATATTTCTTATTATGTCTTGAACATTATATTAATGTTAAATTCAAATTTAGTATCATATACTCATAATTATGAACTAGAAATACATATGATCTCTATCATATAACATATAGACAAGAAAAGTCATACAATCATTTTTCTTCTAATGACAACTATTACCATACTATAACAAATGTCTTTATTTATATTCCATATTTATGCTTTTAGTATGCTAAATTGAGTGAAACAATTTAATCAAGGTACACTACCATTTAACTCTACTTCATGCAACCTTTTGCATCCGGTTATCATGGTGTTAATATACATCTTACATGATGCCATTAAAGGTTATAGGATATTTGTCGACTCACTATGTCATTTCATTTTTTAAGGAAAAAATCATTATGTTTTTTCATTTATAAAACTGCATAATGGACATATAATTTTTCTATCTGACATTATGAAATCTTCTCAAACTTAACTTCTGTATAAGAAATTTGGTTCACCAATTTAGTACCAATTATTAACCAAGGGTAAATTCTACTCATAATAAAATATAAATATAAGGAAAAACAAATATTGGCTATATGTCATGACTGCTAAAATTATATTAGGACTTTAATTATATATTTAGTTAATGTTGATAAGTTTTATAATGAAAACTTTTAATACTATAAGTATACAGATTGTAACGTTTAGTATAAAAGGTATTGTTCCCACGAGGACTAATAGATACCTAACAACCTGAATGGAACTTTGCTTAAGGTATTAAAGATTGATTTGAATTAAAATAAATAATTGAAATTGAAATAACCAATTCACAAAACAATTAGATAATTGAGCTACCAATAAATTAGTTTAATCAAAGTTAGAGACTTAGGAATTATTCTATACTTGTTTTGTTTTTCCTTTATCTCGTTGATCAAATTATGCTTAATCATAGATATCCGAAATTTTTGATTACCCTCTCTTAAAATCTAATCAAATAACTCTAGTTGAATTCGATAATTATAGAATTGTAATATCTCAATTCATAAAACTACTAATAACTTATTTAATTAGATTTGAAGCAATAATAAGGATAATTAATTTCACAATTAAGATCTCTCTTCAATTGTTAATTAATTTGATAATTGCAGGTCTATTAAGTTACCAACTCTCATTGCGCACCTTAACACAAATAACTTGATTCACTCTTTCAATTTATTACCAAGTATAAGTATAACAATTATCATAAACATTTATAGATGTATTGAATTCCATAAGAATAAAGTTCAATAAAAGAAATCAAGAATAATCCCTAATGCAGATTTAAAAACACCCATAATCATGTTAAACATCATAGTAATCCAAACAAGCATCAAATACAATTAAAGAAATAGGGGGAAAGAAAGAGAAACTAGTAAGAGTTTTTATTAGGAAATCTAGAATTTCTAGAGCTTTACATGATGTCTCTTCTTAATCCTCTTTTGATCTGATGGTTACTACCTTTTTTCTATTTTTCTTATTCTTTTATAATGAATGAGGCTTCTAGTGTTTTTACGGTTTTCCTGCTTAATTTGACTCCAAATATGGCACCAAAACATCAGAAGTTGAAAAATCTTGCGAGTTGGAAAGACAGCTTGTCATGATCATGCATGGGACACGATCGTGACCTAAAGGATTTGTTCCTCTTTGTCACAATTGACCTAAAGGATTTTTTACTCTCTGTCACAATCATGACACCATGCACGTTCATCAAACGATCGTGCCTTACTTGTATTCATCCATTATCTTCTCCATTCTTCAATTTCCTATTTCTATACGCTCATAAACTCATTAAACACCTCTTGAAACATAATATTAAGATTGAATTGTTACTCTAAACCAATCAAACATATACAAACACTAACAATAACACAATACTAAGCCTAAACACATGCTAATCATCTAAGAAATACTTAAAAACATACTTAAACAACTAGAAAAACAAATGATAATCTACAACTATCAATATCCCCACACTTAAACCTTTTCTTATCCTCAAGAAACACAACACAAAACACATAAATACATAAACATACAATCATACAATCATACAATAATACAATAATGGTATAATGGCATTAAATTTTATAGAATGAACTTAACCTCAAACATCAATCACTCAAAACGTGTCAATATACTAACTTATTCCTTTCAAGTTTAAGTGCATTGATTTGAATATACAAATCAATAAAAATATTAACACCTTATTTATACACTTATGGCACTTGTAAGCATACGTTTATGATTATTGATCAATCAAAAAGGCAAATTATCACTAAGTATCTTTTTATGAAAATTCTTGCTATTTGTAAATGATCAGTAGGTTTATTTATTGTAACACCATTTTTAAAAATTTTCTTTAATGATAACCTAGTCTTTTGATGTGAAGGCAAACACCTTGTCGTGAATGTCCTCCGGTTACTCAACTAGGTTATGTTTTTTATTTAGCTTTGTTGAGGTTTCATTCTAGCCTTTTGATGTAAAAACAAACATTTTATCATGAATGCCCCTCATTACTCAACTATATCACAACTCTCAACTGGCTAATAGTTGTGATGTGGACATCCCCTTTGTAACTCCTTAAATTGCTCCCAAACTTTATATATTGAGGCTAAAAGCCCAAATTGGGGCTTAGCCTTTTTGAGTTTGATCAGTTTGGGACTTAAACTTATAACTTGCTCATAGAAGGTCTAAAATTTCACGAGTTTGCTCAATTTAAGACTTTTTTAGACAACAATTACGGCGTGTTTTACACGCGCCGTTATATACAGCTCAGTTAGTGATTTAACTTTCATCCCAATACAAGGATTGCATGGGAAGTGGTTTAACTTTGAAGCATTAGTCAGAAAAGGAGGTATAACTGATTACTAAGATAAATTTATAGGCCTTAGCCGAAGAACAAACTTATTAATTATTTATCATTCAACCATTCTCTCAAATAAAGATTCAAGAAGTTTTTACTTACCATATGTCAGCACGAAAGAACAGTCATATCTCTTGGTTCTGACAGGAACATGGCACATTCTTTTCCTGATTCATTGGCGTCAACATCATTATCAACATAATTTTCAATCCCATATATCTCCTTCAGCTTGTAACTTATGCCATTTACCCACAGAATCTGCTTCATTATCCTCACCTGGTACTGACAGTTCTCTTTCTCAAACACAGCTTGTGTTATCTAAGAGTTTGTAGCCCCAGACATTTGGCTTCTGTCTAATCCATGGTGGTTTGTACGGCTTACCTCAGCCTTCACCGCTAGTGGATAGACATCCATTTCACCCTCTTTAAATAACTTGCTCTCTTCAAACAATGTGAAGTCAATACCAAAACCTGAAGGCTGCCTAAACTTCTGGCTCAGACCTTGTTCAAAATTAACAGTCACTGGTGGATGGATGTTTTCCTTTGTTGGTGTCAGGACACACTCCTCTCCTTCCTTTCTGAAGAAGGTAACAATAATGCTGTTTAAATAAAAAAGGTAATTCAACTCTTATTGCAAATTAATATTAGACAAACAATGACACAAAATTCAAAAGACAAAATCCATAACTTCTTTTAGAGGAAAATTATATAACCTAGAACTTGTAAAGCACCTACCAAGGAAAAATTCAATGCTTACACCAATTTAATCAAAGGTATAAGTACATATTTCATACTACGTTAAATGAAGAAATCCAATTCTTTACTACATCTCATGTTATCTAAGGACAAAATGCGCTGGTAAAACAAATTAACGTCATAATTACATCAGGAGCGAGGATGGAAAAATTGAATCGCAGTGAATTAGAACTCCTAGAATTAAATGGTCAGTTTGGAATTATTTAACAACTCTAGGTAGAAAACAAGGATTACATAATGAAAAAATGATAGTATGCATATCTGCTCCTCTTTTGCAGCATAGAACTCCACTTTTTATCATGTCTGAATTGTGGAAAAGAGCCAAAGAAATAAGCTATAAAACACTTACGAATCACCCATCCAACTCTGTCCGACAATATGAATGGTATCCTTAGCACTGCCAAGAAGCTGGAACAGTGATTTTATCACAGAGAAATGATAACTAACCTGCATGTAACGGCACTTGTAAAACACGCCCTAATTTTTGTCTTAAAAAGTCTTAAATTGAGCAGACTCGTGAAATTTTAGACCTTCTATCAGAAAGTTACAAGTTTAAGTTCCAAACTGATCAAACTCAAAAAGGTTAAGCCTCAATTTAGGCTTTTAGCCTATATAGTGACTCCTCTTTATTTTGTTGGAAATTTGTAATTTCCTTTATAAACCTTGTTATCTTTGTCAAAGGGAAGTACTTAGCCTAGAAGCCTTGCACCAACTACTCCTATGTTGTGACATTTGCTAGGTTGAGTGAATTAGAGAATGCATTGACTCTATCCTTGAGTGTAAAAGGGAAGAGTCTCATCATGACTGCATCTTCCAATAACCATTATACCAAAATGTATCACAAATCTCTAAGGAGCATTGTGATTCTTATTGGCTAAACCAAAAAATTGCACGTTGATTTGCAGCATATTCAGTAGTGCAGGTTTGATCTCTAATGTATTTTCTTATAATGGTGGTTGTGTAATTCGTTGATGATTGGCATTGGACCCTGGCCTTATCAAGTGCATGAGGATCCTTTCATGCTCTCCTTGGTTTCTTTCCTTCATTATCATTCTTTCTATAGCATCTTGGCATTTAGCTCTTCAATTCTCGCTTTCTTGCTTTATGATGTCTAGAGTTGATGTATCTTTTACTTTGCTTCAAAACTTTTTTTATTTTTTTCAAACACTTACATGTAAACAAGAAAAATATTACATCCTTAAATCAAAGGAATTCAAATTGTATAAGATGCTAAATCAGTCTCTTGACAACAGCGCCAAAAACTTGTGGATAAATTTTATAATGAAAACTTTTAATACTACAAGTATATGAATCGTAACTTGTAATATAAAAGGTATCGTTCCCATGAGGACTAATAAACACCTATCAACTTGAATAGATCTTTGTATAAGGTACTAAAGATTGATTTGAATCAAAATAAATAATTTAAATTGAAATAACTAATAAAATGAAACAATTGAATAATTGAGCTACTAGTAAAATAGTTTGATCAAAGTTAGAGACTCAAGAATTATTCTATCCTTGTTTTGCTTTCCTTTTATCTTCTTCATCTAATTTTGCTTGATCCTAGATATCCTAAAGTTTTGATTACCATATCTCAAGATCTAATCAAATAACCCTAATTTAATTCAATACTCATAGAATTGTAATCTCATAATTTAATTAGATTTGAAGAATTCCTAAGGATAATTTATTACACAATTAAGATCTCTCTTCAATTGTTAATTAATCTAATAATTGTAAGACTTTTAAGTAATCAAATATTATGTTGCACCTTAAGACAAATAATTTGATTCACTCTCTTGATTTATTACCAGGTATAAGTATAACAATTATCACAACCATTCATAAAAGTATTGAATTCAATAAGAATAAATTTTAACAAAATAGATCAAGAACAATCCCTAATATGGATTTAGAAACCCATAATCATGTTAAACATCATAGTAATCCAAATAAACGTCCAAGATAATAGTTGTAGATTGCATCATGTTTTCGTAGGTAGTTTGGTGTGTGTTTACTTGTTGATTTGATTATTTAGTATGTGCTTAGGTGAGAATTGTGTTAATTTGTTAAATATTTGTGCTTTAAGTGTTTTATGGGTTAGAGCATGCTTTTGAGCTTCAATGTTGTGTTGTGTATTTTAGATACCTTGATGAGTTTGTTAGTGTTTCAGGGCTAATATCGAAGAGCGGAGCAGTTTCAGAGGAACCTGAACCAAAACAGAGACCCATGATGTATCACCTTAATACCCCCTAGAAGGATATATGGATGCCATACAAAATAAACCTAAAACAAACCAAGACATTCTAACAATCCCCAGAAAATAAGGCAAACATACATCACATTTCATATGTCGTTGAGTTATAAACAGGACACAATATACATATTGTAATTATCAAATCCATGCCTTAAATTCAAACCCATCCTATTTTATGGTTATTATAGGCCATTTACACAAACTGCAAAAAAAGTGTCTCATAATATTGAATACAACTCAAAGCTTAAGTACAAAATCTCCCAAAATATAATACATCCTTCTTTGGCCACTGCGGTTGTCCTAGCCTTCAACCTTTTTATCAAAACGTACATAGAGAAAAAACCACCGTGATAAGCATATAACTTAGTGGGAAAATAAATAAAGTAAGATACAAGATTGCGACTATTAGAGAAGTCCTCTAAAGGCAATCACTTTTAGCACTTATTGTACAAATCATTTTATGATTAATAAAGGAATTTTTCATTATTTCGATGCCCATACGTTTCTAGATTTGATGTTGCTCTTAAATTGATTTAGTGAAGTCCTTGATACAAAACATAGCATGGAGGAAATCATGATGAGATCATGATAATGATATTCTTATCATGTGTAATTATGTTAGTATCTAAACTTTCCGTATTCATAGTATTAATAATGTAGCACCCCACTCTCATAGTGTGTATTCCAGCACATACCGTTCATATTCGAGAACGTACTCTATGAGGTTGGCATGCTAAGACAGTCAGTCAATCATACTCTTTTAAAAAAATTCACGCATCATACACATATTTCAGAAAACCAATAATCAATAATGGCCCATTTTACTTATAAACATTTCCAATGACCAGCGATACAATCAATATACATATCATCAAAATTTTAGTAATTATTTGGGCTCATTACAAATACAAAATACTTTCAGCCAAAATGTCATTTCATTTCTGAATAATTCCCATTTACATTGTACAGTACTTATGAATACACACTTTAATATAAAAAATAATGAAATATATATGTAGACTCGAACTGATCCCGACCTTTACCTCTTATTCAAATGCAGTGACTATACTCCAATTTGTCGAACTGGAGATTTTCTCTGAGCCTAAAAGATAACGTTGCAATTTTGGTGAGTTTTGCGAACTCAATGAATGGACCATCCTCTATAGCTCACTCATATCACATAACACAATAATTCATATAATCACATAATTCACATCACTTCATTAATTCATCATGTAGCATCAATTAACACTTTATTAATTTTTTCCACAGTTCACATTTAGAGCAGTCAAATAGTTCATTTCAATTATTTAAAACATACATATCAATTATATATGCAATGCTCATGAGACCTATTTCTAATTATTATTGTTGTGACAGAGTGCATGTAATTATCCCGTATCTATTGTTGATACCGGGCTCATTAATAATTGTTCCTTATCAGTTGGGGATGTAGGGCTCATTATACATAGTGAGCCAGAGGCTCTTGCCTCATTATGAGATTTAAACTCTTTTTCACTTTCTGAGCTTTAAGCTCTTTTTCGATGGCTACTCCGATCACAACAGCCTTTATATGTTCATGCATTCATATAATGAAATGCATCACATCAATATATATTCAATCAATTGCTTGTGTTCAATTTCACATTCACATTTTTCATCAATTCGATGTCCAACATTCAACAAATACATTGAGAATCACTAATTTTGGTCCAATTCACAAACAATGAGTATTTCTAATTCATTCACATTTATCAAACTCCTCGAACTGTAAATGTCCGGAATTGTCACATTTGCATTCACATCAATCATAATTCCATACAGAAATTTAAACAGAACAACTATTTAAAGTAAGACTATCTAGGTCGACTCACAGTATGCTCCATATTAGCTTTTGCTTCCATGACCCGAAAACGTCTAGATGTTGACGTTTTATCATGTGTATTAACATCATGCAATACACTCATTGCACACACATTACTAATTGCACAATCATATAAACATTCAATTCTACACATATGCATATATGTAATGTATAATGCATGCTCAATTTGACTATTTCGGGTATTTATCCTTAATCACGTCACTTAATCATTATCAACATCATTTCTGTATGTCAACCTTACACTTAGATTCATAGATCAGAGAACTTAGTTAATCTAATATCATTAATTATATATCTATAACATACATGCTTTCCAATTCTTTTTCTAGCATTATAAGATCACAAAGTAGCCCATTTACCATTCACCTTTACTTAGTACTCATCATTCGTTTTAATTGAATCACTTTAGCCATCATGGGTTCACTTTCATTCTCATGACATCTCAAAATTTTAGATTTGAACACTTGATACATAACAATTCATTCTTAAGTTCTATCCTCTATCATCACCTAAACATATCACTTATTTAATCTTTTATTTCCTCATCAAACTAAGTACATTTCAAGCTCCATTCAAGCGTAAATGCATCATAGGAAAGCATTGATAAGTGAATAATTTATATATATGATTTTGGAACAAGGGCATAACTTTTACTATAGATGTCAAATTAAAGTCATTCGAGTACACTTTCGAAGAGGACTCCAAGTTCCACAACTTTTGTGAAGACTCCTATGAGAGATTTTATCATATAAAGGGTTAAAATTACACATTTATGTAGTTTTCCAGAGAATGTCCACCTAGCAGACATGTGTTCCTCCAAACAGATATGAACGGAGCTGGGAAGCTGAAAAGCCCGAGAATGTTAACCTAGTGGACCTAAAGTCTGCCTAACAGACATCTAAGAGGTATATTCCAATTTTTTAACCATTAAAAGTTACATCTATCATATCTTATGCTTAGTCTATCATTTCTAATTTAATTCCATATATTTTGTACTTCATTCTCACCTCCATTTCAACACAACATCATTCACAAATAAATTAAATTCTATGGTTGATCGTAAACACCAAAAATAGAACAATATATACACATTCACCATCAATTTTCTGCACATTTTCAACTTCATTTTCACCTTCATTTTATCTCTAACTTATCATTCTAATTCACCTCATTTCAAGACACTACTTTATCCCTTTCTTTAACCTCAAGATCATTCTAGTTCATCCATATAACAACTACCTAAAAATTTATGTGATTAAGCATTAAAAATAGAACATGAGCATATCATCTCTTTATGAAATTTCTGCACTCTTTCTACATCATTTTGATGATCTTTATATCTCTAAATCATCACTACAACATCTTATGAATTATCAATCATCATATGTGTAAAAGCAAGAGATCTTTATATCTCTAAACCAAGAAAAGATTCGCCTAACCCCGTCTCTCTCTCGCAAGAGATCTAATTCCATTCTTTCCTTCGTTGTTCTTTTCTGGGTTTGTGTTTGTTTGGTGTTTGATGTGTGTACAGTCGCAAGATTGAATCTTTTGAGTGTTGGCATCTACCTCCTCACGATTACTTCATTGGGAAGGCTTATCTAAGTAGCTTTTTATTATTATTTTTAGATTATAGTTCTCTACGTACTGTACGTTTTTTGTTCTCTGGATCCAAAGCTTTCTCTGTAAGATATAGAGACCCACGAAGTAGACTAAACCAGTTAGGATTGTGTTTTGTTCTTATCTGGGTGTTCAAGGGTTTAGTGCAAAGGCGAGGCAAATCACCATTGCTTTAATCGTTGCTACTTCTATATTAAAGTAGTACCGATGATCAACAAAATTGCACCGACGAGTAGGTGGTTAGCACAGTGCCTGATTTTTCACACAGATAGAGGAACGGTCAAGTTGGGTTGGGTAGTAACCGTTATAGGACAATTTTCATTTTCCTTTTCTTTTCTAGATTTCTTTTTAAGTCGTGCGATTATCAGCGTACTCATAATTGGTGCTACCCTCCCTTGCGTGTGGGTGGGACCAGACAGGAACTTTTCACCGCTTTATTTGTTAGTGCAGGTAGCTGACTCACTGGTGTCGCCCTTCCTCTGCTCTAGGTGATGGCGATTTCCACCTCAAACTTGTATCAGGTATTTCTTGTACTGGTGCCATTTGGCTGTGTATCTTTTTGCAGGTCGGAGCAGCCCACCACATGGTCAGGAGCGGCGCGTGTAATTTTAGTTTTATTCATCTCTGTATTGGTAATATTGCTTGTTTTTAATTCGTGATTTCTCTAATATACTTACCTAGGTTCTTACCCTAAAGCTGTCGAGGTGCCTCGCTTTTGGTAGTGTGGAGCGGGCGTGTTTTCTCGTTTTCCTTTTTATTCTCATTCTTTTTATTAATTATATTATTATTATTATTATTATTGTTTTTCTCTTCTTTTTTAGGTCGTATTTGCGATATTGCATCATAGACCTGCGTAGTCGTAATGATAACCTGAGATCGTATCCAGTGATTAGGGGCCGAAGGAGGGAGCTACTGTGGGCGGAAGGCAATGATGTAGGTTTACGTGTCGGTACTTGGAATGTGGGGACCCTGACTGAGAAATCATTCGAGCTCGCCGATGTATTCCGGAAAAGAAGAGTCGATGTCGTCTGCCTTCAAGAAACAAAATGGAAAGGGCAGAA
>JANIIA010000190.1:33149131-33165919 GCA_027478495.1 Erythroxylum alaternifolium
AAGAGAAGGTTCTTTAAAGTTATACATTTTTATCTTTAAATGATAAAAAACAAAAATGATAAAAGACGAAAAAGTAAGTAAGAAGATAAGAATCGTAAGAATGGTTATGTAACAAATCTTCTTCATGATTCTCACATTATTCTCCTCTTCTTCCTCTTTATTCTCTTCCACATTTTTGCTTTCCATAGAACAAAGAAGAGAGCTAGAACTCTTGTCTTTGTTCTAGCCATTTCCGAATCAAAGCGTTTGATTTAGTTAGTATCTCTGATCTCTACGTGGATATCATTGGAGACAATTTGTTTTGGTTGTTGTGGTTTGTGACAACCCGACAAGTAGAAGATCAAAGAATGAAGGAGAATACACACAAGGTACATGGTTATTATATGAATGATTTATTTATGTAAATGCTATGAATTCCTATATATGTGTGTGTTATGAACATGTATATGAATTGGGCATTTTTAGCTAAGTTTAATGGTATTTCCTTGTATAGGCACATAGATCCTGGACTTGGGGAAAGTCCTGAAACAAATTTTTTATTTTCCGTACCGTGTGTATATGATGCATGCATCGGGATTTTCCTACAGTTGACAATCAATTAGATAGATAAATCCAAAGTTGAAGAACTAACTGAGGCTGCGAGTATCTATCTGTTCAATTCAAATAATTATGTTAAAGAAAAGGAATTATCAAACAATTATAAGAACTCCGCAACAAAATGGTGTAGCAGAAAGAAGGAATCGTACTTTACTTGACATGGTTAAGTCAATGATGGCACAAGAAAATTTGCTTGTTTCCTATTGGGGAGATGTATTGCTGACTGCAATCTATGTACTTAATCGCGTGCCCTCTAAATTAGTTTTTCTACCCCTTATGAACTTTTGACAGGCAGAAAGCCAAGTTTGGATAATCTACGGCCATAGGGTTGTGCTACTTACATACACAACATTTTTCATCGACATAGAAAGTTAGGACCTAAGGGCAAGTTCTTTATAAGATATTCTGAGCACTTAAAAGGTTATATGTTCATCGGTGAGTAGCAAGTTAGAAGTGTAACTGAAATTGAGTCACAAGATGTGGAATTTTTAGAAGGATAGTTCCTTAGCAAATGCGAGGTGAATGAGAATCTAGAACTCTTTGAACTAGAAGACACTGAGATTGGCGCATCTCTCAACCCAGTTGAAACTAAAGGACTAATTTATTAACAAGTTGGAGATAGTAAGAGCAACATCCCTTCTTGTTTAGTACAATATAATGAGAGTTCTGAAGATTTTCATCCTCGAAGGAGCAAACGTGGAAATATTCCTCATCTTCATTTTGGGATTGAGCGGGAACCTTTCATAGCTATTGGTAATGATGACGATGAGCCTAGAATTATTATAAGGCTATCTCATCAAAAGCTAGTAAGGAATGGATTAATGCTACGAAGGATGAAATAGAATCTATGAAGATCAACAAAGTCTAGGACTTGGTTGATCTTTCGTTTGGGTGAAAATCTATTTGGAACAAATGGGTTTTCAAGATCAAATGCCAGGTAGATGGTTCCATTGAAATGTACAAGGCTCAGCTTGTGGCCAAAGGCTGTTACACAATAAGAGGGTATAGATTATAAGGAAACTTTTTCACCACTGGTTATTTTTGCCTCAGTTCGTCTTATTCTAGCCCTTGTCGCATATTTTGATTTGGAACTTTACCAAATGGGCGTTAAGACTACATTTCTCAATGGAGAATTGGATGAAGAAATATATATGCAACAACCAATTGGTTTTGTTGCAGAAGACCAAGAGCGCAAAGTTGGCAAGCTTAATCGGTTTATTTATGGTTTAAAGTGATCATCTAGACAATGATATCTTAAATTTCATCGAGCATGCTAAACGAGGGGTTCATGATGGTTGAGGAAGACCATTGTGTGTATCTTAGGCATTTTAAGAGAAGTTTTGTAATTCCATCATTATATGTGGATGATATTCTGTTAGCTAGAAATGACAAGGAGTTGATAGTTACCACTAAAAAGTGGTTATCCTCAAATTTTGAAATGAAGGACATAGGTGAAGAAAATTATGTACTTGGACTGAAAATCTTTCGCGATCATTCTAAGAGACTTCTTGGTTTATCATAAAAGACTTACTTAAGACAAGTATTTAAACAGTTTCAAATGCATAATTACAAACCCATTGATACTCCTATGGATAAAGGTGAATCTTTAAGTCTTAATAACTGCCCTAAAACTTTTGAAGAAAAGGAGAAAATGAGTTATGTTCCATACGCGAATGTCGTAGGTAAATTGATGTATGTCACGATGTGCACTCGGCCTGACATTTATTTTACAGTAGTTTAATAAGCCTTTTCCAAGCAAATCCTAGTTTAGATTGTTGGAAAACTGTTTAAAGGATTCTTCACTATATACACGGGACTCTGGATGAAATGTTGTGCTATTAAGGTTTAGATTTATGACTTATTGAATATTCTGATGCTGATTGGGGCGAAGATCTAGGTGAGCATAAATCAACCTTTGGATATGCTTTCTTAGTCAACAATGGCGCTATTTATTGGATGAGTAAGAAACAAACATGTATATCTTTGTCTACGATGGAAGCAGAATTTATGGCTTGTACGTCAGTTGTGCAAGAAGAAATGTGACTTAAAAGGTTCCTTAACGATCTTTATGCATTTAAAGATGCAGCTCAGCCTATCACTATCTATTGTGATAATACAACTGCTTTAGATTTTATCAAAGATCCCAAGTATCGTAGAAGAACCAAACACATTGATCTAAGGAATAATTTTATTTGACAAGCAGCGGCATAATGAGATGTGATTTTGTAGCACATTTCTTTGAACCAAATGGTTGTTGACCCTTTGACTAAACCTATATCGAGAGATATATTTTTTGGTCACGTTAAAACAATAGGGTTATGTAGGATTTGAGCTTATGATGCAAAATGTAAACACCACTTAATCTTTTGAATTATTGAACAATATCTTAATTTTATCATCTTTATGTATTTGCATGCATTGGTGATAGTTAGCCTATATATATATATATATATATATGCTTTTTTATATAGAAACAAGCTGGTTGACTCTCTCACACGAGTAATTTTCCTTTTAGGTGATGTTGAGGGCGAGTAAAAGATGAGACACTTATATTGTCACCTTGGCTAGATGTAAAGATGAGATCTAATAGTTAGATCACATATGGAGCACCCACAATCCATATATGCTTTTTTTTAAGTCGAATGTGAGATCTTTATTATATTTGATTAAATTACAGAACATAGAAAGATCTCGAGTAAGCGCTTGAACAACAACTTGACTAAGATTTGTATGATATCTTTTTTGAGATATCGTTGCTTGCATTCATAGATATGTGCTTTGCAATCATGAAAGGAAGTGAGTGAATGAATCCTTGCTTCATCACTGTGTGAGTCCTTAAAGACACTTCATTGGTCTTGTAATATATTCCCTTATGACTTTAGATTGTGTCAAAAGGTTAATGGTTAATGTAAGCTACTTTAATATGTTGTCGACAATCATGAGAGATTTGACCCTATGGAGCATTACTGGGAAAGCAATTAATTTGAAAACCATTTGACATTAGGGCTAAAGAAGAATATTTGAATTATGATCATGTACTATACTTATTTGTCAATAAGTTATGGCGCTTTTAAAAAAGTGACATAATTATAAGTATAATACGCTAAGAGTGGAGGTATATGTATACTCTGCGAGGGATTATAGATACTTTACTTGACATAATCAAATAGTTTTGGGGTATACTGAGCCTTTAATTAATGTTCTCTATATTTAAGGGTTGATATCTCTATGCTGGCCTTAATTGGTTTCTATTATAGTGCTCTCAAATTTTGATAGACTCAGCAGCCGCACCATTCGTTTTTCTGTATGATTAAATTCAATAACAATGTTAAGGGATGGAATATGCAACGCCTTCCTCGTCATGTGCGCGTGAGAGATGATGGCATATACGATTGATGGTTATCCGCTCATAACGATAACCAATATTCAAATTCAAATATTAGGATAAGGTGACCGTTATTAGTTACCATGGGATAAAACATGTTATCCCAATCATCCATATTTCCTTAACTGCCTAATCATTTTTTATTCTATAAGTACGTATAGAGCGTACTTAAAAAAAATAATTGAGTGACTCACTAAAAAACAAAGTTTGAAAAGTGATTGAGTGGCAAGTTAGTGGATAATCACAATCTTTCATTCTTGATTGAGCAAAGACACTTAAATTGGTGGAATCAAGTTGAACCTCTCGTAGATTCAACATAATATGAGTCAGGAACATCGTAAAAGAATCTTTCATTTATTGTTTTCGCTATTTACAGTAAATTTCTATGAAAATCTTCATATACACTTTGTTATTATTTATTAGATAAACTTGATATAAGTAAATGGCCTCATTTTTACTAATAGTTCGGTTACAGCTAACAATGATTCACATTTTTAAAAAATCATAGATATCTGTAACTTATAAGAAGTTTCTTTCTAGAATCAAGAAGAAAGCAAAAGTTTGCCAATCCTGTGCCGAAAGTGGAGCAAAAGTTTGCCAATCCTGTGCTGAAAGTGGAAGCGCAATCACGATACATGATTGAGCAGCAACGTTATCCTAGAAGTACGATTAGATTACACCATGTGAGAGAGAGAGAGAATGTCCTTTTCTGAAGCTGAGACATCATTATATCTCCAAAAAACACTCATGATTATACATGTAATTATTTGATAGTTCTTACATCGAAACCACTAAGTGCATATAATGTTATAAACCAAAACGTATGACATGATGGTTACTTATTTTGGATTAATCATAATTAGTACTGCCTGAAAGTAATCAAGCTTAGAAAAGTTGTAGAGATCAAGCAATGACCGTAGTTTTCCTTAAAGTTGTAATTCTCGCTCGAGACGATCGCGAAGTAAACTATCTATTTGACTGTTAATATGACCACAAGAAAGAAATATAAAAGACGGATGGATGAATCTCCATGCACAAAATCACATGGAGCTTCAAGCTGTACAGATTGATTCTTTCTTAACGGTCCCTACACTTAGGCGTAGATTGCAGATGGTACTGATTGCCATTCAATTTCACTCGTAGTTGGTGCGACGTGCAAATTAACAGATCTGAACCGAACTTTTTCCCATTATGATGCAACTCATTCCCAGGTTTATTTTCTTCATTTTGGACCAGGACACCCCTTATATCAATAAGTTCATAAATTCTCTAAGAGGAGCTAGTCTTTGAATGTAAGCTTTGTAATTACTATATTTAGCCTTTACAGTTTGGTGTTGCTAGGAAAAATTGACAACAAAAGGAACTGGAAAGGAGATGAATCACAGGTGTACCACTTCAGGCTTCGGTGAACTAGGAACGAAAAGAAAGGAAGGAAATGTTCATCATTTAACTGCGTTAAGAATATTAACTGCCATTACATGAATATAATTATTGCATTGATAGGATTTCTTAAGACACAATGACCTGTTAGGCTTAGAAATATATACTTAGATATGGATTAACTAAATGTACGTACCTTCTCTTCTGATATATGTTTAGTGAAAAGAGAGTATTTGCTTCTTTTCTGCAGGATCTGCTTCCATTTCCAATTCCACCCTCTGTCATTTCTTTCTTTTCTCTGACTGACATGCGCATGTATGTTTTAACATTTAACTAACAACTAAGAAGAAGGTATAAAAATGATATACAGGCTTTTTACTTTTTTTCAAGCCAATTACAGAAGAATAAAACTGAAAATTGATACTCTAATTATGCATATACTAGTCTTTTTCTTTTATTTTAATTAGACTCGCATCCTAGAACCTATAATCATTAATTTAACTTTCTGTGGACATGTTACTTAATTATGAAATATATGGTGCGATGAGACTAATTACGTAGCGTGGTTCCAAAGGCAAGTATGATTTATTTATGAGATACATGGATCGTTCTAAGGTCGTCAATGGCATAATTACATCATAAATTCTTTTTTCATTTCCATGTGTATGTCGTTAATTTTGATTATACACGATAAGAGGAGAACAAGAAGAGGCCCAGTTCTTAACTCTCGTGTTTTCCAAAAAACAAAACAGTTAATGGTAACAAGCGTGTCTTATATGACATTATCTGTATAAAATTTGATGAGATGAATGCAGATTTTGACAATTCTGAAGAAGGGCTTTCAAGCAATTATCTTTAGAAACAGATAATCTTTTCCTATTTTATTTTATATCATCTCTTTCGTACATTTGTGCAGGAATCAAAAAGATACGTTGATAAGATGTCAGAACAAGTTAACCATAAGAGAAGCTTATTCTGGTGCAGATAGATACTGTCATCTAGTCAACGATGAAGATGGATTGGACACTGATGACATTTTGGACTTAACGTTTAGATGTGACCAGGTTGAAAATGAGGTGCAAGCTGGCCCTCAACAGCCCCTCCAAATCATCTATTTTAAGATCTGATCCCTGAACAGCTACATAGTCTTTGGTTTTGCATGCAAACCTAAACTTGGCCTGATGTGGTGCAAGTGCAACTTTCATTATTTCATCTTGTATTTTGGTCGAATTCAATATATGCCAGAAGTTCAAAATATAGTTGGTTTTACATGTTGATAATTCGAATGTTTTTGCTAACTGATATTCTACAGTGAAATACTATGCATTGTTGAAGAAGAAGTAGATTAATTAAAAAATAATTTATTAACAACATATGGATTAATTATTAGATGCCATCCATCTTATTTTACGCCAACTTATAATTCAATTGGCAAAAAATGGATCGCAGCCTTAATTCTTCACAATTACTAGGAGATTGCAGGGTCAACGACGGATTTAATTCCTTTAATTTCCTTCAGCTCAAGACAGCCTAATCCTAAACGGGGTTGATGTTGTAAGACAATTAAATAAAACTCAACCCTCGATCTATTTTCCACTTGCCCTAACTCTGGAGCTTGGAACAACAAAAAACTATTGCAAGGGATCAATTGATTATCCAAGTTTTGTTTGACATCTACGTTTACCAGGCTCACATCACATGGCCCTGACCTGAGGATGCCCCTACCCACCCAAAGTTTCGGTTCGTTTGTCCTATTTGCAACTATGGTATGGTTGCTGTAATCATTGATACAACAATCCCCATAAATAATTTCAGATCGTAGTTACTATAGTGACATGAAAATGTAACGGACATAGAGTTACCTATGCTTTTAATATTCAAAACCTTGGCAGCGATTCAGCCATTTCTCATTTTGTTTTCTTTCCTTACATACTAATTTTCTGACAAACATAAGCATCGGCGTGGGGCTAAGAAACTTAACAACGTTTTACAATCTTCGATGAAAACCTACAGAGTTAATGCAAAAATTAGAATGAGATGATATCCAACCAATTAAACATTTACCGTCAATAATTTTTTATTATTTACTATATAATTAATGGCTTTGAGATCTAGCTCTTACTGTACTCAAATTCTACCCCTTCAATGTACATATATAACATTGTGGTCACCTCATCATCAAATACAGCGCTTATATTTTAGCAAGCTCGCGAAAAGGCAAAACAGCCTTCATCGAAACAATTAATTGTCCAGGCTCGATTGACATTTTTAAAGATTTGCCTTTTCTTGATGTTGGAATTTCAATTATAGTATCACATGATTTTTATTTTCAATAGCAAATACTTGCTCTACCTTCCCTGTTACTCAATAATATTATGATAGTATATATCTGCCTCCATTTATTAGTATTACTATGCCAACCGACATATGGATGATATCATGATTAACAAGATTTTACGGCCTTTACTATGAGAAGGATCTCTCACCTTGTACTATAATTTACAGATCCGAAGAGCAATTTTCAAAAAAAAATACAGGGAATTATGTTGAATCGTACTGTAATATTTGAAATGGCATTTATTTAGTTAATGACTGGTTTTATCAAATTAAAGTTCTGAACAGCAAAGCATTCATTTCAATTCATCGTGTCGCAACTAAATAACTACTCGGTAAACAAAAAGAGAAAGAAACAAGAAAAATTAAAAGAAACTGGTTATCAAGTGTCTTCTATTTTATTTGTTTTCTGTTTTACATTGTTTCACTTTCACCACGTACATCTATTATAGTCAAAGTTAGATAACTAAGTTATCAAAAGTAGTCATAATATTAACTTTTTCAAATGCTCAAACCTTGACATAATATTCCGTTTCCATCAAACTATCGTCCCACAATTGCTTAACTTGGAAAACCTAATTCCTCGCTCTCTTGAACTATCAAAATAGTGATGACACCTTACTTATCCCCTTTCAAACTATTCTCTCACCCAATAATGCAAACCAGCTCATTTTGAATCCAACCCAATAATGCAAATTATCTTATACCGAATCCAGTATATGATGACTGGTTTCATAAAAATCAATTACTTTTATATTAGATATTCTCTTCAATAAGTGAAGAAGCTTTCTTATATGTGATTAGTTTGACTTCAACATACTAGGCTTGGAAAGTATTAGAAAATGCTTTTGATTCTATATCTCATAATCATCAACTGTAACTCAATATTAAATTATAGGAGTTGAAGAATTTTGATTTAAATGTATCACAGTATCTTCAACGCATAAAGGTTCTTGCTGATAAACTTATTGTCTTTAGACACGTTATTGTTCCTAGATAATTTAATGCGATAATATATTGCAACATTAGTTTAAATTTTCATCTTATTATTGTTACTCTAAGTCTTAAATTTAACCCTCCTCCTTCCCTAAATTGTACGGACAATTGCTTGCACATGAGATTCTCCTTAACAGCTTTAAAGATGGACCACTTACCAACGTTGTTTATATGTTATCCTCCACACTAAACAAGACTTGCAGTCGGCTCAACATCGAACCTCTTCAATGAAGCTTCAAACCTTCTGTACCTTTTATCCTATGCCCACATGATCTAAATAACATCTAACTATCCAATAATTTAGAGAGAGAAAATGTAAATGAATAAGATCTTGTTGAAACAGAAGGCAAAGAGAAAAAGAGTACAGAAGATCTAAGCTCTTCAATAAATTAGTATCAAAACTGTAAAAACAATTTTGGAAATCGCAAAAACAAGGATCCATATTAGATTTGTGGATATAAAAATCATAAGATCGATCAATGATGACGTCAATATGATCGTCAATTTTCAGACCCACAAATCAACATGGCATGGCATGATGGTATGTCAAAAGATAAAGTTATATCAGTTTATTAATCAATGATGAATATGGCACAAAAATTCCAACATGAAGGTTAATTTATGCCATGGTATCCACATATCAATGCTATTCATCATCTCACTTCAAACATATCCAACTTGAGCAAACGCACAAGAACATCCAGGGGATTAAATCCAAGTAGATAATGGATAAGGTTTGCAAATAACTCATTCTAGTTGTACTATTTATTCTTTACAAAATAATAAAGATGTTTTTTAGTTCCCAAACAACCAAAAACCTTCTTTCTGCGCTAAAGTTTGCTATCTTCCTTTCAATCTCAACGTTCCTTTTTTGATTTAGAATTAAGCGACGAAGGAAATCCTACTGGACAGACCGGGTAGAGATGGATTGTATGTCTTTCCAAAACTATTTAAATAAGTTTCAATTAGTGAAATAGTTTCTTTTGGTGATTGGTATGCTCGAATACGACATCCTCACAATCAAAATAATGCAAAACAAATTGTCTTGTTCTTTAAAAGCTCATCATGCGTACTTCTTGTCCTCCAAGAAAATTTCCAAACTAATCTCTTCCTTCCGTTGAAAATAAAAGTAAGGCACCATTCGAGATAGTCCACTTAAATTTTTGGGATCTTACACCTAGTTATCTTCCTTAGGTCATAGGTATTTTGTTTTATTTATTAATGAATTTTCTAAGTACACTTGGATTTATTTTTTTATCGAATAAAAATGATCTTCCTCATTTTTTTTTTTTCATTTTCAATCTATGGTTGAAAGAATGTTTGATATCAAAATAAAAGAATTTCATTCGGATTTTAGAGAGGAGTATCAAAAGCTAAGTCATTATTTTTTTAAAATAAGAATTATCCATAAATTGTCTTGTCCATATACACATAAACAAAATAGTGTTGTTGAATATAAAATTCAACACATTGTGGATACTGAACTTACACTTTTGACTCATGTCAATATTCCTTTAACATTTTGGACATATTTTTGTATACTAGCGTCATTCTTATTAATTATTTACCTTCATATGTTATTCCAAAAAAAAATCTTTTTTAACTACCATTTCAAAAATCACCAAGCTGCAATAATTTAATATTTTCATTGTGCCATTTTTCCATTAATTTGACCTTATAATAACTATTAATTCTCTTTTCGAAGTAAAATGAGTGTATATTTAGGTCATCCTTCCAATCACAATGGACTTTGTTGTTTAGACATAGTCACTGGCTTCATATATGTTGCTAGACATACCTAGGTATAATTAATAATATTTTTCATTCTTAAACTTTTCAAATAAACTACCACCATAAACAATTCAACCTATTCCAAGTCCTTGGATGAATGTTACCATTACAATTTTAACTTTTTCAGTATAATCAACAAGTATGGTTCGCAATCCCACTTTACTAACTCCTCTTCTCCTTTCACATTCTTCTTATCATGCACACTCCAAATCCTAATCTCCCATTTGATAGCAAACACCAATAGCGAATACATCTATCCATATAAATCTCATCTCAATACCACTTCTACCCTTACAACACAAGGTTTTAATTTATTTATTGAGCTTACTGCCTATAAACTTGATAACCAAGTTAATATAAGATCCACGTATACATCTCATGTAACTTCACACTAAAACTTCACAAGCAAAACATGCCAACTCCGCCACTAAACAATTTACGTCACTAATTATCTTAAAACTGAACTTGATACATTCACTCAAGCCAAACCTTATAAAGAATGACAAATTGTTATAAATAAAGATAAATGCTCTCTTATCTAATACCAATTAGTCCCTGGCCCGAAGGCCAAATGATAAGAATTTTGTAGGTAACAAGTGGATATGTCAAATAAAAAGAAGAATTGATGGAAGGATTAAGCGGTATAAAGCTCCTCTTATTGTAAAAGGAATCACACAAAAATTAGGGACTAACTTTCATAAAATGATTCGAACCATTCTTTTCTTTGCTTCCATGAAAGGATGGTATATAATTTCTTTTTTCATGGCAATCTTGAAGATGAGATTTATGTGGAATAGCCGCAAGGTTTTATTCATCAAGAAAAATTACATTTTGTTTATCATTTGCATCATTACATTTATGACCATAAATAGGCTCTCTGGGCATGGTTTTATCAATTGAGCTCATTTTTACATTCACTAGGGATTTAAAGCTTTAAAGGCCAATAATTCCTTGTTTATTAGGACACATTATTCTCATAATTTATTTTTGTTTTGTTATTTTGATGATCTTATTATGATAGGTTCATGCTCTTAACTTGTTGATTAATTTATTAATAATATGCAGATAGAATTTTTGATACAGAATATGGGTTATCTACATTACCTCTTTGACATCGAATTCTATCATTAACCTTTAGATTTTCTCCTGGCATAACAAAAATATGTCAGTGATATTCTTTAAAGGTCTTTTATGAACCAATAAAAGGATTGCCTTACGTTTATGATGGTTTCTCAAGTTCTATTTAGTCCTTAAGTTCCGCTATATCAAATGGTGATCAATACAGCGAGAACAATTTAGTGCTTAACAATGAAAATGTTAGATATAACATATAACATCCTGAATCAATAAATTATGCCAATTTATGCATATTCTAATCAATAAGCATTAAAAAGGAGTTAATACTAGCACAATATTTAAAAGGCATAGCCACTTTAGGACTTTTTTGGGCCAAAATCTAAAACTACAACTTCATTGCTTTAGTAATAATGATTATGGTGGATAGTTGGATGATCAAAAATCTATGAATGGCTATGGCATTTGTTAATCCTTTGACATCATAGATGTCAAAGAAAGAACCTACAATAACACATTCTTAAATTGATAATTAATATAAAGCCATTGCTAATACTAAAACATAATTACTATGTATCAACTATTTGCTCATGAAACTCGGTTATTCATGTTCAACAAAGGTTATTCTTTAGCATGATAATATTTATGACATATATCTCGCATCTAACCATGTGTTTCATGAACGTATGAAACACATTGAATTGGATTATCACCTTGTAAGGGAACGTATTGTTTTGGGCAATCTTGAGGCTTGGTTCATCTTTTTGTCTTACCAAATAGTTGACATTTCATGAAGCTACTTTCTATAGGTCGATTCAAGTTCCTACATGATAAGCTTCATATCATAAAGTGTCCGTTATGCTAAAAATAAGAAATTTCAAACAGTTTAATGGGGCTTATTAAAGAAAACAATCCAAAACCAGTTGACTAGTAGGTCCTATATATATCAAGCTACCAAGAGATATTATTTATTCAATGATTAATATGTAAGAACTAATAAATGCACTAAAATTAAAAAAAAGAAGCAAATGTAAGCACTCTTAAATAAAATCCAAGTACTTGTAACTATTTATTAAATATGCCTGGTTGTTGGTGAGTACTTGCATTTAAAAGTAGTGCAACATAAGCTAAGTTGGTTGATATTTTTAAAGTCTTTATGTGCATAAGTTTATCCATCTAAGTTTTTAGATTGAGTGATATGATATAAATATAATTTTTCACATAAATTAATTCATTGAAGGTAAGTTAAAATTGCTTAATCAACATCAGTATAATGCGGTGATGAGGTTTCACCTTAACTACCTTTCTTAAAAACTAAATTCATGCAAAAAGGATAAATAAACTTTGTGTTTACTTCCAAATGTAATAGAGTTCCTAAAATTTCATGGCTTTCCTAACATTTAATAACACTTAATCAAACTCCTAGTATTATGAATTTAAACAGTTTAACTTTTGACTCGAAATGAAAGGTGTATATTATGTCATTATAATTGAACAATGTTTTATAGTATTCAAATATGAGCAAAACTACACATTTTATAATACTAAAGTCACCACATCAATAACATTTAATGATTTGCCTAAATAAATAATAAATCATTCACTCTAATAAATTTAAGAGTTTAACTAAATATTTTCAAATATATCAACCATACTATATTTTATGTCAACAATAGACAATTGATGCTCAAACCTAAAACCTAATAAAAATAGATATCAGAAAGAACTAAACCAATCATGGCACTACTTAACATCACTAAAAGAGTTAAGACATTTAGTGATAACTTTTCTATGAACAACTATCATTTCATCACAGATATGAGTTTTTTGGTGATAAAACAATTGATTGGCACTATTGTTTGGATTAACTATGATGATTTATTTTTTTGTCGCTAATATAATGGTAATTGTGACAATTTAGTATCTTCACAATTAAATTTTCACCATTAATATATTAATAGTGTCAAATTTTCTTTTATCACTATGTTCTGTCACTAAAAGCATATACAAGTTGGCACTAAAGTAAATTTGACAGGAATGAATTGTAATTGTGACAAAACATATGTTGGTCACTAATATTTTCTATTTGTTGTGACAAAATATAGTTTGGTAACTAATATGTTTCTCTTGCTGTGACAAAATGGTTTACCATCATACGATATTTTACTTTTATTGATGAAAAAATTTTTCAATAAAAATTTAATCAGTTAGTATCTACTTAATATTGTCACAAAAATGGAACTATCACTGTGATCACTGTTATTCGTAATTTTTGAGTTTTTATGTAAAGATAAGACTAGGATTGATAAATTGACATAAATTAATGGGAAAAAATGTTGGAATAGATTGAGTTAATTTGATCAATTTTCAAGGATTGTTATTTTGATAAAATAATATCGTTTAGATCTAAAATTTTATCACTTTAGGATATTCAATTGCTTGAGCCAAGTTTTGGTTAAACATTTCGTGCTTGATTATGTTTTAAGTTAAACCCGAGCTTAGCTTAGACTCGGACCATCAAACTTGGCCATTATGTGATTCTCTTACTCCTTTACACACTAACATGCATTTCAAGATTTTAGATTAAAGATTTAAATTTAAATTTGGCCTACAATTTAAATTTTAAAAATTGAATTTAATTTGAAAATTTATTAATTTAAAATCAAGATGAAGATAACTTAGACTCTTTTGTCAACCGTTCCTGTCAACGTTCAATGTTTCTAACAGTTAAGTAATAAAACAAATGTAGGTTTATAGTGAATATGGTAATTTAATTTATTGTAAATCTCACCACTTTAATTATTATGCCTTCCAACGTTGCATTGGTCCAACCATTTCCTTATTATTATACGGGTTTGAATTTTCACTTTCCCTTCATTCCCTTTCGTAGTTGCACTCTCATTTAACTACTCTCATCTTCTAAGTCTTTGTCTTTCAATTCTTTCGTCTCTCTCTTCTTTTTCATACTTTGTTCTCGTTCTCTACTAACCATCTCGATCTCTATCATTATTATGATATGATTTGAGAAGATTCAGCGAAGAACATAAGATCTCTCATATATTTCATCTGTTTTTTGTTAGATCTAGATCGTCAATATGTTATTATGTAAGAAGCGATTACAAGGAAAAAGTTAAACAAAAAATGAGGAACAATATAGAATCCTAAAACTAATGAATGTTTTTCGTTCTTTTTCGTAAGTAAATGATGATAGATTTCTTATGTGAAAAGTTCTGATGAAGAATGTAAGATCTCCTTCTTATTTAGCGTTTATGTATTTTAGTCTATTTTTTGTTAGATCTTGATCACCAATACATTGTGATATGAAAAGGAATTGTAAAGAGAAGAGAGCAAAAAGTGAGAGCAGATGAAGGATTTTGAAACTAATGCTTTCTTCATCTTCTTTTGTTAAGATCCGCAGAGATGTAGTTTGGTCTCATAAAGAGATTCACGTTAGGAAAATAATCTAGTTGAAAGTTTCCTCGAATTTGTTTTAAAATTTGGATTTATTGATTACTTGTTTTCACTTTGATTCATTGTACAAAAAGTTTCGTGTTTACAAAAGGATAATTACATTATGCACAGAAACATAAGCTGATACAGATCTAAGGTATGTTAGAGAACTCAGATCATAGTTTCTGTAGATTGTTTATAAATTTTTTTTTAATTTTGAAAATCAGATCAAACTCAATTTTGTAACGTAGAATTTAGGAAATAGGATAAACACGAGATACATACTTACTTATTTATTTTATATTCTTTTTATTGCTAAAAAAATCAAGTTCCAAGTAATCATTAAATTTCTTTGTCTTTTCTTCTTTTTAGAAAGATAATGATTCCAATGAGTAGCCTGACACTATTAAAGTTTAGAAGGTATCGCGACAAAAGTTAGATAGAACTTGATCTGTTCCAAATAGAGTAAAAATAATGGTATAAAAGTTATAGTCAAATTAGATTTTTTTGAAAATTTTAAAATTACTCTACTAAATCTAAATATATAGAATAAGCTTCAAGAAGAGGGAGAGAAAAACAAAGAAAAAATTTCATCTGCACCTCTACCACTCGTTGACCATTTCGATCTTGTCCTAGAAAGAAAGTCAAGTTATTCACGTGGTTTAGGTGTTAAAGGGATAACATCTAAGTCCCAAAAAAAGGTCAAATTCTAGCTGAAGTTGAGGTTGCAAAGAAATGTGCAAGTGATTTAGATGATGAAATTTCAAGACTTACTGAAATCACAAAAACAATAAAACAAAAAGATTTAAACTCAGAATGAGATAATTCAAGCTGAAGATGTAGCTATTGAGAAGCAAGCCACAAAAATGAAACAAAATTCAGTTGTTTTGGCACATGTGGCAAATACTAGAGTAATTCCTAGTTCGTTACTCATTGCTTCTGCCTCAATTGGAGATCCGTCAAGTGCCATAATATGTAACATCTCGAACCACCCTCTCATAGATATTGTCCGTTTTGAGCCTTGGCATAGCCAAGCACTCACGGTATTGCTCTTACCACCCTTGGAAAAATGCATCTCTAAGGGAGAGTTTTCCATAGCCTTATAAGGCCTACTTTGTTCCCCTCTCCAATCGATATGGGAATCTAACATTCCACTCCCTATGGAGGTCCAGCGTCCTTGCTGGCACACAAGCCTGGATCCACCCACTTAGAGGCCCAGTGTCCTCCCCCTTGGAGGCCAAACGTCCTTGCTGACATACCAATCTAGGTACTGGCTCTGATACCATTTGCAACAGCCCGGACCACCCACTCACAGATATTATTCACTTTGGGCCTTGGCTTAGCCAAACCCTCACGATTTTGCTTTTCCCGCCCAACAAGAAAATGCATCTGTGAGAGAGAGGTTTCCATAGCCTTATAAGGCCTACTTCGTTCCCCTCTCCAATCGATATGGGAATCTAACATTCCACCCCCCATGGAGGCTCAACGTCCTCGCTGGTCCACAGGCCTGGATCCACCCCTTTGGAGGCCCAGCGTCTTTACTGGTACATAGGCCTGAATCCATCCCCTTGGAGGCTCAACGTCCTTGCTGGCACATCGATCCGGGTATTGGCTCTGATATCATTTGTAACAGCCCAGACCAACCCACTTATAGATATTGTCCACTTTGAGCCTTAGCCCAACCAAACTCTCACTGTTTTGCTCTTCCCACCCCTTGGGAAAACGAGTTTGTGGGGGAGGGATTTTTATAGCCTTATAAGGCCTACTTTGTTTCCCTCTCC
>JANIIA010000190.1:33175234-33192675 GCA_027478495.1 Erythroxylum alaternifolium
TTATCTCAATTTATGTACGGAGGTAAATTAAATAAATTTGTTCGTTTTAAGCATCCCTGGTGGGGAATTCCTCCCC
Organism: Erythroxylum alaternifolium; assembly: GCA_027478495.1. Lineage (NCBI taxonomy): Eukaryota > Viridiplantae > Streptophyta > Magnoliopsida > Malpighiales > Erythroxylaceae > Erythroxylum > Erythroxylum alaternifolium. Next base: position 33,175,311 of record JANIIA010000190.1, read on the forward strand.
CCGTGGGCCACGGGTCCAGATGTCACGTAGGACGTCGGGCCCGTGGGCCCGCCCGGGGAGGGGTTCCAGCACCAACCCACTTCCAGGTGGCTCTATCCTGGCCTAGGTCATCACGTGGGGGCTGTGTAGCTAGTATCATGTTTATGATGTGTGTAGGAAGCTTCCCCTATAATAGAGTTGTATCCCACTGGCCTATAGAAGACAAGTAAAAATGAGTTGTACAATCAAATTCCTCGTTGGGAATTGTTTGTGTTACCCAATCTTTTAGGCTTATGTCTTGGTGTAGCTAGTAGTGTTTCCAGAAAAGAACAGTTTTTCCATCCCGTAGGTTCCACTTGATTGCTCTGTGTAGCAAGTCCCAGACCTTGACCAGTTTTTTGTAGGCATGTGTAGAGGTCTTGTTTGGTAGGGGCCTAAGCAAATCCATGGTAGTTAGATTGTATTTGGCCATGAAAATGTCCTTCCATAGTTTCTTTTCTGGTTGAAGGAGATCCCATGCTAGTTTGAGTAACAGTGCTGTATTATGTTCATTTGTTTTCCTAAGGCCCAGGCCTCCCTTGTCTTTGGGCTGGCAAACATCATCCCGTTTGACTAGAGATGCTTTCTTCTCATTTATATTGCCTCCCCACAAAAATTTTCTACAACACATGTCTAGTTCCCTGCAAGATTACTTTAGTAAGGAAGTAGATTGCATTAAGAAAGATGGTATGGCTCTTAGCTCTTGTTGAAATTTCCAAAATTTGTAGATAGTTGTCACTCTTATCTTTGTTGGAACAATCAATTTAAAGGAAATATAACTAAAATTTCTAAGTGGGAAAATACTGAATATCTTGATTTAAGCCAAAACTAGCTGATATGGTCAATTAGTTTTTTGTAACAATTAAAAATATTTGTTTGAAGTTTTTTGTAATATTTAGAACTCTATTTCATATTAATTTAGACTCATACTTATTCATTATTAGTTCATTATATAATAATAGACATTGGTATATTTTTTATTTCAATAAAATATTTTATTTTTACTTATTCTTATAGGTTTTACTTCTTATTTATTATATACCGATTTTATAACGGTTCACCGCCGGTTAAACCTCTAAACTTTAAATTTTTCTTTCGACCGGTTTAATGTCCGGTCTGATTTTTAAAACATTAGTTTAACCTCAATTTAATGGTATGGGCAGAGTGTCTGAACTTGTTCTTATTGGGTGGGAGTTTGTGACCGTCTTGCTTGAATGCTTTTCTTAATAAAATTATCTTTATTTATTAAAAAGTGGAACTATTTGAAAATTCAATTAGATCACGATGTTCATCAGTATATAAATCACCTATCATAATGACCACGAACTATTGTATCTACGAGGATTAATAGTGTCTTAAAGACGTTTAAATTGTATCTTTCTGCCGTATGTTTCGTTCGTGCGGTTGGAACTGAATCTTTGCATCAGTAACTTTTATTAAAACGATGTCATATTGTGGTAGATGGAAGAGATTTATTGAAACAGAAGATCGGAACTGCACAAATCACACACCGTAATTAAGTCTACTAGCAGTAGACTGAGGTATGAAACGACAACGCAGGAAAATCTTATTCCCGCATTTTGATCTGACAAATCCAGACCAAAACGACACAACAGCTAGCTTTAGACTTATTCTTCTCTTGGACTTTGATGTTCATCTCTCTTTGGAAAATTACACTTCTTTTACACTATGATTTGCGAGCGTGCCTTGAACTCCCCCCACGGGCAAAGCACTAAAATGTGTGTCCCCGGGCCATTTTATCATTTGCGTGTACCACAAAATTCCAAGCGCATTGGTGGCGAGTGGAGAGAAACATTGTAGAAAAGCGGAGGAGTTGCCTACTTGCCTATGGTGAAAGTAAGAAGTCTTGGGACTTTAGAACCCATAAAATAAAGCTAAAACTACGAGCACGAAAAGTCTTTAAAGTCCCTTCGTCCGTCTCTCTCCAATTATGACAATAACTGTTGCTCTTTCAGAGACGGGGAGGAACCCACCTCTTTTTCTTCACGGACCATGTAGAAGAAAATGAGGCATTGTGCTTGTATTGTGACTGCTCTATCCTAGAGAGAGAGAGAGAGAGATGATGAGAGAGGACAACAACAAGAAAAGCAACAAATAACAACAGAACATAAGAGAAGAAAGATAAAGAGAGAAGACGAGAGTTAAAATGTCGTTCTTGCTTATTTTAGCTTCAGTAGTCATCTAGCGACAGCTCTCACAAAGACATCGGCTTTTTCTCTTATTATTATTGGCAACCCAACAGAGGAGAAGAGGGAGTAGCAGAAGCAGATACACTATTACTCAAGTCTCGTGTAACTTGGTTGGAGAACAAAGAAACAAAACACAAACATCTCTCTCTCTCTCCCCAAAAATCTCTCTTTCTCTGTTACAAATTCAGAGGCTTTTGACCCCACTCCACCCCATATAACACCTACATACACATATCCATAGATTTGGTTTTTACCTTCTAAAAATCTGCTCTCTCTGTCTCTCCCTCTCTCTCACACACATCTATAATTATCGTAACAACTCCATACAGCAACTGGGGTATTTGCTCGTAATATTCTCTCCATCTCTCTCTCTCTCTCTATATATATATTTATATAAAGATTGTGTCTTTTGTCTATTAAGAATCTAAAGGATAAACTTTAGTTGTGGCTACTACAAGGAGTAGGCAGCTTCTGTCAGAGTCTGGAGCTTTTGCAGACTGGTCTACTTCTTCTACCTCTGCTGCCATCCGCGCCGCCTCCGGGGCCGACGATCTCTCCCTCGGCTTCAATGCCGGGGCCACCGCCACCGGGTGCAGCGGCCCATCTGCGGTCTCCGGCCCAACATGGCACAACTCAGCCCGGAACATCAACTACGGCCTTCCCTCCGAAATGGGCGTGGGTCTCAGAGATGTCTTCGTGGTGGCTCCGGCAACTTCCTTTAACCACCAACATTACGAAAGCATCAATCTCGCTAATACTGATCAAATCAACGGCCTAAATGCCGCTGCCACCGCGCTCGGTGTTGGTGTCGGTGTAGGTGTCATCCCACTCCTCTCGGCGGCTCCTTGCCTGGCGCCGCAAAACATGGACGATCAAGATTTGTTAAACGTTGGACGCAACAAGATTGGTGGATTCCAGTTTTGGCAGAACCAAGCTTCTTACCACCATAGTCATTATAATATCAAGAATAGAACCTCTGCTTCTATTTTTGATCATCATAATAATTCGTCCACGAATTTGCTACAAGGTGTTAGTACTATGGGTGTTGCCGACAATTCATGTTATTCGGGCCCAACAACGTGTCAAGATTGTGGAAACCAAGCTAAGAAAGATTGTAGTCATAGAAGGTGTAGAACTTGTTGTAATGGTCGAGGTTTTGATTGTTCTACTCACGTGAAGAGCACATGGGTACCGGCGGCACGGCGTCGAGAGCGTCAGCTCATGACAGCTGCCGGTGTTGGTGGTGGTGCTGGGTCTTCTGCTTCAACTTGCGGTGTGAAGAAACCTAGATTGATAAACTCGCAGACCACCACAACTTCACATACTTCCACTTCTAACACAACCCCAAGAAGCTTCGACACTGGTTCAAGTTGCCAAGGTTCGAATATTATTCTTTACCTTCTCGTTGTTTACTTGAGTTAAGTTCGTTAATTTTGTTTCTCTAGGGTTGTGATAAAGGTTTCAGTAGGGTTTGACAAACTTTGTCTACAGATGCGAGTTTCAAAGAGAATTTGCCGGGGCAAGTACGTGAAACCGCAGTTTTCAAGTGCGTGCGAGTGACAGCAGTAGATGACGGTGAAGATGAGATTGCGTACCAAGCTGTGGTAAAGATCGGCGGGCATGTGTTCAAAGGTTTTCTGTATGACCAAGGAGTGGAAACTAAAGAAGGGTTCCCTGACATATCGGAGCTACATTTGGGTGGTGGTAGTAGGGGTAGAAATGGAGCTTCTTCGTCCTCGCCGGTTCTTGACTCTGCCGATGTTTATGGACCTTCTGGTGGTGGTTTACTTGGAGGTTCAAGCTATGGTAATCCGATGAGTTGAACTTGCTTTCAAGGTTTATCATGAAGATATGTTGACATTCATATCATGATTTTTCTCAATTATTGTCAGTAGGGTTTTGGTGACTGAAACTTCTAGATTTCTATCTCTTACTAACGTATGTCTTCTAAATGATCATCAGCTTATTGGTTTTGGTTCTCTTGTTGCTCGTGTCAATTGCACTAGGCAGATCATCGTATGCCAAAGAAGTTTTATTGCCTCACTATTCATAGAGTAATTGCGGTGACAAACTTGGGAGAAAGATGGATAATAATTAGCAAATTTTATAGTTCACTAGCTTTATTAGTTCTTGAACTCCGACCATGATTTAGCGTTTGCTTTCCACTTTTTATTTTTACCATTTTATTTCCAATATTCGTTCAGTACATAAGACACGTTTGACAAAGATGACATCTACAGTGTGAAATCATCATTTTTCACCGTCAAGTGATAATGCGATATGAAAACCAAATGGTGCGGTTCTCTTCTAGCCTGTGCTTGCTATTCATTCCTTGGGCATTTAGATCTTTCCCCATATGCCGTGTACTTTTCTCAAATCATGTACTGGTAGAGTGCTAAATTATATTGCACCAATTAGCTTGCTTTTTTGGCTAGTTTAGTTAGACTGGTTGGCCTTAGATTAGGATTATTGGACCTGTGCTGCTAGTTTAGGACTTGGCATGGAAAGTGGTTGCAAGATTACGGTCATTTGTTTTCATAGAAGGATGAGCATTACTTGGTTGATCTTTACGGCTCACTTCAATTCTGCTAACGTTTTCGTAATGTGGACAATCTTCTTATAGCGTGATGTACGCTGCTTCTGCTTCTGTCCCTTTAGATCTGCATTTGTTTTGCTTTTGTGTGTTTTTTTTTTCAAATATAAATAGTTACGTTGGTATGCATGATTGGTTATGCATCGGTTTTATTAGTTTAACGTGTAAAGAAGGAAAAGCTCTGGGCACCTTTACCATCTAATTGATTGTTGAAGTTTGTCCCATCTTCCTGATTTAGATGGAACTATGCGATGCGAGGTATAGTGTTTAGTATAATGTCATCTTATGTTGTTTTCTCCCTGTTCTGCAATAGGCAACAGTGCCTATTGTGCTTTCTGGAATGAGTGTCTGTCTTGGCTCATTCAGATGCTCAAATATCCTTTGGGCTTTGATCTTATTTGCTACTGCTGACCACTTTTAATTAAGTCCACCGATGCAAGTATTATATTTTTTCCTGCCTTTCCCTTTTCCGCCGTTGTCCCCCATTAGATCCCTCCGCGTAGAATATATTTTGTCATGTATGTATACCCTTGTTGCTCGTTCCTTCTATTTTGTTGTATTGCTGCTTTCCAGTTGCTGCTTGGCACATTCATGCACTGTGTTGGTCCAATGTAACAAGGGCTATCACCTTGTAGGTTGTTGTTTCCGTTACCTTATTATCTTAATATGTAATGCAGATGACTGTTACGTTTCTTTGTCCATTTGTGGAGCTTAAATATGTTAATACGCGTATCACACTACACTCCAAGTTGCATGTTGTTGCCCCTTCTTTAAGGCAAATTACCGAAGTATGTACCTTGCCGAGGATGTGCATAATTCAGCTTCGTAAAATTTCTAGCTTGTATTATGTATATATTGTGAGTGCAACTAGGTGACCCAAAATTTGGTGGCTTCATGCTGATTTTGTTTCTATGCTGCAACATAATCTCATATTCTGGAAGATAATACGAAACAGTCCTTGAAAATGGAAAGTTCAACTAAAAGATAGTCACTAATTCTTATAGGTTTTTCATTAAGCTAGATATGGTTTTTGTTGAGTTACTCTTTGGACCATGTTACATTTTAAAATTCTTTGATCATAATAAAACCAATATTTGGATTTCAATTCTGCTTATTCCTGGGTGGAGTTATGTCATCTCAATGTTGAAGTTGGTAGTTGATTTCTATATGAATGCGTGATGTATGGTGTGATTGATAATCTTGAAATTTACCGGAGGTCATGATACTATTGAAAGGAGTTGTAATCTAATTATTGCATTTGCAAGACGTAAACCACGCTCTATTTCACCTTGTTGAAGTTTGATACTGAGCTAAATAATTACTTTCCTCTGGTTTGGGACGTGGATATTTAGTTGCTTTCTTAATGTGAATTACTATAAACACAGAATAGAGGGAAACTTAATAATCTCGTTAAATTTATAAAATCTTGATTGAAAGGACTTTGGTTTGTTTACACATCACATATAGGAGATTGATGTCCCCCATCTTTCTGTCAATATTTACAGGTGTTGTGGTATCTTTCTGAGCATGCAGAATTATGTTGTGTGTGGTTTTGCTGTTCGAAGTGCTATTTGATTATTGTCATGGATTGGTTAGTCTATGGAGTTCGTAGATATTTAAAGCACATGACGAGTTGAACGACTTCTTAATTTTTATGTCGAGCTTTTTATTCAATATGAATGCCCTATTCTTTATGGATTGCTGATTCTATTGGTTTTATGAGTTTCGTATGTCATCTGTGTAGTAGCAAGTGATCATCTATTTTATCTTCCTGTTACTTGCTTACAACGAGGGCTCCTTTCTGTTTCTTTACAATTGAAATTGAACTTTCCTTGGAAGTTCTTGATTGTCATTTGTTTGATAACCAAAAGACCAAAAGACTTTGATTACTTGATAATTTGTCAATCGCCTTATTTGCTGAAGAACCAATAACTGGAAGTCCATGTTGACTCCATTCTTGTCTTTTCTATGATAAAAAGTGTTGCGGATAAATCTAATTGCAAGGACATTAGAATTTCACATTAATTAAATATAAGGTTGGTTTGAGATTTATAAGGAGTTTGTGCTTTTCACTCTCATGAGTTAGTTTTTAAGGTTTGGTTCTCCTAAAGTTCTTAACAATTAGTATTGGAGCTGGCCTCAGAATGGTAGTCCGTGGAGTGGTGGCCTGACAAGTGTAATGTGTGTAATGTGTTAGGCATGACTACTGAGATTGTTGGTCCTCATGCGAGGACTAATGTTGCAGTTAAATCTAATTGCAAAGCAGGAAGATTTGAATTTTATATTGATTAAATACAAGATTGGTGTGGTATTTATAAAAATTTTATGCTCTCTATTATCGTAAGTTAGCTTTGAGGGTGTAAATTTCTTAAAAGTCCTAAACAAAAAGCAGCGTCTAACTCTCACGCCCCCGTGTCGGTGAAACCTGTGGTTTGCGTGTATCCTTCCATTGGAAGATGTTTCTTAAGACAACCCATTGCATAATATCCTATATATACACTGTCGCGGAATTTGTCGATTGTCAGAACATTTTACAGATATTCGTATAACATGTGGCTGGGGCCTGGGCTCTCGTACTTGTTTATTTTGCGTGGCTGCCTTTGCACGCAGTTCTGCAAAGAAGGCAATTGTTATGCTTGTGAATCCTATACTAGGCGTGAGAAATCCAGACACAAAAACCCTCTCTTTTACAGTTAATTATTAGTCAATAAATTCAGACTTAATTATCAGATATGTATAACTTAGTCATTTAGTATTATTAATATCCTATTGTGTTTGGTAGTCACTTGATAGCCAAGTTACAAATGATAATGTAGTTGATATTGGAATTAGTAACTCAGTGATATTAAGGTCCTTTTTGTTTGTGGTGAAGGGTCTGATTCTTCCTTTTCCCAATTCTTACTCAAATGCAAACACGGCTTTTAACTTTTGTTTATCAATATGAATGGAATGCGGCTCCTTCAGTTCTTGTTTAGTTGAAATGGTGGAAAGGAGATAATTTAATGTTTACATCTGCAATGGTTACATATAGCCTTAACAAAACTTATTGATAACCACACATTGCAAGAGCCTGTGGACTGGAGACACAAGGATGCTGAGACATGCTTGGATTATAATTCCTTTTTAGGTGGCGCCCCACAAGACTGTTATATATTCTAGTCTCTGAAAGAACCAAGGGAAAAATATTTGTAAAAAGCCCCTTATGGTGAAGTATCATATGGTAACCTGAGTTTTGGTAATATGAAATGCTTCATTAAATTCAATATTCACTTATTATGCCCGTAGTTCCAAAACCTTAATCCCATGCCCAAAACTGTCATGTCTTGGGTCTTCATAATGGCAAAACGTGCATGATCTGTCTAAACCTATAAGATGATGATGGTTAGAGCCTTAAACAACTCTTGGGCTTAATTAATTCTTGCATCTCCTAAAAAATTATTGTAGACATCAGCCACGAATATTACCAGGATCCACAAGGAATAAGCCCTAGCTGGGCCATGCAAGAAAGAAATTCATGAAACTAATTTTGGCGAGGAGAGTAAAGATGAGAATAAAATTTGACGACGATACTCCATAGTAAGCCCCTAAAGGATACAAATCCTACTTTATGCAAAAGGACTAAAGGAGAACAACTGATGCAAGTAGAATTTAGCTGTTTCATTGTAGCAAAATAAGCCCCATGTATGAAGACAAACAAAATCACAATCCATATTGCAAACTCCATAATCCTTTCAAACAGTCAAAAAATAGAGTTTTGAACACAACCATTTCCTCAAAAAGTGAGGATTTGAAGTTTTGAACCTTTACACACAATCACTAATATGTAAAAGATGAGTCCTTATATTTCCCATGGACGTTGAAAATTGATAATCTCTTCTCCTTTTCATAGCCTAGCATCATTTTGTTAGTGGACAGCATATTTGATGTGTTTCTTACGGCATCTTCGGGGACTGAGATGGCTGCCTTTGACATATCTGGCATTTTACTCCATGGTCAATTATTTTGGTATGCAAAGTCTGGATTAATGAAGATAACCTAATTTTGGCTAAATGTGTTTGGTTGACATCAAGTACAGCTGCATAACTAAACAGTTCAGGTTACACGCTTTGCTATCAGGGACAAGAAGCATACCTTCAACATATAAACCCATGACTAGTATTATCAATCTATGAAACTCTAACACCAGTGAGTTCCAGTTGAGCAACAGCAGCATTAATGGCATCAATGACATCCATTTTTCCTAGATTAAGGGCTTCATCAAGTGGAGTCCTCTCATGGCTAAAAATCAGTCAGTGGTTATGCATATAACGAAAAACCATTTGCATCATACACACACACACAACAACAGATGCAGAAGTTTGGTGGTTTAACAAACCTGTTTAGACTGCTCATATTGGCTCCAGCTAAAATCAATTTCTTAATGACCTGTGAACTAGTATTTAATTAAGAATAGAAGATTATGTAATAACAATACACACAGAGTGATGGGTACCTCAACATGACCATTGAGGCAGGCCCAGTGAAGAGGTGAATTCCTCTCCTCATTAGAAGCATTGACATCCTGCTCAATAGACATGCCAAGTTAAACGCCTGTACCTAAACCCCTAAACTTGCAATTCTGTGACAATGCAGCACAGTTGGAAACTGATCAAGCAACAGTAACAGTATAATAGCCACATCAGTTGCAGAATTCATTCCAGTCATATGCTTTAAATACTTAGCACATTTACAACCATTTGTTTGTAGTTAAGGCTGGCATCATCCATGTTAGATAAGCGAAGGAACACTAACTAATTTATTCTGCTAACATGCTACATTGTTTTGAAGTTAATTACATTTAAGTGCTCAATCTGACATTTTAATTGCATGGACTTAAACATGCCTAACAAAAATTTGGGCCTAAGAATGGTTTTGGTGACCATTTAAAAGAGCATTCAAAGTTGGGGCCAGAACATAATACAACACAAGGTTGCATAATTTATAGAGTATCGGTGAAAGATAGGGTCAAAGGAAATAAATGAAAATCTAAGGCTAGAATAAAATTGAACTCTATTTGTAAGAAAGATGCTGATGCAACAATAGGGCTATTATCTAGGATGCTTCCAAAAACCATATAAAGCAAGTAAATGTTCACATGTAATCAGTTCAACCCAAGAAGTGATAAGCACTTGGGCATGGACTTGGAAGCCTGCTATTTTCTGATAGAAATGCTCAAATAACCCATTTAGTGTGTGTATGAACATGACAGAGATTCATATTGCCTCTGTAGTGAAATGCAACGGAAATCCGGATTAATTTATGAATAGCTACAGTGGAAATAATTAGAACAGTTGCTAAAAGCATTTGTAGAAAAAAATTGACCAGAATATTGCTCCACACAAACACGCTCAAACTACCTTTACCTTCCAAAATTACTTACAAACAGAAGTATGGATCGTCTGAAAACTTTCTTTCACCATAGAAGAATAAATGAAGAATGAATACATACCCATAACATGAACAAGCCAACCAACAATACTAGGAATCATACATCAAGTAAATCACAGAGTTACAGCCTGAGTACGCTTAAATTGAGAAGTATGTTCGATGAAAGCACTCACCACACCATGACTGATAAGGTACTCCACTACGTCAACGCGATTATTGGCAGCAGCCATATGGAGTGCTGCAATCCCAAATCAGTAACTCAAAATCTCAACGAAAATGTTAAAAACTCAACAGAAGAAAATAGTTATCCTTCCCCACCTAGGATTACTAATAATTAAAACAAAAATCAAATAGGTGGCAGTAAACTAGGTGCATCAAACTCAGCTAGGACACATTCCATCAAGAGACAGCTTTTAAGAAATAGAGTCCACACCCAGTTGGAGTGGAGCTAATTCCTTTGAAAGAAACCTGGATCACTCTACAAAAGCCCGCCTACAACACACTAACATCCTATAAAGAAGAGTAAGCGAGGAAAGAACCTGTGCGGCCCAGTGAATCCTTGGAATCCAGAGAAACACCAGCAGACTCTAAGCTTACGATGTCATCAATATCATCATATCTTGCAGCCTGTGGAAGAAGCCAAATATTGCAAAGAGAAGGCAAAAACACAAACAATAAAGTCAGCTAACAAAAAAAAAAACGAAAGGGTATGTTAAGGCAGAAAATGGGGGGTGGCAGAGAACCTCAAGCAAGGCGTCGACGCCCTCCGGCGACGTCTCCGTTTGGCTGTGGTTTGCGTCCGCTCCCATTGGCTTCGAGGTAAACCGTAAACAACTGAACGTCGGCGATTTTACCATAATAGTAGAAGTCCGGGCCTTGAAGTGCCTTGCCTGGCCTGGTCCAGTTTCAACTAGACCCAAGACCAAGAGAGGTATGTAACAACTTAGCCAATTGAGTTTCTCCAGTCCATTCGCCTCGATTACTTTTTTCAGTTAATCAACATGATAAATGAAAATTTAAACGTATAATGAGTAAGGAGGAGTTTTATATCGACCACAACGATCCGTCGTATCGTTGTTGCCTCCTATAACAAAGAGGGACTCCTGAGTCCCCCCTCTCTCTCTTCTTTGTCGAATCTTCAATAAGTTTGTTCTTTAGCATCTCTTTCTTTCTTTTTCTTTTTCTTTTTTTACGGGTACTTACCATAACAATTCATGTATGTCTCTGTTCCTTTGAGAAAATTAAAACAAAAATATCAGATTAGAATCGACTTATATTTTGAAATTTTTAGTGCTATACAATAGAGTTTGCCTTTGATTTCTTCGTCTCCGTCATCATCTTCATCATGACGTCAGTTATTAACATGGACGTTGATCTTTTAGCTTCCTCCCTTCTTGGTACTTCCATTCAATATCAGGTATTCTTGTCTTTCTTCTCGGTTCCATTTCGATCCCTAATATTTGGTATAAGATCCAGTTTTTCTTTGCATTCTGGGTATTTTCGTTTTTCTTTTGTGATCTGTGTTTTGGCTGCTTACGAAGTTGTGCTGAAGAATTTCGGAAATGGAATAAACGAAATATTTAGACTTGTTGATTTGGGACTTTCATTACTAGCAGGGTTTTGGGTGTATCTTAAGGAAAGTCGAAATTTCTTAATTCGGTGGTTCTTCACAAATAAAGATGTGATTTTGACTCTAGGTGTTGTAAATTGATGTGGGATTTTGGTTTCAGGGTGAAAGCCAGAGCAAAGTGGAGAGTAGTGACAAGGGATGTGGGGATCATGGTGGGATATGTGCTATATGCTTGGACAAGATTGTGCTTCAGGAAACTGCTCTAATCAAAGGCTGCGAGCATGCTTACTGGTTAGTCCAATCAATTTCCTTCCTTATCGTAGTTTACTGGTTTCAAGCTAGTGCTTCCTTAGCCATACCTTTTACCACCTATGTCCCGTTTACTTGTCTATTCTATTGGATTTGGAAGTTCATGTGCTTGTGTGTATGTTACATAGAAAAAGAACGATGTTACATAGAAAAAGAACGCATGCAGAAGGAAGGAGATAGTAGATAAGAAAAATGATGTCGTAGTGTTTCCTTCTTGTTCTTTAATTAAAACGATGCAGTTCAGTCTATGTATTATGTTCTTAGCTATACGTGTCTACGTGTGTGTGGCATGGGTATGATGACATGTGTCAATCGAGGGAAGGCATGGATATCTATATCTGTAACAACTGACAGGTTATAGGAATGTCAGGTAATATTGTCACATTGTTTTTTCTTTTCGTTGTCCCTCAATTTCTGTGCATGACTGTCATGTTCATAATCTCTTCATTTGCACTTAACAACTTGGTATTAGAGTCAACCGAACCTCAGAGCATTATCACGGCAGAAGGAACAAGAGCATCTGAACTTTGATCAATCAAGGAGAATGTGAAAATGTGGCTGGAAAATCAAGTGAGGAATGAAAAGTTGTTGGTGGAGAACCAAGGAAGCATGAGGAATTTAAAACCATGTTCTACCAGTTTATACAAACCATGATAGGTGCAAGGGAACAAGGTACACTAGGGAAGGAGCCTATAATACCTTCGACGGGAGCTGTACCCTGAAGAGAGATTTACTTGACTACTATAAGGTTCAGCAAAATCGACTTACCAATGTTCGAAAGTGGGGTGGAAGGGTGGCTGTATAAGGTAGGGATTGCTGCAGTTCATTTGGAAGGGGAGGCATAGGAATGGTACCAACTTTTTAAGAGGAGGTGAACGCTAGGGGAATCGTTAAGTTGGGATGAGTTGAAAAAAATCAATAACACAATGGTTCGATAAGGAAGTGTTCGATGATCTAGTGGGGGAGTTCAAAGAACTCGAGCAAGAAGGGTCGATCCAAGATTATTGCGCCAGATTCAACAAATATTCAAATTGACTTACATTGTCTGAAGAATACCCTGTCAAGTTCTTCCTAATAGGATTGAGGCTAGAATTGGAGGTCATTGTAAAGCTCTTAGAACCCACACTCTCCCTAGCAAGAAAGCGGGAGGTGGTGCTAACCATTCATACTATGACACTGCTCACAAATGGGTCTTCACGAGTTATTCCACCCTTAGGAGCAAACAATGCTAGTGGAAAGGTAGGTTCCTAGGTGTTAGCGGGGTCCCCAAGCCCAACCTGAGGAGGGCATTCTTCCAACCACGCGAATAAGGTCAACATGAAACATTGCGCCAACCAAAGCCTTGAGTAGTAAGGACTTTGACGAGCGAAGAGCGAAAGACTTAAGCTTTTGGTGCAACAATAGATACGCCCCAAGCCATAAATGTCGGAAGAGATAGCTTCAGTTAGACATGGTTGAAGATGATGGGGGAGTTAGGGAAGATTTGGGAGAGCCAAGGGAGGAAACAATGGAGAAGTTTGAACACCCAAACGTCTCCTTCCAAGCGCTGATAGGAGGAATTGAGAAGATGGAGTACAAGCAGATGTGAGTGATGGGATATCATGCTTGAAGTTTGATCTAGATACTAATCGACGATGGGAGCATGCATTATTTCGTAGATGAGGCATTGGATAAAAGGGAACATGAGAGGTTAGAGTCCATTCCAGACATTAGCAATACGATGGGAGGAGGACTCCGAATTAATTGTCAATAGAGGTATAGAAGATTCACGTGGGAAATACGAGGCATATCATTTGTGACGGACGTGCTGATAGTTCCATTTGGTAGTCGCGACGTCATTTTGGGCTTGCAGTGGCTGGCGACTTGAATGATGTCCTATGGAACTCTAAGACACAAACCATGAAGTTTTCATAGGAAGTAAGCTTGATAATATTATCAAGCAACGAGAGTGCAGGAACCAAGTTGGTATCAGGGAAAGGTCTAAGCAAACTAATCAAGGGAGCTTGGGTTGCAGGCCTCTATATAATGCAACTAACCACTGGTTGAAAATCAATTGCAACAGATGAACTTAGAAGAAGAAGGCTCAACCATTGATGAACTTCAGTCTCTACTGGTTGAGTTTGGGACATTATTTCAAGGGCCACAACAACTCCTTCAAGAAGTAACCAGGATCATTAGATTCAGCTCAAGGAAGGATTAGAATTGGTTCATGTTAGGCCCTAGTAGTACTTGGGAGAACAAAAAGATGTGATCAAAAAGGCGGTGTTGGAGCTGCTCCCACAAGGATTCATCCGCTGCAATGTAAGCCCATAAGCATCTTCGATTGTTTTGGTGTGAAAGGATAACTCATGGTGCATGTGTGTAGAATATTGCTAGTTGAACAGACACACGATGAAGGATAAGTTCTAGATTCCTATGATTGAGGAACTCTAGGACGAGCTGCATGGTTCCAGTTGATACTCCAAATTGGACTTCTGATCCAAATATCTATTCGAATTTGGGAAGGAGATGTGGCCAAGACACCTTTAAAACCCATGAAGGTCATTACGAAGTTTTTGTAATCCACTTTGGGCTAATGAATGTACGTCAACTTTTCAGAGCCTTGTGAATGAAATTTCCTGGCCGTTCCTCAGAAGGTCCATACTTGTCTTCTTCGACAACATTCTCAATTACACCGATAGTTTCCACCAACACTTATGCCAAGTGAAGGAAGCGCTGGAGACCCTCTTAACTCATTAGCTATACTTGAATGGGAACAAACGCATCTTTTCTTTGTAGCCTCTGCAGCGAACTTTTCTCTTCACTGTTATTGTTTTTCTGTGGTTGATGATAGTTAGTAGAAAACCTTCAGATGTGTTCCTTAGAACACAAAAGGATGTGCTTTGTTTAACTAATTGGGATTTAACTAATATCAGAGCTAGTTTAGATACTATCTTGTGGTTTACTTTCTTGTGATATGGGATTCACTGTGATAGTTCTCTTGTAATATGATATCTGCTTCACTTACCAGTTTCCTCAACATTGGTTATTCCACAGAGTAATACGTTATTGGTAAATGTCGCTGGTTTGTTAATGGGAATTGCATACGGTGGGACAGTTCTTGATTTGTTTGCACAGTTTTTGAGATTGTGATTAGTTTGATGGTGTTCCACATTCTCTTTTTCTGCATATGTTAATTCATATGTGTATTCTTAATCTCTTCTTAATATGCTATCTAATTTTGTTGCTTTCATTTGTTTCTTTTGTCTTCAAGAATTTGTGATGACTTGCCTGCGTCTATTCGTTGAGGCTTACAGTTGCCTCATTGTTGAGGAGTAAATTAAAAATCTACACTGCTTTCCTATCGACTTAAATTTTCTGAGCAGGTTGGTGGAATTTAGAAAGAGAGGTACTGTCTACTTTCTGATCTTTGACGAGCCCCTACTGGTAGATATTTTGGCCACTGGGAGTTCTTTTAGTGAATTTTTTTGCAAGTTCTTTTGGTGAATTTTCCATCTATAAATGTTGAGGTTTTTCACAAACTTTCTTATGGTTTTACCTATATGTTTTCTGAGCAATGTAAATTTGAGGAACAAACTTTTTTGAAGAAGTGAAAAATCTCCTCATTTCTTTGTCTTTTTATGGTGGTTGATTAGTTATATTCGTGATTTCATGAATTGCACACTAAAAAGTAGCAGGTCAGTCTAGTATTCAGGTCTCCAATCTTCTGTTCTTTGTTTTGTGCAGTGTGACGTGCATCCTTCGATGGTCCACATACAGTCAGATTCCTACCTGTCCTCAGTGCAAACATCCCTTTGAATTTCTCAATGTTCATCGTTCCCTTGATGGCAGGTACCAATTACTTGTCTGTCCTTCAAAAGACACATGTTCCTACCAGTAGTGATTGAGTGGACTGATCTTTGTCACTTTAAAATTATCTCGTCAGTTATTCTTTTCAAAAACAGGATGGCCCAATTGTTTCTAATGCCTAGTTCCCTCTTCTTTACCTTTTTCTTTTGGGGCGTTTCTCATAGATATATATTTGTTCTTTTACAGCATCCAAGACTATATGTTTGAAGAAAGTGTGTGCCTTCTTCTTAGAGCTACATGGTTCAAACCTTTAATTCTGGAAGATCACAGATATGGTTGTGATGATTTAGAGGACTATGAATATGAATACGAGGAAGAGGATGATCTTGACGAAGTTTTCTTCAGCAGGTCATCAACTCTTCACATTGGTAACCGAAGGTGGGGTGATAATGGATATGTTAGGGCAGGCCGTCAAGAAGCAAGACCAGTCCATCGGCCAAATTCCCAGGAGGCGGGGGCGAGTTCTTCACGTGAACCTAAAAAAGAGGTAGCAAAAGATAAAACAGGGCGAAGGGCAAAGCGGGCGCTCAGGCGAGAAGCTGCGGACAAGGCGGCTGCAGCAAAACATCAACAGCATTTGGCAAGGTTTGGAAGGAAGTGATTTCTGTATTCTACGAGTGGAGTGGCCAACTCTTTAAGCCATAAACCCTTTTATGTGGTCGTTGTACAATATTTCGTGCTTTAACTTGGGGAAATAATGTGACTGGATGGTTGTTTGGGTAATGCCAGAGGGTACCCCATTGTATCTTTCAATGTTCCATTTCCAATTGCAAAGGTCAGTAACCCAATTCATAACATCAAATTTATCGCAGTTGGACTTTGTTAGTTTGCTAGATTGAATTGAACGCTAAGACATTCTCGGCCTTGGATGAAGTTGATAGCTCCCATTTTAATTTGGAATCCATTTGGAAATTTGATGGAGTTCGTTTGTAAATCTGTAAAATATGATGTCAATCAAAATAAGTGGATTTCAAAATTATATGGTTCTAATCGTTGATGTCATTATTCAGAACGTGGAACTCTGCAGGCAATTTTATACGAGACAGGACAGGTTTCTAGCTGGAGAGCTTATTCTTATAGACCACTGGTATTGAAAGGAATAGTTATATCGACAGAATTGAACTTTTATATTGAAATATGTGCTAATACAACATATCAAGAGATTTGTCACGAGGCCCCCACAATTGTCACCATTGAAGTTGTCCCATCCAACGGTATGAATACCGTACGGTACTAATAGCCATCGGTACTGGTGGTAGATACCGGTCGGTACCGATAATTTTCGGCCGGTACCGGTAGTACCGGAAAATACCGGCCGGTACCGGAAAATTTTAAAACATCAGGGACTTGTTTGCAATTTAAAAATTTTTTTAACTTTTAACCCCCCCC
>JANIIA010000190.1:33211722-33229430 GCA_027478495.1 Erythroxylum alaternifolium
TCATTCCATAATTTCTAAACATTTTTGGGTCAATTTATGATTTCTAATAACTTTTGAGGTCAATCCATAATTTCTAACAATTTTCAGGTCAATCTATAATTTCTAATAGTTTTTGGGTCAATATATAATTTATAATAATTTTTGGGATCAATATATAAATTATATTAATTTTTAATCAATCTATGATTTCTAATAACCTTTGAGTTCAATCAAAATTTAACATAATTATTGGGGTCATTTCATATTTTTTTATAATTTTGATGATATTTACCAAAAAAACAAATAAAAATTGATGAAAAAATCACAAATAAACAACATAATAAAATTTCAACAAAAAAATATATAACATCAAATGAAAAAAATATAAAAATAAATATCACAAATATCTAATATAAAAAAATAACATATTTACTATAAATAAATAATACATATAATAAATATATATATTATGTAAAAAAAACCTGTTGAAGAAGAGAACAATTTCCTGGTTTCGAATGGTTGGCAAATATGCTGGTGCAAATGCAAGGAATGCTGATGAAGTGCAAGGAATGAAGAAGCAAAAAGTTGAAGAAATTTCGTTTAAGAGAGGAGAAGAGAAATGTGAAGAAGCAAAGAAGAAAATGAGAAGAAAAGGAGAGGGGAGGGCTTCGGTGGTCAAAGCAGGAGAGCCAGCATTATTGCTGACTCTGTGAAAAGCTGCACATCGCACGGAAAAGCTGTAGTGCAGCAGGTGTTGTGGTCATCTCGTCATCTTGCATAGCGGGTTGGGCCACTTGGGGCACCTCCTGCAGCTCCATTCCACGTATTTGCGAAGTGTTCCATCCCGCCAAGTATCATGGCGGGGTGTTGTGCACGTAATCCACCCCGTCAAGTGCGACAACGGGGTATCCCACACCCAAAAGCTCCTTTTTTTCTCTCACATCACGGACAGAAAAAAAATTTGTAACACACTAAGAATTTAGCCCTTAAACTCCTCCAAGCATTAGAAGTTGAACACTCCATCATAAAACAAAGATCAAGAGAGTTGTGGATTTCATATGGATACAACAATACTTCCTTTTTTATAGAAGAATGGTTACAAGAAAGTCCATAAATAGAATTATATCCCTCTAAAAAAGTGAAAACTTGCTTACAACACAATAGGATTTAATGAAAGAAGCTAAAAGTATTTTACGAACACTTTAGGAGCCCCATCAGATGTTATATCTTCAATCCATCTTATTAAAGAGATTGTCCAGGATCATCTTTCCACTGTGGAGATGGAGATACTCTCAGGTCCTGTCTCTAATATTGACATAGAAAATGCCTTAAACGCATTCAGTCCATTTAAAACTCCTGGCCCTGATGGCATGAACATATTCTTTTTTTTAGAGGACTTGGGATAAATTAGAAATCTAGTGACAACAAGAATTGAAGATTTTTTCAAGAAAAGGAAACTTCTAAATGAGATAAATAGGACCTTCATCAACCTAATTCCTAAAGGTAATTAGAAGAAGTCAATGAAGGATTTTTAACCTATAGCTTTTTGTAATTCCATATAAAAGCTAATTTAAAAAATTCTAGCTATAAGACTAAAAAAAGTATTGCATGTACATATTGGATACCAATAGGAGCTTATGTACCAAGTAGATAGGTTAGGGATAGCATCTTACTTGTATAAGAACTTTTCAGAAAGTAGGAATTGTTCCCTAAAGGTTGATTTTCACAAATAGGGATGTCAATTGGTTGGGCTGAGCCCGGATCGTTCCTAGCTCGATCCTTGGTTGTATGGCTCGTTGGCCAACCCGACCCATCCTTATTTTTTTTAAATGTACAAAACGACATCGTTTTTGTTGTTTCGGTAGGGCCACAGCTCGGCCCGTACTCAACTCGACCTCGACTCGTGGCCCGGTTGGACTGAACCATTTTGGCTTTAAATTGGGCCTAGTTGGGCCGGGTCAAAATTATCATCCCTATTCACAAAGCCTACGATTCGATGAATTGGAATTTCATTATCAATTGCCTTCAATTATGATTTTCTAGAAATATACATTGAATGGATATAGCAGTGCATTACTAGAGTATCATACAATATCTTGGTAAATGGTGAACCTACAAGCATCATTAAAGGCAAGAAAGGCCTAAGACAAGGTGATTTTTATAGCTATAGAGGTATTTAGTATATTGTTATTAAGAGTGGTTGAAAGGAATAAACTATTCAAATATCACTCAAGATGAAAGAAGAATGGGATCCTAAGTTTGAATTTTGTTGATTATTTGTTCCTATTCTCAAGGGTTAATCATCACTCAATTTCATCCTTAGTTACTGCCTTAATGATCTTTAGCAAAATTTCGTCTAATGTTTCTTAGTGTTTCTCTAGTCTGTCAATGTTTTAGTTGGTCCATCTCTTGTGTCGTCGCTTTGTCCCAGGGGAGTATTCTTACTCTCCTAATGTTGTAATGTTCTTGAATCTATTATTTAATATATTCAATTTTAATTTTTCAAAAAAAATTCTAGACTTCTAGTCAACAATGAGAAGAAAGGGATGTATCTTTCTATTAGTGCCTCCATTGTGCCAATTGTTTCTTGCCCCTAACATGTTTCAAGCACCAGAAATTGCCCCTAACATATCTAAGTGTTCTTATATCCTCCACTAAGCTCTCCTATCCAAATTTCAAACTCTTAATGGATAAAATCCTATCAAGTTTAAGCAGTTGGAGCTCAAAATCTCTCACCATGACAGGCAGGTTGTAGGAAATATCTTCTATATTGAACGTAATAAGTATATACTAGTCACCTCTCTTAGCATTACCGTGCTATGTTATTAAAGCAATGAACAAGCTTCTAAGGAGATTCCTTTAGAATGGTGTTAAAGGAGGATGGAATCAAAGCAAGAGTGAAATGGAAACAAGTCTATTTTCCTAAAAGTTAACGAAGTCTGGGATTAATCCCCCTAAAAATCATGAACTTAACAGTGCTTATTAAAAAAACACGAAGGCTTATCAAAGATAAAAATTTGTTATGGGTTAAGTGGGTTCACTACTACTATATCAAGGAATCAAGCTTCCTGTGTATGAGAAGTCCTATAATTGCAAGTTCAACAATGCAATGCAATGCAACCTCAAATTGAGGAGCAGTATTAGACAATCAGTATCCACAAAATTGGGGATGGTAAAAGGGTCACATTTTGGCACAACAGGTGATCCCCCTATGGCCCAATGGAAAACCTATCAGCTCTCCTTCAATTCAAGGCCATATATCAAAGGAATACTATAATTAATCAAGTCATTTCTAATAATGATTTGCTTTCAGGGTGGGTAACTGACACCAATTTACTATCCTATCTACTTGATTTTCCTCTAACTCATGTTAAAGAGGATGAGGTAGTATGCGAACACTCAAAAAATGGAGAATTTTCAAGCAAGTCAGCTAGGGCAATATTTTGGAACCTACTATCAGCAGTGGAAGGCATGATTTGGTATGGAGCAAACATGTACAACCAAGTGCTTCACACATATTTTGGCTGGCATTGATGGGTAAACTCCCCACCTATTGACAAATTACTCAAATTTCTAGTCATCCGTAATCGATACTACCTATGTTAATCTGACCTAGAGTCCATTGATCACATCCTATTCCAATGTGCATATTCAGATAGGGATGCAAATTGGTGATGTGGAGATGTGGTATGGTGAATCCATCAGATGCATGGTGAGATATCGTTCGGTGGAGCATTAAAATACGAGACAAGACCAAAGAAGAGAAATGGGTTATACAGAATCATGTTGTCTTACTTGATGATGGGCCTTTGGGATGAGAGGAACAGAAAAGCCTTTAAGGATCCGAACACCTCATCGAGGAGGTAACTGAGTAAATCATATTTCATTTAAGAACGCAAATGCCTCTATTAGTAATCAGATAAATGAAATCTGGAGAGTTTTATGATTTACACGTGCTTGATCCACAATTAAGCGATAGGCATGAAATGTTAAGAGTTGAAATTATTTTACAATCATTTTTATAGGTGATTTAAAACACTTTCTCTTAATTATAACCTGATTTGTAATTCCAATTTATGGTTTGAACTAATTTGTCCTTTCTTAATTTTTAATTTTTAACAACACCAGATAAAAACTTTTATCATTGTTTTCCTAAATTCCTGATTTATAATTTGTAAGTAGCAATTTGATTCTATCTCTAGTTATTTCATTTGTAAATTCAAATCAGGAATCTCAAGGAATTTGTGAGATCGCTAGTCATCTAAATAATTTAATTTTTGCCGAATTAGACATTCGAAGTTTTAATTATGGAAGATCGTCAATCGTAGTACGTGAAGTCCTCAGTTTGTTAACCTTCAACGTACGTCCCCCTTTCGTCGCTCGACGCCCAACTCTCCCCCTCTCATAGCAATGGCATCTACAGTTGTGTCCCGACTCTCTAACCTCAACCGCCATCTTTATCCGCCCAAGAACCGTGGTTTGCCAATGAAGGTGTCGCCGGAGGTCGACGAAGCTTTGTCGCGAGGAGAGCCCGTAGTTGCTCTCGAATCCACCATTATCTCTCACGGTGCGTATTTGTCGCCATTACTTCCAGTTCGCTTAGTCTCATGTACTGATTCCTTTTTTTTTTTTTCAAGGTATGCCGTTTCCCCATAATTTGGAGACGGCCAAGGAAGTGGAGGCAATTGTTAGGGACAATGGAGCTGTTCCGGCCACGATCGCTATTCTTGATGGAGTCCCTTGCATAGGTGTTTATTTGGATAGCTTATGTTTGATTTTTTGTATCAATTGATAGGCAGATAAGAATTCTTGTGGATGCTTTTAAAAGAGAGACAGTTCAATTGTTTGTTTTTCGGTTTAGTTGATCGGTTAGTTTTCCAGGTACTAAGTTTATGTACATTCAGGTTTAAATTTGGAAGAACTGGAAAGACTGGCCACTCTTGGAACTCGAGCAAAAAAGACCGCTCGCAGGGACATTGCACATGTTGTGAGTACCTCTTGAAAACCTTTCACCCTGTTTATGCAGTCTTTTTCTTCTACTTTTATCCATCATAGAGAATCTTTTTGAGTTTTATGTATGCGTTTCATGTCTGGCAGTCAGTTCTATCTGAATAAACGTATTGGGTTGTAGGTTTGTTTGTTTGAGCCAGATTCTCAAATTGTTGTTGGGACTCCTATATTTTATTGTTTTTACCTACAAATTTTGATTGTCACTACGTTATTTGTACTATCAAAATTCCTTGAAGAGATGCTTCAATGTTACTCAACCTTTTTATCTAATTTTTGTGCTTGCTCCTTTCCCTTTTCAGGTGGCCAGCAGGGGCAATGGTGCTACTACTGTTTCTGCTTCCATGATTTTTGCTTCTATGGTGAAATTTCTTTTCTTCCCTTTTCAATATGATGAATTTAAAATTAAGATTTAAAATTTTTGTTAGTCTTTCTTATTATTTGATTTGGAAAAGTCATGCAGGTTGGCATCCCTGTTTTTGTAACTGGAGGAATTGGAGGTGTACATAGACATGGCGAGACTAGTAAAGTGTCATTATATTCTATATCATTTTACTGTTAACATTTGTTAATTACGTTGCTATAATTTTGTGATAATATGGCCATTATGTTGATTTTGCTCTTGTGCTTACAGTTAGCTTTCTGGTTTCTTTTTGCTTCTAAAATTGTTCCACTTTTACGATCCTAATAACTAATTACCGGCTTTCTCTTTAAAGCAATCTATTGCTGGTCAATTGATTGCGTGTTTCTTTTGTTTGCACGAAAAGAAATACGTACTTTTCTTATCTAAACCTTTATACAGAAATCATTGAGACTTTTAAAACAATCATTTTCATTTGTGCTTGCTGTTATTTTTCTGTCTCAGCTATGGACATATCCTGTGATCTTACAGAGCTTGGGAGGACTCCTGTGGCAGTTATCTCTGCTGGAGTAAAATCTATATTGGATATTCCCCGTACCCTAGAATATTTGGTATGCAGTACTTATTTCTTAACACCAAGTTTGATGAGATACTTAAGCTTCAGATAATATAACTTATATGAGTTTAACTTATACAGGAAACTCAGGGAGTTTGTGTTGCAACGTACATGACCAATGAATTTCCTGCATTTTTTACAGAAAAAAGTGGCTGCAAGGTAGTTAATGTCTCAGATCTATCTCAAACAATCATTTCGTATCTTAAGTTAGAAGTGTTGAGAAGTTTTGGTTCCTAGTCTTGAGATTCATTTAAAATATGTCTGTTTGTAGATTGTACATCTTCGTGGCTTCTCGATGAAAATATATTTTGAGGAATTTACAAATTAATAAAAGGTAATAAATGGAGTAATTCATACTTTTAAAAGCTTAGAAAATGTCAATTATGTTCTATAAGAACTGCCACATGGAATGCCTTTAAGAACAAAAGTAACAGATGCGGCTGCGAACAACTATGAAAAGATTGAGAACTAACCAAAAACAAGTGTGGTAGACAGAATTTAAGCATTTGGAAAGTGGTCCTGTATAGATCTATTTTAGGGTGAACCATCATAATTTTCTGTCAAGTGCTTCACAAGGAGCTTATTAAAGAAGATTGGATGGGACGGAATCTGCACTGGTTTACAGAAATCAAGTTAGCTAGATAAATTGGCTTATAGATCTATTTTAGGGTGAACCATCATAATTTTCTGTCAAGTGCTTCACAAGGAGCTTATTGAAGAAGATTAGATGGGAAGGAATCGGCATTGGTTTACAGAAATCAAGTTAGCTAGATAAATTGGCTTATAGATCTATTTTAGAGTGAACCATCATAATTTTCTGTCAAGCGCTTCACAACGAACATATTATATAACATTAGATGAAAAGGTGCATTGGTTTATAGAATTGAATTAGCTATATAAATTGGTGACTACCTTGTTACTTGGTTACCAAATTGCTACCTATTTTCTTCTGCCCAAGTTTAAATTTCTCACTCTGAAACCTTACCAAGATAGTTTATTAGCTCTTGGAACCTGTTCATGGAAAGTGAGGGTGGGATAACAATATTGAACTTGTCAGAAATGCAAGGAACATATCTAAGGATAAAATGCTTATTCAAGAGGAATGTGAAGAACAGCAGAAAATAGTCAATGCAAGATAGAGCATGTAACATATGCGCTTGTTGGATGGCCAGGCTTGTGTGCAACAGTGCAAGTGCTTGATTTGGTATAATTTTTTAGGATTCTTGATTTGGCTGATCTTCTTATTTTTCTTGATTAAACTAGGTAAATTGTCGTGTAGATTCTCCAGAGGATTGTGCACGGCTAATAGGCAAGTAAACAAGTTAGTATTCTTTTTCCGTTTTGATGAAGCTTTGAGGGGTCATTATTCACTTGTTGCTTTGTAATTTGCAGATGCTAACATCCAACTTAAGCTTGGGACTGGAACTCTAATTGCAGTTCCAATTCCAAAAGAACATGCAGCATCTGGAAATTTAATTGAGTCTGCAATACAAACTGCCTTGAGAGAAGCTAGGTTGACACCTGCTTAATTACACAAATGGTGCATTGAGTTTTTTAACTGATTGATTCTCTTTATTGTTGCATCTTGGTGTTGAAATTCATAAACTGTGGACCCTCAGGGAAAAAAATGTAACTGGGTGTGCAGAAACACCTTTCTTACTTGCAAGAGTTAATGAACTAACAGAAGGAGCATCACTGGCTTCAAGTATCCTTTTTTCCTGTTTTTTATACAATTGCATTGATTTTGGAGATTTCTTTTCACGATAAACTAAAAACTTTGCTATCATATATAACTTGAACGGTTTGCCTTTGAGGTACCTGTGGTTGTTGAAACTTTATCTATTGGATTGTTTTTCTCAACTATCTTTGAGATATTGCACTTGTGAAAAACAATGCTCTTGTTGGTGCCAAGATTGCGGCAGCCCTTACTCAGCTCAGAAAACTTTCTAAAGGAGGTAACCTTTTTCATGTTTTTTAGTGGGGTGTAACGTCATAATGTGGTTTCATCTACTCTATTCATGGGTTTGAGTTGCCTCTTTCACGAGTTTACACATTCCTGAACAAAAATGAATATTGTTTATAAACAAAATAATTGAAAGGTCATATATCTAGTACGCTTAAACAGGAAAAGAGGTCCGCCGAAGCTGCATCACTTGTTATGTTTTCATGCTCTAGATTTGCATAATCTTAGGGCTTCCTTTATGCTAACGAACTTTTGCAGATGAAATTACGAGACAGTACACTGTCTTTTTGTTATGTTCCATGTTTCCATCTAAATCTTGCTTTAATATTCCTTTACTTGAAAAACCTAATTTGCGGATAGAAAAACGTCTAATCTTTGCTAGGTGATGCCAAATAAGCGTTGTGAGTTCTGGATTGGATTCTTCTGGCAGCCTGAATCTTCCGACAAGTTGGTTTCCTCTTGAATAATCGTCCCTATACTGTCTTCTGAATCCTCTCTCCCACACACACTGTTTGTGATGAAGGATAATGTGTTGAGAGGGGAAAAGAATATAAGTTTTAGGTGGATAACTAGCATCAGTTGATAGAAGTGTAACCTCTCAAAACTTGAAACTTTTATTATGTTTCAACTTTTTACATGTTTCTCGCCAATTCTTTTTGCACTTCTTCTTCTTTGAGAAGTAAAGCTTGTGCTTATGTAAGTACAATCGACGTAACTAGACGTAATTACAATCTATTTTATTATAGTTTTCTAAGCTAGAAAGAAAGGAGTTGGAGCTAATCTAAAATTGGCTTGGGGTGATGATTGTGTTTGGAAATGGAGATATAATTTATCACTTGCGTACTAGAAATGAACAAAAATTTTTATGATTAATTATAAATCAATATTACGTCAATATTTTTATCAGTAATTATAAATCAATATTCTTTAAATTTTTAATATGATAAATCATTTATGAAGAGTTATGCTCTGTTATGAAATTAATTTTTGAATTAAGTTATTGAAAATCAGATAGTCTATAATCGTATTTACACAATTGAGTTCATAGATTTCTAAAGTGGTATGGAGAGGGTATGTTAGGTATCTTAACTTATGCAGAGCTTAACCTATTTATTTTAATCTTAGCTCGTGTCCAGCTTAACATATTTATATGAATCTTAACTCATGTAAAGTTTAAACTATTTATATAGAGTGTTTGAAATTTTTTAGTAATTTAATTTAATTTTAAATAAATTATAATTTAATACTAATTATCCTAATGAAATTTAATATCTAATATTGGCATTTATTAATTAAATCTGTTGTATCTGATCTTAAAATTTTTCAAATTTTATGATCAAGTTTTACTTGATTAAATCACCCTTTTTAGCAATTTTTTATATTTCTTAATATGTTGATAACATATAAATATTATAATCTTAACTTGTATTTAAGTTTAAGGTTGGCAATGAGTCAGGTTGGGTCGATCCCGACAAATTCTGGCCGACGCCTAACTAATCCCAATTCAATTTGATTTTTTATTTTTTAATTAAAAATAAAAAATGATGTTGATTTTCACAAAATGGTCTTTTTCCTTATATTTGTCAAGCCTCAAGCTGGGCTGTGCTTGGACAGCTCGAGCCTGAGCCCTTCTCGAGGCCCAGTCTTGGCTCGGTCTTGGTCCATTAACTTCGAGTCCTCGAGCCTAATTGCCAAGCTTATATTTAAGATTAAATAAATTAAATTTCTTAATTTATCTTCAATTCTTCAACTAAATAATTTATATTCATATATTAAGATTAATGTTTATTAATGCACTATTATCATTCAAGTATTAAGAATGTCAAAGTAATTTTGACTACTATTTTTGTATATGACATTATTTTATAATTTAGTAATTTCATTATATAATATTCTGATTAGATATAAAATATGGTATAGTATTTATCATATTTAAGTCTAATACTATTAATTTTCCAACAATAATAATCAATTTTTATGATATTTTAAAATTATTTTCTATGTATCATTTCATAAATATTTCTCAAATCAACACTAATAAAAAACAATAGAATATTCTTTTTGATTATTTTGAGGTGATAAATTTTATATTAATAACTTAATTATTTCAAAGATTAGATTGATTAAATAATTATGAATTTAATATTTAACTTAGTAATATATTGAATCAAGTAATAAAATAATAGGCCTTCGTAGTGTAGAAAAACATTTGATGCATAATATATAAATTAAATAGTGAAAACAAATCACATCTCAAGGCTTTTGTTTTCTTTGACTAAGTGTAAAAAATTAGTCATAAGCCATGGATGACAAGGAAGAAGAAAAGTAAAGATGATCCCTCCTCTAAACTCTAGAAAAACTTAAGATGAAAAACTAATTACAAATTAAGGGTTTTAGTTTTTTTAAGTAAAAGGATCTTGTATCAAATTTGCAGGATGTACAGTTTGGGACATGACCATTTCTTAAGTTATAGATCTCTTTAATTTCTAGGAAAGGACATGGACTCAAGCATGCCTTTGGTTGATGTTGTGGATTGTTGTATCAAGCTATTTAACTTCACATTCTGAGACATGTTTGTGTCTTAGATCCTAGATTTATTTGTAACTTTATGAGATCAGGCATAAACTCTAACACGATTATAGATCTTCTTAGAATCTCAACCATGATTCTTGGATCTTTCTTTGCCACATGACCTCCTATTAACCTATATGGCGTGTTGTTCTTAATTGCCACCTATTTTATTTTACTTTCTTTAGTTTTATTTTCTTTTATTAAAAAATAAAATCTATTTGTAGGCCAGATAATAAGAAAAAGATAATTACTAGTAATCATTGTTTTCGTGAGATCGATCCGTACTTGCCAATACTAGTTACAGCTACGTCATGCACTTGCGGTTATTATAATATTGATTAACTCACAAAATAAGTCAATCAATGCACATACCAAATTCATCCCACACATATCAAGTTCATTGCATCTTGTTTCACTATTTAAAGTATCATTTTTTAAATAAAAACTATAACACTAATCTTAAGGAGTTATAACACAATAGTATTGTTAAAGTGTTATAAATCTCAAAACAAAAATATTAAAGCATTATAAAACTTTGTATGATAGATATTTATTTATTTGATAAGGAAGGTTGATTTCAGTAGAGCCAACTTTTTCACTTCATCTAGAGGGCCATACGAGGATCAATTATCAAACCAAAAAAAAAGGTAACTAGAGCCATTACTTATCTTGCAGTAGAACTCCATTCTGATTATGGTTCCCTTTTGTCTAGTAAAAGGCCATGTATTTGTTTACTCTTATTAAATTTATTTGTTTACTTATCAAAGTAACCTTGTCTTCCTTATTTTATTCTTCTCATTTTTTAAGAATACCTAACCTTTTAATGAAACATTTTTCTCTCCATTTAGAGATTTCAATTATATGAAACATTGTTTTCATTATTATTAAC
Organism: Erythroxylum alaternifolium; assembly: GCA_027478495.1. NCBI lineage: Eukaryota > Viridiplantae > Streptophyta > Magnoliopsida > Malpighiales > Erythroxylaceae > Erythroxylum > Erythroxylum alaternifolium. Next base: position 33,223,109 of record JANIIA010000190.1, read on the forward strand.
CCCCCTTAGATCATTCTTAGGGATTTTAATTATACGATTCATCCTTAAGAAGATGAAGGAAATTCATCCTTCAAGACATATTCAAATATTTTTATGGTTGTATTGTAACATTAAGGTGACTTAAAGATAGAGGGACACTTCTTCACTTGGAGTAATAAATAGAAGAGAAGATAGTTATTAAGAAAAAAGATTGACAGGGCTCTCGTTAATGATTAATAGATCTCTACTTTTCTTAAGAGTAAAGCTTCTTTTAACAACCCCTTTTGAATATCCCTTTAGGTTCAACAACTTTTTAGCTATAAAGTTTAGGGATTTGAAAAAGTTATCACAAAGGGGCTTAGTTGTCAATCTTAGGGGAATAAGTTATAAACTTGTATAAGAAGCCTCAGAAGGTGAAGGCTGGACTCATGATTCTTAATAGTAAGAAGTGTAAAAATATTTATACGCATTATTTGAAGCCATGGAAAGACTATATAGGCCTGGAAATAATATATGTCGATCCTTTACTAATGAAGACATACAAGCTAAGGAAAAATCAACTTTTGTAAACTATATCTCGGTAACGGTAATTAACCATTCCATCCTAAAATAAAGATCAAGAATATAACGTCTTAAAAAGGAGGATAAAAATTATAGTTTCTTTTATAAATCAATGCTTTCTATGAGGAACAACATTATAATTATTTATCTAAAGAATAGCTATGGAATGTTCAAATAAAATCTTAAGTCGATCTTCTACAGGAGGCCTTCATCTTTTTCTTTAAAACTCTTTGAAACCCCTACTAGTGGAGCCTCTATTATACAACAACTTCGATCCATCACCAATGAGCAAATTACTATTTTAAGAAGTTGAGCTTTTATCCAAGCATTTTAATGTAAATGATGTAGAAGGAGCCTTATTTACTTTTAATTGGAACAAAGCACTAGGCTTTGGTGGTCTGAATGCCCCTTTTTTCTTAAAAAATCACAAGGTCTCATACTAAGACATTAGTAAAATAAGCAATTATGAAATTCTTCAATTACGGCAAAATGTTGAGGGAGCTTAACAAGACTTTTATTTTCATATTCCTATGGTTCATCCACTCAACTTTCTGAAAGAGTTCAGGCCAATTTCATATTGCAACAAAATATATAAAATCATCTCCAAGATTACTATTGATAGGCAAAATTTTTACTACCATAATATATTAATTCTTCACAAGGGATTTCATTAAAGGGAGACAAATTAGGGACAATGTTTTGTTAACACAAATGCTTTTTAAGAATTACAATAGGAGACATTCAAACAAGAAATGTGCTCTCAAGGTTGACTTTCATAAGGTCTGTGATATTATTGACTGGACCTTTATTTTAAATACTCTCAAGGCATTTATGTTACCTTTAATTTTTGTTAGTTGTATTAAATAATGTTTCACTTATATCTCTTATAGTATATTAGTCAATAAATAGCCTTCCAAACTCATAAAGAGTGCAAGAGACTTAAGGTAAGGAGATCCCTTATCTCCTTACCTCTTCACCTTATGAATAAAAGTACTTATAATACTCATCATATTAGTAATGAATTAGGAGAAGCTATTTAAGTTCCATTTTAAATGCAAAAAGATGAAGAATTGTAGCTTGTCTTTTGTAGATTTCCTAATTCTCTTTTCAAAAGCTAATACAAGCTCTACTAGTTCATTGATGTCTATATTAAATACTGGAATGTTTTCAAGATTATCCATTAATAAAGTCAAAATACATACGCTCACCTCCTCCAATGTTTAACATGCTACAACCTGGCTCTCTTATTGATAGGTAAAACATTCGTTCTTTTTGCTTGTTCAACAATTGTAATCAAAACCTTTTATGGAATGTTATAGTATGTATTCTTTGCCATCATCTTCTTAGGAGATTTCTTTTTCTTAAAAGGAGAATTTATAACTTGATATCCTTTTTCATTGAATGAACAAAACTTCATCATCATTAATCCCATGTTCTTTTTTGTAATATTCGATGGAGATTTAGTTGATGGATGTGCATGCAAACTAATTATAGAAGTATCTCCAAAAATATGATATAATTATAAAACACTTTACATCTTTTTTCTTGAACATGTGAGTCATTTTATGCACCTATAATAACTAAAAGTATAAATGAGAAAAAAATGATATATCAATAAGCAAAGACATTTTAACTTTTCAAAAAATTTCCTAATATTTATTTGTAACATTAACTTCACAAGTGAAGGAGTTGTAACTAATTCCAGCTTTCTTGAGTAAGTTCTTGAAATTCTTTAATATAGCCTTTAATGGGTTATACTTGTTCTTCAATTGAACATTAATACACTCTTTGTTGAATTTTGTTAGAGGACCCACCTTAATATTCTCCCAACCAGATTTAGAAAAGGTAGTGGTTATTCGATTTTCCTTCTTCAGTTCTTCAACCATTAATGAGTTTAAAAGCATCTCTATGGCATTATTTAATATCCCATCCTTTTCATTTATTTCCACACAATCATTATAATCATTTATGTTATTTAAAGCTTCCATCATTAGAAATAATTACATATAAGTGGTAATAAAAAAAGTGACAAGAAAATATTATATTAGATAAGAAATTTCATTATAAACTTTATTGTCTTTATTTCAAAATGACGGTTACATTTAAGCTTACTATAATCTCATAAACATAATGTAAGAAGTAAAGGAAAGTTTGCCAAGAATCATCTCATACTATTCATCGATTTTCCTATATAACTGAGATTAGTAATTCAACATTCCATTATTATGATTAAGTTGAATATTACAACTTATATGACTAAATGATTTCAACATCAACAACATTGGCACGAGTAGGCTATTCTTCTACCACCAAAATTTCCTGTTAAAACATGCAGCAGTACAAGACAATGGCATTTTCTAATTGAAGCCTAATCTTGATTTAGAATATATGTAATCATATTTTTTTAATGAATAAGTAGCATTAGTTTGGAAGTATTTTCCCTCTTCTTTTTATTTAGTTGTCTTCAATGGTATGGAAAGGAGATCTAAGGTTTCAAATTCCAAGTTCCTAACGAACTGACAAGGTCTTAGTAACATTAACGTTGGAACAATAATAAACAACTTACATATATAATTTTTACAATTTTTTTATTGATGTGAACTAAAGGATATAAAGCTTCTAAACTCCATAAGCAAGTGTTATTGTCGAGTGTCAACTCACCACAACTTATATTGTAGACTAGGCAATATCAGTAATATTATCTATGTCTAGATTTCATAAATGATTTAGTATTCCTTTATTATATTCCAGTCGTAGAACTAATGTTTAAGGTGGTATCATTTCCTCTATTACTTTGTAGCATATAAACTCTATTAATTTTTTAGTCCATTTAGCACTCATATATTTTGTTTCAACAAATAATTGATTGATTTGTAACATTTTGTTAGATTACTAAAGAATTGATCTCAACTCTAGATTAACACTTGTTTATAAGTTAGTCATTTGATGCTCTAATGTAAGTAGGCTGACCATTGCCTACTAATTGATTTGTTTGTTAAAGCATGGTAAAAATATATTTTCCTTTATACATGTACGTGATTTATGGTACAATTGTAGCAACACCCCACTGTTATAGATTTCATACCGAGATACCCTAAGGACATTCCACTATATAATCTATAATAATGGCATGTTAACTATCTTACCTTCTCTTTATAACATGGCAACATATCTAACTTAATCATGACATCAACTATGTGTGTAAAAGTCACAAAACACAATGTTTAAAAACCTCAACTTAGCATTTCATTCATTCATAAAAGTTGACACTGAGTCATCAAAAACCAATAATTACAACCAATATACACAAGTTCTATATGGCATATATTAACTACTTGAAAAGAACTACAACTCCTCGATTGCCAGTTGACAGACCTTTGAGTCATGTCTAGTCTAAAAAATTCTTCTATAAGATTTTAGAAATCTAGGTCTCCTGTCTCGTACCTGAAAAATTACGTTGCAATTTTAGATAAGTTTTGTGAACTCAATGAGCAAACCATCATTAATGATCTCACTCCAAGCACAAAACACAAATATCATATAACCAACAATCACAATAAGACATAAAGAATGTCATACACATCACATACATTCTTGCAAAACTTGTACATCCCAATCAGACACATTATCATGACATATCACTTTCACTTCACAACTTCAGAAAAGATTTCACAAGCATATATTTCATAATCATAAATGTTTAAATGCAGATGCATATGAGACTCCAGATTTGTTATTATTTATTGTGACCGAGTGCCTTTCAAATATAGAAACAGATACTAGCCCATTGGGCTTAGTCAGAACAGAAATCACAGAGCAGAGCTCTACGTGCAGAATACTGAGCTTATAGCTCTTTCAAACTGGCTAATCTGATCACAACGCCTTTATCTAAGCATGTATTTTATGAAATGCATCAAATAACAGAATATGCATGGATAGCATTCACTTATGATGCATAGAAAGAATTCTCATATTCATCGGACCTCAGTCCGGCATTCAACTTTCGTTGAGCATTCAGAATTTAGTGGCAAACATATATCATTCAATTGTCAGATGCAAATATAACACCTCCGATACATTCCTGACTATTAAACTCCTCAGACTATTAAAGTCCAGAATTCATATTCAGATCACAACAGTTCAATAATTGAAAGTTAAACAGAATAAATCAAACAATCCTAGGAAGATCATCTAGGTTGACTCACAAATGCTCCTTTTCGCGTATTGCCTTGAAGTGCCAGCAATATCTGGATGCTGTCGCTCAATGTCTTCCTTGAAAACATATCACATATACATATACCATAAATTTTCATAAATATGAATTTATTTGTGAACATTCATGTATACTGAATACGTACAATGCATGTTCATGACAATTATGGGTTCCTTATCATTATTCTTGTCACAATATTCACTCATATATCAATACTCAATTTAACAATCTCGACTTATCTAAAAACATACTTTCGGGTCTACTTTGCATGATTATTATCATCAATAAAGTGAAGTAATTTAGCAACACTTCCTTCTGGAACATTGTTCTCTCATGTCTTAAGTTTTGAATGACATCAAAATCATACATTTGAATCAGTATTCTATGAGTTACGCTCACAATACCACATATTGTGTACATTTGAACTTTTGGCTAGTACATGATCTTACCCTCGACAGTGTACAACTTATATCTCTCAATTCCCATATCCAAAAATTATAAACGTTATGCCAATCAAAAGCTAAGAGAATAAACTATAATGTTTATGAAGACACCTTTGTCTAATTTGGCTTCTATCAATACAATTTTTTCAATATCAACAGGATATGATTTTTGTCTCGAGAAGTACTACAACCTCAGTCAAGACTCAATTTCGAGCCAGAATTTGAAATGCTTAGAGACAGATTTAAAATTAGACTTCTACAAGAAAGTTGTTTCCATATGACTATAATTTGATCTAAATTAAGAATCAACTCATTTAAAAATCTACAGATCAAAATATACTCAAAATACTAAAGCATGTTCAATGAAAATGTTCCAGTTCACTTCCTCATTTTCATCAAATCTTTCTCTAATGACTTTATATGGCTATATATTTTTATGGAGAGGAAGAAAAATGTGTTATGAGTTGGGTCAAAAATCAAGTCATTTTGAGGTCGGAAGAAGAAGTTATAGCCAAAAGAATGAAGGATGTTCAAAACTATCAAACAGCATCGTGCACTACCTTTTATTCCAACTTCTTCCAGCTCTTCCCAAAATGGACCTTCGGGTCAATCTTTCATCGTCATTTTGACAAGAAATATGAAGGATTTAGGCAAAAAATTCTTTGAAAAATTGTTCCTTTATGCCTTAAGTTTCTAATGAAGCTAATTTCACACAATTTTGTTTAGTTCTGCAAGTTATACTAAAAACATTACATACTGTTCCCAAACCACGACACACTCCCAAAGTCAACTTCAAGATAAATTTGTAGACTCTTAGAGACTTAATTTGTTGGATCCCGCTTTTAGGATTTTTAATTTATTTTAATTATTTTATTAAATTATTATCCATGAAAATAGATTAGAATTTATGAATTAGAAATTTTTGGAGTTTAATATGGTGTATTATAAATTTCATATAGTGGTAGGAATTAAAGAAAGAATTAAAAATTAAGTGAAGGAGTTAATAGGAATTTCCTAATAAAGAAAGGGTAAATTAGTAAAAACACATAAAGGTTGTCTTAAATGAATAAGACAAAGAGGAAGAAGTCGTGAATTAAGAGAGTGTGAAGGAAAAGAAGATGAAGAG
>JANIIA010000190.1:33254026-33295402 GCA_027478495.1 Erythroxylum alaternifolium
ATTTATTAAATAATTAATAATAATATTTTTATATAATTAATAATAAATTGTATATAATTAATAATAAAATAATAAAAATTTTATTATTTTAAATTAGAAAATATATAAAAATTGTTTTTTACGATTGTGCGTGACTTTTTTATTGGACATAATTTCTGTTTTAAAATCATAGCGTTAAACCTCTTGCAACAATCATTTTAATACCAGGGGTATAATAGTCATTTGTTATACATTACATACATTCCATTTCATCCATTTTCCAAACAATGTTTACATTATGAACCTTTCCATTCCTCTCAAACAACTTTTTACTATATTACATTCCATTCCATTCCATTCCATTCCATTCCATTATAAACCGTTCCCTTTTGTTTCGTTCCGTTTTATTAATCAACATCCAATCAAACAGACCTCAAGGTATCATTGTCTTAATAGTATCATCTGAACATTAATTTCTCTAAAAAGCATGTTTTAGCGCAAAATAAATCAAATATGGATATACATCTCTCTTTTGAAACATATTTTTCATGTTTTGCCCTCTAATTCTCTTTCTTCTTTTATGGCTTCTCCAATCTATGCAAGTATATGATGAACTTTTTAGGTTTTGATTTTAAGAGTCGTCATTTAAAAATTTCTTATTTAATATAATATTTTTTGATTTATCTGAAAAACAACAAATTTAGAACTATGAAGCAAGTCACATTCTCCACTAATTTTAACTCATCCAGCAGATTGGAGCTCACAAAATCAAGGATTCAGATATTGGGGATCTAAGGATTTCATGGGTATGTGTGTGAAGTGTTGGTGAAGCTTCACGATAACAAATGAGAGAAGTCTGTGATATACATGTGTTAAGGGTTTATTACACAAAACGCACAGCATCACCAAAGAAGAATAAAAACGCAGAGTCTAGGAGACTTGGTAAAAACACAACGTACAGAAGGAATTTAAGTGACTCACTTGAGAGTTATGTGAAGCCATCTCCTCAGCTAAAATCTCGCATCTGTGACAGTAAAGGGAGCATAACCAACAATTCACTGAAGCCTATATAAAGACAGAAGCAGTCATCATTTTAAAAACAGATACAACATTGAACACACACAATTCTTTACGCATTTTTCATTGTAATCAAAGACTCAAAGAGTGTAAGAACTAGAATGAAAAAGTTTCAAAGTGTGCTAGGGTACTTATCTGTGAGTACTAGGAGAGTTCATAGACTCTTGCAAGTGTTTTAGAAAACACTCAATCTCTGTAAACTTTCTCTTCTTCTTGATCTTAGTGAAACCAACTGCGTGACTTTGATCCTTGGACGTAGATAGCATTAAGCTATCGAACCAAGTAAACCCTGTGTGTTGATCTTCTTCTTCTTTCTTACATATTACGCATAACATGAAAAATTCAGAATCACCTTTATCAGTATCTTGCAAAGTAAAGACAACATAATCTGAAGCTTATTCTCAATAGAAGTGGTATCAGAGCATTTTGGAAACCTCCTAGGGCATTTCTTGGCCACTCCAAGCATCAAAGAATCATCAAGAATTGTCTGTAAGTAAAGGTCTATTATTTCTTTACACTACAGATAAGATGGTAGGAAAAGAAATGGATGTGTTTACCGAAAAAGAAGACTTCACCATCTGGAAACTCCAGAGGCAAGCTCTTCTTGAGTCTTATGATTGCTATGGGGCTATTGAAGATCAATACGATCTTAAGACTGATCCAGGAAAGAAACTAAAGAAACTCAAAATGCAAAAACTTTCACATTGCAAGTTAATGCTTCACTTATCACCAACAGTGACAAGAAAAGTGCAGAATTGTAACATTGCACAGAAGCTATGGATCAAACTTGATGAGCTTTATGCAAAGAAGTGTCTTCCTAACAAGATGACACTCCTCCACAATCTTGCTAATTACAAGATGAATACCTCTGTCTCTTTAGATGACAACTAAGATTATTTTTTTAAGCTAGTTCAAGACTTAGAAGCTACAGATGAAAAAAATATCTGAGGAGCATCAAGCTGTAGTGATTCTAAAGGCTTTACCCTCTGACTTCAATATGTTCAAGAAGGTGATTAAGCATGCTAGTGGAGAATCCCTCACTGTCAAGAGGGTATTAGATTCACTAATGGAAGAGATAGTGGAAGTTAATCCATTCAAGAAAGAGGCAAAAGTGATGTTTGTAGAAAACAATCATGAAAATAAACATAACAAAAAATCTCATAAGAAAAATAGCAAGAAAGGAAAGTGGCAGAAGGGAAGTGGGAAGGGTAAGCACACCAAGGAAGGTGAAGAAAAGAAGAAAAAGGGAAAAAGGAAAGAAGTGCTATTATTGTGATAAGGTGGGACATTTTGCAAAGGACTGCAGAAAGAAGAAAAGGTACAAGGCTGCAGAAATTGGAGATATAGGAAATGTAGAAAAACCAAAAGACTCACGTGGTGACAAGATTCTGGCTGTTACTGAGGACAGTGAAGACCAGAGTAGAGAATGTATTTTTGACTCAGGCTGTTCAATGCATGTGACACCATATAGAGATTGGTTCACTACATTTGAACCAGTCACTGTTAAGGTTAAAATGACAGATTTTGGGCAACAAAGGATAGAGGAGATTGGAAGTGTTTCCATCAATATGTTTGATGGAAAGAGAAGGATCCTCGGTAACGTCAGATTTGTGCCTGGAATAAGGAGAAATCTGATTTCTGAAAGCTTGTTTGATAAGCAAGGATTTCATATCAGATCAAAAGATGGACTCAGAGAAATCCTAAAAGATGGTAGAGTCATTATTAGAGGAGTTGAAAGAGGTGAGCTATATTATGTTATAGGCTCAACAGAAGTCAATCAAGTTTTAGAGAATGAAAATCATTAACCAACCAAGCAATGGCATGCAAGGTTAGGTCATGCAGGGAACAAAAGCTTGTTCCATCTCTCTAAACAAGGATTGATCCCTAAACAAAACCTACAGAAGTTGGATTTATGTGAATCCTGTGTGCTAGGAAAGCACCACATGTTAGTATTTTAAAGAGGAGCTAAGAGAGCCACAGATATCATAGAGTATGCTCACACTGATCTCTGGGGGCCAGCTCAAGTCCTCACAGCAGGAGGGAACTTGTATTTCATGTCCATAATTGATGATAAATCAAGGAAATGTTGGGTTTACCCTATGAAGAGAAAGGATGAAGCTCTGGAGATTTTTATAAGATGGCATACTCTTATGAAAAATCAAATTGGGAGGAAATTGAAATGCTTAAGGACTGATAATGGACTAGAGTATTGCAATAAAGATTGTGAGGAATACTGCAGTAAGAATGAAATCCTAAGGCATAAAACAATAAGAGCAACTTCACAACAGAATGGAGTGGTTGAAAGATTAAATAGAACCCTTCTAGAAAAGACTAGATGTATGCCCCTCATATGTTCAACTTATGTTTGAGGAGAGGGTAATGGACACGTGACAAGAACTTTTGGACTTTTTATTTTTTTGAATAAAGAAATCTATTGCAAAAACATAATCTATATGTTTTTGTAATTGTGCTGTAAATTTTTTAAAATACTGAAAATTAAAAATAAAACAATATAATCCAAACACATTTTATCTTTTTATTTTTTCCTAACTAAAACAAAAATATAAAAGTAAAAACCAGACCTCCTTAGGACCAGCGTTGATTAGGGTTCTAAGAACATTTCCGTAATTCCCTATCGAAGCCATTAAACCCTGCAAAATCCCTCTTCCTCTCTCTTGATCTCTAATTCAGAGAAATGAGCAGCTGGAGAAGTCTTCTGCTCCGAATCGGAGATAAGAGCCCCGAGTACGGCACATCCTCCGACTTCAAGGACCACATTGTCCGTACACCCTCTCTCTCTCTTGCTACCTACACCCTATTCAATTTTTTTTTGTTTTTTTGCGAGTTGTTTACCATGTTCACTTCCAAATGCTTTTTTCAGGAAACGTGCTTCGGTGCTGTTCGTCGAGAACTGGAGCACTCTGAACATGATATTCTATCTGTAAAGTCCTTTCTTCTATTCTGTTTTCTTACGATATAAAAAACAACTTTTTGACCTTCATTTTGCTGCCTAGGTAGTGTCTGTTATCTTATTCTTTCAAAAAAAAAAAAAGAAAAAATAGTCATCCACTTTTCTTTTGACGCGTTATACATCGAATGAAATTTGAGTTTGCGTTGGCTTGCTTTGGAGGCGGAAGTAATCAAATTTATTTTGGGCTTGAAATTCTGCGTATGTTACGTGCTTTCCTTAGCTTCAAAGATACAACGACATTATACGTTCCTTTTTATTTTCGAAGATGATTCCTGCTGAAAAACAGCCCTGTTTTGTTCTGTTTGATGCAATATAAATGCTGGCACCCTTGTAGTTTCTGAGGCTATTGTACTTGTTTCTCATTTGGGGTTTAACTTTTTAGGCCTATTGTATGGACATTCTTTTATTTGTTTTCTTCAAGAAAACAAATAAAAGAACGAAAATAAGTTAATAAAGTGATTTTGCATTCTTGTGGTCATGTTTGATCAGTTACAATTGTGAGAAGAGTATTGATTGAGGAAATGGTGTGAATTGTTTCTTTTTTTTATGCAAGTTAGTTTTATGTTAATCAACTACTGGTATTCATGTTATTTTATTTCATGCTGACAGTTTCTTCTTCAATGTGTTGAACAATTGCCGCACAAGATTCCTTTTTATGGGACACTGGTAGTGTATTTCTTCACTGATATTTTATATCTCTTTCTCTTTTACATTATGTGAATACTTGATGGATGTGAAAACAGTTTCATTCGCATTGACCCATAGATGTCTATATGTAGGCAAGCTTTCTGTAAACCCAAAAGATTTCAAGAAATGAGTGCTCCAAGTTTAATTTGGGAGAAAGATCTAGCAATATAGAGAGAAGATGACTGAACTTTTCCTTAATAGTCTACGTTCTTGTTTTCTTAATGGGTTTGGCTTATCATTTATTGTTAGTACATCATGAGTAGACTGGAGAAAGATTATGGTTTCTTGAAAAACATTTCTTGTCAGGTTACTGATGCTTACCTAACCTTTCCTCAGTAAAACGAATCTTTGGCCTCTAAAGCCGTTTTAGAGGTCATAGGAGGAAACAAAATCATGGTGCTCTCGTATATTGTTAATGTGCTGAGGAAACTAACCATCTATGAGTTTTTCTTTGCCTTTTGAAACTCATCTTGTTACTGCCTTTTCATTATCCACCCTTTGTTGCTGGTACTGACTCTATCTGTCTTCGTTTCTTGCTTCCTCTCAGATTGGATTGTTGAACTTGGAAAATGAGGAATTTATTGAGAAGATTTTAGAGAAGACTCGAGATAATTTCCAGGTGGCTAATCTTTCGAGTTGAATTGGTTGTGGTTCTTTTTTTGTGAAGGATAATCATAATATACTTGGAAGATTGATTTGATTTATCTTTCTAATTGGATTGATCGTAATGTGATGACATATGACTACTTATATCTGCTGGATTTTTGTTGATAGTTGCCTTTTTGTTTGCCACTCATCCGATTATATATTTTACAGATGTATTTGGAATAGCTTCAGTTGCTTTTTTTGTTATGCATTTTGTAATATTTTAGGTCTCTGGTGTCCACAACAATGGCCAGTGTGTATTAAGTGAGAAAGAGTTTTACCCACTTGAAAGCTGTGCTTGCCATGTATATTGTGGCATTCACTTCAGCTGTTGATCGTTGAGGAAATTTTAAATTTTGAGCACATATATTCTATGATCAAATAATTGCTGAGTGTTATTCAAGTTTGAGACTGCTTTGCAAGTGTTCTTCCTAATGCTTGCGAACATTTCAGGATGCCTTAGATTCTGGAAACTGCAACAAGATTCGTGTTTTGATGCGATTTCTCACTGCTATGGTATGGTGATTTTGCTATCCGATCATTCAAAAAGAAACATAGGAGATTGTTTATGAGGAAAATAATGTTGTTTAGGACTTTCAAGAACTTTTATTGAATTTTTGTTAATTATTTACAAAAAGATAGGCTATGACTGACTATTTTCTGGAAATAGATTACCTTCTATGCCGTCCGTTGAGACTAAACAACCTGTCATAAGGTCGTTATGTTAGGCATCACTTTGGATTTTGTATGAATATCCTTTTTGGAAGTTGAAGATTTGGTTATCTGGATATGGTTTGTAGATGTGCAGTAAAGTGCTCCAACCGACTTCTCTGGTAGTTATCTTCGAGACATTACTGTCATCTGCTGCCACAACAATAGATGAGGAGAAAGGAAACCCTGCATGGCAAGCTCGTGGTGACTTCTATGTAACCTGTGTTTTATCCTGCCTTCCATGGGGAGGGTCAGAACTTGCTGAGGTAATGCTTTTCTGTTCCATCGTCAAATTAAAAGAAAAAATCTGTCAGTTTCCTGATCATTATTCGAAATTGACAATATGTCTTTATTCACATTGGTTAAGCAGTATCTGTGTCAGTTCACTAACATAGCATCTATTGCAGCAAGTTCCTGAAGAAATTGAGAGAGTGATGGTTGGTATAGAAGCCTACCTGAGCTTTAGAAGGCGTAGTTCTGATGCTGGCTTGTCATTTTTTGAGGAGGATGGGTCTGGAAATGGTATTGTTGAAAAGGTAAGATTTAATACGACATGTTCCATTGTGCATGGAGCTCATAAAATCAGAGAAGAAAGATTCAGTTGATTAAGTTTCTTGCAATCGATCCTACTTTAACTGTGATTTTACTTATGTGATATTCTTATTTGGCTACTTCATTTTGTATCATACTAATTTGTATCTCTACGTCAGGATTTTTTGGAAGATTTGTGGGAGAGAACACAAATGCTCTCCAACAGCGGATGGAAACTTGATAGTGGTAAGAACCTGTTTTGTCTTTCAATTCATTTGGTCTCACTCTTTTATTGGAATATATCCTGCAAAAGCTATAGGTTGTGGAATAAAGCTGTAGAGAAGGAATTATGCAAATGATTATACCTAGGTTTAATCATCCTTCTGTCTGAGCTGAAGGAATTAGGTGGTGTAGAACTCATTCGATTGAGAAGTATAATGTTTCAATGATTTCTAGAACCTCAGATCAGACCTTCTATTCACTTTTGCTGTTAGGTCTGAAGTTGATAATCTCTCCTTTTACTGAATTTAACAACGCTCTTGTCCTCAGCTCAGACCTGTGCTTAAAAAATCAATTACAACTCAATCAGTGTAATTCTAAATGTATCATTAATCTTCCAAAGTGTTCCTTTATTGTATAGTACATTGCCACAGAACTGATCAGAAAAAGAGAGAACTGTTGTCATGTGCAAGTTACTTTCACATCTTCTATTTTCTTTTTCTATGCAGCAGTATGTAGGAACACTACTTGGGGCTATAGGCTTTGATGTTTATGTTGATGGGTGCTGATTGCGTGTTTGGTGGATTTGATTCTGACATGAGAGATGGTTCTAAAGTGCTTATATGTACATATATATTGACATATTCCCTGTGTAGAGCTCATTGAGTGCCACGTGATTCATGTTTTTTATTTCCTATGTTATTATTGCTCTAGTTAATCATTGTTTCATACTTCCACTTTCTAGTCCCAAGACCTCATCTCTCATTTGAAGCTCAGTTGGTTGCTGGAAAGTCTTACGAATTTGGTAGTATCAATGCCCCTGAGCAACCAGAGCCACTTTTACAGCTTTCAGGGATAAATTATGGCAAACAGAAACATAGTGCAGAGCTGAAGTATCCGCAAAGGATACGCAGACTCAATATCTTTCCTTCAAGTAAAACTGAGGTAGTGTATGATTGACTATATTGCAGCTTGTGTACAAGAGGAGAATCACTTTTTCATGAAAATTTTTTGAAATCCTTTCCATATGTAAAATCACCTTTGAATCCATAGCACACAACGACTACATTTTTCTTATATTGATCTCCATGAATCGTATGAATTTCAGAAGTCTTGTTGATGGAACAATTTGTAGCATAAATTAGTTAATACATGGTCAATGATTCTTGTAGCTCATGTCACATGACTTGTAGCATCAACCTTAAACATATTAGCTCTATGAATCTTTGGATTCCCCTGGTTCTGCATCTTAATTCTTCAGAACAGATGCTCAGTGTAAATTGATAAATTTTGATATTTACCTTTATGTCCTTTATGAGTTTGGTATCTGTTGTAGCATGAGAAGTGGTAGGCTAATGTGGGAAAACAAAATCCTAAAGCTCTACTAAATTGAAAGAGAAAATTATTGACTAACAATGTTGAGTGAATTCAGGATTAAAGAGGAAAGTTCAGTCTAATAAGAGTAGCTCTTAGTATTTCATGCTACCTGCCTTTAGTATTTGAGCATATTTTTTTCACATTTTCTGTCTTAATGAAGTGCTACACTTTGACATCACAAATTGAGTTTTAGCATTACGAGGAGTTGAGGTTGTCTATGCATTATATTGCTATTTTTCTTATTTATTTAATTTTGAAACTGTGGTTAAGTTCTAATTTTGTTTGCTAGCAGGATATGCAGCCTATTGATCGCTTTGTAGTGGAAGAGTATCTGTTGGATGTGCTTTTCTTCCTAAATGGCTGGTTTGTAAACTACCATTCACACATTTTTGCTACTTTGCATTGATCTCTTTCATAAACATAATCAGAAGTTTGCTAATTTTCTCTCCATCAGTAATAAGCCCTTGTTTATCGATTGTAAGAAGTCACAAGTGCATGATTATTAAACCAAGATGACATAGTGTACAGTGGGACACTTAAGATTGATGCGACTTGACTATTGGACGGATAGCTTAATTGGGCACTACTTCTGGAGTAACTACTTGTTCTTGATGCATTCCCATAGTTTTATTTGGGTGTGGTCCAGTTTGATGTCATACTTCATTGATTTTTTGTCTTGTCATCAATGTATGTGCTTAAATAATTGCTTATTACTTCCTGATATTTTCTTTATCTTTCATATATGTACTTTAAGTTATTTCTGTTTCTTGGTTTATGCAAAGCTAGTCGAAAGGAATGTGCATCATACATGGTTGGTCTTCCTGTGCCTTTCCGCTATGAGTATCTTATGGCCGAGACTATTTTTTCTCAGGTAACATGTTGTATACATGATGCTGTTTGCAAATTTCCCAATAATTTCTCTTTTAGTTTGTTACTCCTACAAATAGGTGGTTTAGATGAGATTTTAGTTGCCCAAATTTATGTTACCGTTACCACTAACATTTATGTTATGTTGATTCACTATATTGCCTCTTTATGCATTATTATTTGAGGTTTCTATCAAAATTGTCTTCACAAGTTACTTCAAGGTATTAAGCTTCAATACATCGTACCTCTTTCCTTTTTTTTTTTTAAAGTATGATCTCCGTTTGATATCAATATGAAATATTTGAATAAATTTAAATGGCCTCTACTTTAGTTTAATGTGTAATTTTTATGTTTTAGGGTGTTGGAGAGACCATTTGTTTTTCTTGTTAGTCAAGATGCACTTTATTGGCTTTGTTAACAATTACAGATCACAATGGTCTGCCATTTGATCTTCATTCCTTTTGCAGTTGCTTTTGCTGCCGAAACCACCCTTGAAGCCAATATATTATGCATTGGTTATTATGGACCTGTGTAAGGTAACTGGGACTTCTCCTTTCGTCATTTTTGTTTTTGGGATATGTTGTCTAATTATTAGACAAGCTATACAAAATGTGACATCTGATAGCATTATAAAGGTTTTTGACAATATTCTTAATTGTTAGGCTCTTCCTGGGGCCTTTCCTGCAGTTGTAGCTGGTGCAGTTCGTACACTTTTTGAGAAAATAGCTGAGTTGGATATGGAGTGTCGTATACGATTCATCCTTTGGTTTTCACATCATCTGTAAGTCTATGCTTTTAGGAAGTTGGCCAATGCACAGAGGCCAAATGTCATACGTTGACCGTCTTTTCTAAGCTATGGTGTTTTCTGTCATGTGATGCACTAAGGTGTTTCGTGGTAATAAAATATTATTGTTCCCTTGAAGGGTACAAGCTATTTTTGGATCTTAATATCCAATCAATGATGTTTGGAACTTCTAAGTTGATTGAAGGGTGACTCTATGAAAGTGTGAATTGTCTGTTAAAACTTTAACAGTGATAAGAGTCCCTGTCTTAAGGCAGACAGGCAGTTAGTTGAGAGACTCCTTGTAGTGTTACAAAGTTATTTTTAGAGCTGAGCATGGCTTTGAACAATCTCAAGATAATTGAAGTTTTGCAAATCCTATTTATGCATGGCAATACGATGCTTGATATCTCAAGATAATGGATGCTTGTGTTATGAAGGGTAGATGAATCAGTAGTTGGTTTGATATTTCAGAAACTTTCTTATATAACAGATCAAACTTTCAATTTATTTGGCCGTGGGAGGAATGGGCTTATGTCTTGGACCTTCCCAAGTGGGCTCCACAACGTGTGTTTGTTCAAGAGGTTTTGGAGCGAGAAGTACGTCTATCATACTGGGATAAGGTTAAGCAGGTATATACATTGAATTTCAATATTTATTTGCAGCAATTTTCTGTGAACTCATTAGTCTGCCATCTATACTGAAAATCAGCTCGGGCTCTTTTACTTTCTGTGAAGCAGGTGCCTTGTTTTTTGCTTTCTGCCAAACTTTGCTTCTACCCATTGTCTTTCACAGCCAAAGAATTCAGATTTGTTTGTACTGTTCGTAATATGTGATTGGCATTTAAGATCCATCAGTGCTATATTCCCCAATGTGTCCCTTTTGGGTCTTATCTAACATAGTTTGGGCAGCGTGTTGATCTTTTTCTAATTTGGTTTTCTTGATGCTTACTTTGTTGGAACCTTTCTTTGTCCTGATGTTACCATTCAATGTAGAGCATTGAGAATGCACCTGCTTTAGAAGAATTGCTTCCACCAAAGGGTGCTCCAAACTTCAGATACAGTGTTGATGATGATAGAGAAAGGACAGTAGAGCATGAACTTTCTATGGAGCTCAACAATAAGGTGAAGGGACGCCAAACTGTCCGAGAAATAATCTCATGGGTAGAGGAAAGTGTGATTCCTAATCATGGTTGGGAAGTTGCTCTTAAAGTTGTTTCTCAAACGCTTCTCGACATTGGTTCAAAGAGTTTCACTCATTTGATCACTGTCTTGGAGCGATACGGACAGGTTATTGCGCGAGTATGCCCTGATCATGATAAACAGATCTTGTTAATAGCAGAAGTGAATTCCTATTGGAAGAACAATGCTCAAATGACAGCTGTAGCAATTGACAGAATGATGGGTTATCGACTTCTATCTAATTTGGCTATTGTAGCATGGGTGTTTTCTGCAGGAAATGTTGCGCAATTTCATACCTCTGATCGTCCATGGGAGGTACATCATGAGCTCTCTCTCTCTCTCTCTCTCTCTCTCTTGGCTATTGTCTCAGTCTTGCAATAGTTCTATAAGTTGTTATCACACAATGCATGGTGTTGGTCATTGAAGCCAATTATTGTCAAATAAATACTTGTGATAATCTCAAATAAGAAATTCTGCAAAATTTTTGAGGAACCATTTTTATTTTACCAGGGAAATTCATTCCTCAAAACAGTTGGGCATTAGACGAGAACCTCCTGTGAAATGGTTAATTGTATATACCTCGTAAGTGTGAAGTTCTATGGGAGGTCTATGATATAACACCATGCAGTTGACAATTAGTCATCATTTGTTATGATAAGAAGTATAAAAAGTGAATGAAAAATGTTATATATAACCAATAAAAACTGTTAGAAGCTGAGATAATCATATTTTCTGGAGTTTGTCTAATGTTTAATGATGTTAATTGTTCACCTTTCTAAAGAAAAATGTTATGTCCTGATGGAGAGCAAAATCAGCTTAAGCTGGATCCGTTTAACTTCTCACACAGCTTTCACGGTGCATGATAAAAATCGATACAGCTATCAACTTTAGTTCATAAGCCCATTAATAGATTGATTCTAACCCATTTCTTGTGATTATACAAATTCTTTAAATTTCCTTGTTATTTTCTGTATGTATGACTATAAGCTTAAAACTACATGATGAGAACAAGTTGTGGGATTCTGCATAACAGAGTCGCCTGTTCCTGGATCTTCTCTTCCATGCCAATAATACTATGGATTATGTGATTATAGATTTTGGAAACTAGACCTTATTTATTTCTTTCTCTTGCTGCAGGTGCTTAGAAATGCTGTAAGCAAGAGTTATTACCGTATATGTGATCTAAGGAAAGAAGTATCATCTCTTAAGATAAGTGTTGTAGCAGCTGAAGAAGCTGCAGCCAAAGCAAAAGCAGATTTGGATGCTGCCGAGTCAAAGCTCACATTGGTGGATGGTGCGCCTGTTCTTGGTGAGAATCCTGTGAGAATGAAGCGCTTGAAATCACATGCTGAAAAGACAAAAGAAGAGGAGGTATCAGTTTGTGAATCCTTGGAAGCCAAGGAAGCTCTTCTTGCTCGAGCCCACGAGGAAAATGAGGTAATTATGAAAGATGAGCTGGAGCATCCTTCTGCTTTACACACTTTAATTGTTGGAAATATTACTACTACTTGTGTCATATCATCCAATATTGATCATCCAATATTCACTTTAGATATTAAAAGATAAGTACGAGCCTTCTGTATGCGGTGAAAAGAGATGTGGAGGTAAAGGTGGATGTCACTCTGTTGGCCCGCCTGAACCTGAGGCTCTTCTTGACTGTTATATTTGCATATCTGGATTACGTCATAAAGAAATGAAAGAAGTCTTGTTAATCTGATCCATCATGTATTCTTTATCTTTGAGAACCTCTCTGTCCCTACAAGTTATCATCTATAGTAAATTGTTTAACCTTTGATTCATGTGTATCATATTCTGTTGGATATTTTTTTTCCCAATTCACTAACAGACAGCGTGTAATTGAAATGAAACTTTAATTTTCTTTGAATTGACAGTTCATGCTTGCAGCTGTTTGATGAAATCCTTGTGCTGTCATTTTCTTGTCCTTACAAATGTTGTGATGTCCAGACATTGTTCCTTTCTTTATACAAGAACTTCTCAAAAGTTTTGGTGGAACGCCTGCCTGATGCATCTGAGGCTCAAACATTGCGTGGATTGAATTCAATTCAAACTGATGAAATGTCAGTTGATCTTGAAGAATCATTAGCAATGGAGGTGGATAATGAGAATGAAAGAACCAAGAAAAGGTTTTTTTGGCATCCTGACTCGTGCCCTCCTTTCCTTTTTTCTTTTTCCTCTGAAGAATTTATTTAAAAAGTGAAAAGAACCCCATTTTACATTTATCTTGTCATAAAGTCAAATTTTATTTGACTCTATTATTGCAAAAACTTTTGCAGTCAGTCAAACGGTGGGAAGGCAAGTAATGCTTATAATGTAGGTGAAAAGGAGCAGTGGTGTCTTTCGACTCTAGGCTATGTCAAAGCATTCTCAAGGCAATATTCTTCTGAGGTGAATCTGGTTTCCCAACGGACTGTTACCTTACGACTTCATTTTGTAGTTCTCCAGCAACCACTGGAGTTTCATGTGCATGTGTGTAATGTGTATGCTCATGATCATGCATTAATTTGTTATCGTCAGCTTATAAAATTAATTAGGTGATGTGGTAATTGGAAATTTTTGTAACCTAATTTCATGAATTTTAAAGTTTTTGTAACCTCATTTCATGAATTTTATCATGAATCTCGGTGGTAATTTTCTTCCTATTATCATGTGGCAGATATGGTCTTACATTGAGAAGTTAGATGCAGAGGTGTTCACTCAAAGTAAGCATCCTCTTTTTTTGAAAGCGGTTTATTCAGGTTTATGTCGCCCTGTAAATGAGGTTTCATCTGGCTGAAGCTTTAAATTTGGCTGGTCATTACCTACCCAAAAATCTGTTGATGTTTATTATACTAAACTAGAGAAATATTAGAGCAGGAAAATTATATGTAGCCTCTATTATTTAGTTGAATGAGCTCTGAAGCTCTATGTTTGTAGTTTGCTCTGCTATGTAAAAGTTCTTCATGAGGTAATATCTAGGAAGTTAGGCGTCATAGGCGGGAGCTGATCGTTAATGCTGAAGGGGTAATTACGAAAGAAGAATATTTGATTTGTCTATTGATAAGATAGGCGAAGTTTGAGTTTGATGAAATTTGTGGTTTAATAATTAATTAAAACGGTCCTTCTCGAACATTATCATATGAATCATATATGATTTGAATAAGTTATATAGAAACATAATTTAAAAAATATGATAAAAGACAGGTTCTTTTATAATTTAAGAAACTAAAAAATCTCTAATATTTAAAATTTTCCAAAAAATGTATATTTTAAAAAAATTTCTTAGACTTTAGCTAAAAAAATAATGATGAAATATTCATGGTATGTAGCATTATATATAGATTAATCAAATGTTATTGACATTTTACTCATGGCATAAACATTATATATAGATTAATCAAATCTATAAGAAATTGGCCATGAAACTGAACCCGTCTTGTTGAAAATCGGAGAATGAAGAAAACCTATTCTGTCGGTGATACCCCTTTGTCATCACAACATATTGCCTTACAAAAACTTAGGTTAAAATTGGACAGGTGGCCAGTGTCATGCCTGTGAGACAATTGTCATAGGCGTGGCAAACACTCACGGCTGTGACAAATTTGTACTGGTCGTAACAAACATCTCATGCCATGACAAAGATATTCTTCATCCTTTCTGGTGCTTTCTTGTCTCATTTTCATTCTAATCTTTTTCCTTTTATTCCATGAAGACAATAGAGTATGAATATTGAGAAGACTCAACGAGTATATTTTTGGCTCACTTTAGCTATTATGTTTTTGAATTGTACCTAAAATTAAATATGAATTAAAGTAAGTGTCTTAATTATTAAAAGCATTAATCACTAAGTGTTATAGATTAAATATATCAGCAATTAAACATATATCAAGTTTTCTTACACTTAGCTTTCGATCATTCTAGGCAAATCATCAAAATCAAAGTCATAAATTAAAACATTTACTCATTTTTATATTCCCAAGAATAAATAATCATAAGCAAAGATGATTAATTTTTAAAAGCCATAATAAGAACTCAACATTTAACGCTTTTACTCTTGATTAATCAACAATTATTACCCTTAGAAATTGAGCAATCTCGAGGTAGACTTGGATAAAATGTGTTTAAACAAGATAGATCTATAGGTACATTTAAATACCATTCATGATCATGACATTCCACAACTTTGCATATTATTTCATTTCTCCACCATTAAGAGTCACATGCATAATCATGAATCAAAGGACAATCTGCGCAAAGGTAAGATGAAATGTATTTTGGGTAATGTAGCATAAAAGCAATCAAGCTAGTGAAGCAAAAGTAACACCAATGAAACATCAAGCGTATAAGATAACATTCATTCAAAATTGAGCATCATCAACTATGATGAATGCAACAATTATATTTCAAGCTCAAATTCAAGCTCTCACATCATAAACTACATGAAGCATAATCTATTAAAAGGAATCACTTGTAAAATCATTGATAATAATACATTGAAACTATAAGGAGTGATCCTTCAAAAATAACATCTACCTCATATGCAACATACTTAATTCACCTATTCAATACAACTTTAGGAGGGGAAAACAAATGAACAAATTTTCAAAACAAATGTATTTCCTCCTTGATACTTTTATTCAAACATTTTTTCTCTTTTTTCCTTTTATTTTGATAAAAATTGAAAGAAGCTAAATCGACATAGCAATTTCATTGATAAAATGTAAAATGACATCCCAACAATAATAACCATCCCACAAATATGTATACCCCCACACTTACACATTGTACATCCATAGTTATCAACAATTAACAAATGTGCTACTAGCTTTAGGGTTTGGGTAGAACATTTGGTTTAGTTTAAAGCATCTAGTGTAGTTAGTAGAAAAAGAAAGACTAATAAAGCTCAAGGGGGCTTAACAAAGGAAGATTCATATCAATGAGTAGGTTATTTGGCTAATATAGCTTGCAAAAATAAAGAATGTCTATATCATTTTCATGTTCACGCCTGTGATTAAAAAATGAGGTCTTGAATAGAAAATCAACGCAAAGTCAGGATGTACATGTCATGAAGGTCATACATAAACAAAAGACAATGAGATTGATATAGATGTGTTAGTCTATAAGGCTCAAAATCTCATTGACTATTGTCTACCACTAGTTTCACTCTTTTAAAGATTATGCATATTGACCAATCATAAGAGTAAAAGTACATGCTAAAGTTGCCATGGATTTTTCTAGTTAATTCACACTTTAATTATGACTATATAGTCTTAAAAGCAATATAAAAAGATAAAATGTTTTATTTTGTTAATTTGATTTTGAAAACGCCTAATAAGCCACATAAGCAACCATTAAGCTAAAAAACGTGTATAAAAAAATTAAGATCCCCATTTCTGTTGGCCCCGGGTCCCCATATGAATTTTATGGAGACTACGTGTCACCATTGGGATTTATTTGAAATAATAATAAATATATTTGGGAACATTGCAATAAAATAAAATATGACATTTAAATTTAATTAGAGTTTAGACAAGGAAGATTTGTAGTGGGACTTTTCTAATATAAACAAATAGTAATTAAAATGTCATAGAATGATTTTAGACATAAAATTAAATTATTTAAAAAATTATTTAATATAAACAATTAATCATTAATAAGATACACAATTAATAGATATTATTAAAATAAAAGAAATAGATAATAATTATATTAAATAATTAAAATTCATAGGAGAAGTAAAAATAATACCCAACAATTTAATGAAAAATTTTCCATAGCAAAAGTGATCAAAGAATAATTGAATTGGGTGTTAAAAGAATTAATTTGCAATTGATCTAGTAATGAAACAATTTAAATCAAAAGGAGAAAAATCACGCCCGTGACAAGTCACGGGCGTGACTTTTATCTCTCACGCCTGTGAGAGGGAGACGAAAACATGGGAGTCACGATCGTACCGTGTTACGATCGCGACCTTGAGACTATCGCGATTTTCTGAAAAATTTCGGGAACGAGTTGTGATTGCGACTTTGCGAAATTCTGGGATTGTCGTGATCGTACTGTGTCACGATCGCGACTTCCCAATCATATATCTTTACTTCTAAACAACATAACTTTCAATCCAGAAGTCTAAAAATTACAAACTTTATATCGTTGGAAAGCTAAGAAAAAGATCTACAACTTTCATGAAGACAATTTTGTCTAATTCAGCCTGTATCAATATAGTTTATTCATTTAAGTAAAGATTACCATTTCAATCAAAATTGTACACCAATTCTGCAAAAATTGTACACCAATACTGCTATCTTATAAAGTCCATAACTCTTGCAGCTGAAGTCCAAAAATTTCAATCTTTATACCATTAGAAAGCTAAAAGAATAATCTACAACTTTTATGAAGATCACTTAACCTAATTCTACCTATATCAATGCAATTTATTCCTTAAAGTTTTAGATCACATTTTTATCCTCTTCTTTGTTTTTCAATCATCTGATCACAAACATTTCCAATATAAATTCCAAGGGACCCGAACCAACATTCAATTTCCTACATACCAAAACTCCTTTGATACACAATTTACTTCAAACAAGTCTATCCAAAGATCTCCCAACACTCAACACACAGCCAACTTAATAGAAGAAAAGAAGCTGCATATACATCTATATATACATATATCAGAAATTCTGCATTTTCACTGTCAACTTTCATTGTCAATTTTTACTGTCAATTTGCAACAACAAAGCTGATACGCATCTTCATACATCATATCACAATGTCATATCAGTATCATGGTTACAAAATACATACAGAAATATTTATGCTGATATGCTTCAAAATCACCAAAAATGATTCACACTAACTTAGTTACAAGAATATGAAATTCTTGGAGGTTGCCAAAAACTTTGCAAGGGCTCAGTTATGATCTGCTGATTCTTCACCTGAGGAGTAGAAGATTTATAGGGTGAGCCGGAAAGCTCAGTGGCTAATATATTTATAGCTGGTGATAATGAACTACACACAACACAACACATCATCACATAGAACATATTGGCTGAAATTTATCATCAAAGCATAACACTCAAATTGCATTATAACTTGACATATCAAAAATGCAATGCACAACATAATGGCTCGAGAGTTCTGTGGGACGAAACGGTGAAACTGAAGTTTACACCGTGAAACAAAACAAGTCCGATTTTTCAGGATCTCGTGGCCACAAGCGGGCAATCGGGAGAAGACTATAGGTCATCATGCACAAGACTAACGAAACGGATTCCTCTCTTGCTCACATAATAGGTTTTTTCGATGCTCATTCATTTCATAATATATTCATGCTTTCATGCTTCATAAATTTTTTGTTTTTCCTTCACACAAAAGTAACAGAATTTTTCGCAAAGCAACATGATATACATTCACAAAAGATCTTTCCCACATTCACAATCAGTAAAACAAACATATTCATCATACATACACATAAATTTTAGCTCATCATCACAAAACTATAAACATATTACCCACCTCTTTATTTAATACTTCCAAGAGTTAAGCTTGCTCTTGATGTCGATATTCTTGGTTCCCTAAGAACAAACATATTTGATTTAATCAACACACATGCATGAAGCTTTCCTTAACCCTAGCTATCCATAAATAAACTTACACGCTTAATCTATTCTTAATTCTATCTAACAAGAAAAACTAAGATCTAGTTAAGGTTTATAAAAATGTAAAGAAAACATCAACCTCTTGTTCTTCTTCTTTCTTTCTTCATCTTCATTTTCTTCATATAAAACCTACCTTTTCTACTTCCTTAATGTATCAAAACAAAAAGAATAAACAAAGAAGAACTCACCTAAACTTTTCCTTCTTCTTTCTCCTTTTTCTTTCTTTCTCTCTCCTTCCCTTTCTTTCTCCTTCTCTCCTTCTAGGTTTTTTTCCACGACTCTCTCCTTCTTTTCCTCCTTAACACACACGACTCCTCCTCTCTTCTTTGTCTTATTAATTTAAGACAAAAGTTTTGAGTTTCCAATTTTACCCTTCCTTATAAAAGAAATTCCTACTAACTCCTCCACTTTATTTTACTTCCTTCTTTTTAATTCCTACCACCATATAAAATTCTTAATATACCATATTTAAATTCCAAAATTTTCTAATTCATAAATTCTCATTTATTTTCATGCTTAATAATAAAATAAAATAAAATAAAAATATAAAAATCCTAAAAACGGGATCCAACATATGTGGTCTAACTTTCCTCCTCGTGTGAGTCCGTAGGCCTATTGCAAATTTAACACATCTCAATTTATTGTCAGCGAATGTGATTAACAAAGAAAGATATAGGCACATGTATAGGGATGGCAAAGAAGTTATTTAAAGGAACATTAACAATTGCTCATGGTAGCTTATGATGCTCCCAATACAAGAGACACTTAAAGTTGTGTAATGGCGAACTACATGACGTTAAGGAGAATACATATCCAGATTTGTGACACTAAAGATTGGGACATATTAGTGACAAAGAGATAAAATTGCTAGTTGACAAATCATTTATCCCTGCAAAAACCAATGTTTCTCTTAACCCATGTGATCATTGTGTAACCAAAAAGCAACATTTAATTTCATTTAATAAAAGTTCTACTAAAAAGAAGGCTAAGTTAGCGTTGGTGCATTCTAACATGTGTTATCCCTTCAAGATAGAGTATTTGGGTGGTGACAAGTACTTTTTCATTTTTATCAATGATGTTGTTCGTAATAATTAAGTCTTTATATTAAAAACTAAAAGTCAAGTGTTCCAAATCTTTATAAAATTTTATGTCAAAGTGGAAAGAGACATGGAAAAGGTTGAAGTGTCTCTAAACTAATAATAAATGTGAGTACACCTCTAACAAGTATAAGGAATATTATGTGAGACATGACATATGACTTAAGAAGACAAAACTTGATACCTTACAACAAAATGATGTTACCTAGAGAATTAATAGAATCATTATAGAGAAGGTTCGGTGTATGCTTCGAATGTCCAATCTGCTGAAGTCCTTTTGGGGTGAGGCAATCTGAACCATAGTAAATGTGATCAACGAAACTCCTTTGATCCTTTGGGTCTTAATGTTCCCAAGAAAGCATAGAAAGGGAATGATCTGATTTGTACACATTTAAGGGTGTTTGGTTGCAAAGCTTTCAAGCATGGACCGAAGGAGCAAAGATCAAAGCTAGATTTAGAAAATACTACTTATAGATTTGTTAGATATGGTGAAGGAAGGTTTGGCTATAGGCTCTATAACCTCACAAAGCAGAAGA
This sequence comes from Erythroxylum alaternifolium, assembly GCA_027478495.1. NCBI lineage: Eukaryota > Viridiplantae > Streptophyta > Magnoliopsida > Malpighiales > Erythroxylaceae > Erythroxylum > Erythroxylum alaternifolium. The sequence goes on from JANIIA010000190.1 coordinate 33,274,341, forward strand.
TTGTTAGAAGTAAGGATGCAATCTTCTACAAGCATAAGATGGAGCAAATCACATCAAAGAAAACAAGTCTACTTTCAACAGTTTATATTTCAGTAATGTAGATATTACCCTTGTTCCTACTTTTGTTGATCAGCCTACTTGTAAAAAAGGTAAAGGATATCAGCTGACACATGATGGTAATGATCAGGTGCAATATGATGGAGATGAGTTGTATAAGCCACATCCTTAGATGATATAGATAAGGTCTATAGGCATAATGAGTAGGGGGAGCAACTTGCTCAAGTGTTGGAAGATGTCCTACTTTAAGTTCAACTAGAGTGAAGAAGCCTTCACTAAATACCCTAGTTCAGAATATCTCATAATCACTATTGAGAGGGAGCCAGAGAATTTCCAAGAAGTGCAACCACTTAAAGACAAAGACTTTTAGCTCATGACAATGTAAAAGGAGAAGGATTTTTTAAAGATTCATGCAGACAAGAATGGTACTGATATATTAACAAAGGTAGTTTCCATGAGTAAGTTGAGCTTTCTAGCAAGCTCACATAGATGACTTTTGAGTAATTAATAGGGTAATTGATTTGTCATCTTAACATGTGCTAGAGAGAGATTACTGTGGGTTCCTGTAATTTTACTAAATTTGGGCTTCAGAAGTTTTAGTTATCTTCATGGATCAAATTAAAAAGAATGAAAATTGAGCAATTTCAAGGCAGAATTTGATGATTGAAAGTTGTTTTTGGAGTACATGTTCATATTAAGGTTACTCACGGCCGTGTCAAAAGTATACATGATCGTGTGGATGAAATGTAAGCTTGTGTAATACTGTATGAGATGAATGATGACGTTTGAGGATATACATATATATACCCTTGTGGAGTCAGACATACACGCTTTTGAGGTTTAAAATTCGGATAAAGTTACTACATATGGTTGCCCCTTTTAAGATCAAAAGAGAAGTTTGAAAGACAAAAGTTACATGAGGCCTAATCACTCAACAAAAGAAGAGTTTCATAGTTTTAAAAAACTAGATGAGCGATTCTCAGCATATGTTTTTTAAGGTGTTCTTAGCCGCAGGTGGAGGCCATGTTTAAAAATTCTTAAACCAATTGAAGGTTTTGAAAACATATCGATTTTGAGCTTGTGCATTTTGTTAAAGAGAGCTTCCTACAGGTGTTAAATTTGTTTAAAATTTCCTCTTCACCAACTATTTGGGAATCTCCCACTAAATGGAAAATCATCAAAGCCCTTTTGTAATCTCTCTCACAAATCATTTTAGCTAATGGTTCTGAAATCTTCTTTTATAATCATGACTGAAAAAGGCACATCTTACTCCTATGACATGATTAAAAGATATATCGCATAACAAATATTTGTAGAAAGTAATGATATATTTACCAGACAAATACATCTAACATAGCGAATCACTCAAATAGGGATGTCAATAGGTCGGGTCGGGCTCGGGCCACCCCGAGCCTGGCCCGGCCCGGCTACAAAAATGGCTGGCCTCGGGTTGGCCCATGGCCTGCACTGGCCGGGATGGTCCGGCCCGCAGTCAAAGCCAAACCCGACTCGTTTATATTTTTTTAATATTAAAAAATACAAAACGACGCCATTTTGTCGGACTGAGCCGGACGGGTCGAGCCGAAATTGACATGTCTACACTCAAATGTACTTTTAGAGTTGGTCAAATGTCAAATATAAACATAAAGTGATAAATAATTTATAATCTTATCCAATATCTTAAAGAATATAAAATATGAATCAACTTTAATATACTCTTACTTAGTAATAAAAATTATAAAAATATTATCAAATATAAAAATTACTAAAAATCTAATTTTAATAGATTCTTATGTAATAATAAAAGTATAAAGAATATTATTAAATAAAAAAATTACCAGAAAAGACAAAATAACCTTAAAACAAATTAAACAATAGATTTTAACTTCCAAAATAAATTCAACAGAATTAACTCAACTGAGTACATCATTGAGCTTTTGATTGATATATAATAAATTCTAAAATTTGATGAAAATCAGAAGTCATGTTCGCCACTTAAGACTTCTAAACCTTTCAATATGAACTTTTAACATTCAGCTCGTGTGAAGAACTCATCTACTATTTGTCGCACGTCAAAATGTTATGGAGGGGTTGCCTAGCTCATCATGGCACATTCTTGCTGTCTAAATCTAAGATGTGTAGAAATTGCACCATTACACTTTGATTAAAGAGGACAAATCTCGCCTAAACTTATCAAATCTCTGGCAAGTTCATAACAGGTACAAATTCCTCATTCTAGAAGACTATAGTGGAACACATTAATTTCAATGAGGCCCATTAGTATTTGAATAATAACCACAATCATGAACTTGATGGCAAGATCTTTTCTTTTGTTTTTCTTCTTTTTATCATGTGGGGATGATGTGATTAGATTTTCTTGCTTGATGTTTGTCTCTTGTGATCCACTCCATCATTAGATATGAGTAAACCTTGCATTTTATAGGATTACAAATGTTATTTGTTTCGAACACTACGAAAGGAAAGAAACCCCTTTTTACACCTATTATATTTATACCAAATTGAACTGCACCATAAAATATTATTGAAGTCTAGGGCTTATGTTTTGGGCCAGCTGATTGAAGTCTCAAAACCTTAATTCCTTCACTGATCTGTGACATTGGTAGGCTAGGAGCCGACTACTCCTAGCTTGGAGCCCGTGACAACAATCATGCTCGACCCTTCATTTCGTAATCAGCTATACATTCCAAGTTCGAGTGTTAAAACGTAACGCAAATTTTATTGCATACCAAACTCTAGGTTTATAGCTTTTGTTCGTCATCCCTTTTAGAAATCAATACAAAAACTCCAAAGTTTAACAATATCCACTGTTACTCTTTGTTTGAATAGTGTTGAACATATTTGTAGACAAATTTCAAATTTAAAAACTTAATTGAACAATAGTTTAACAATAATGTTGAACATATTTGTAAATCCTACGGGCGAACCATCCCAAAAACTAGCTTGAAGGGTTGGAGAGCCACAAGCCTATAAATTCTATATCAGTTCTCTTTTATTATCGATGTGAGACAATTAGACTGTAACCTTCCACAATGCTTCGCAGCCTAGGTATTGGCAAACTAGCTGTGCGCTAGACCTTTTATAGCCTAGGGCGATCATTATTATACTGGCGTTATCACTCATGTACTCACGGTTTGGCTGTATGCTAGACCTTTTCTATTTTCTAGCGAATATTGCAATACCGGTGTCATCACCCTTGAGTGTGGTACGAGGATTTAAAGGAGTAGTGTTAGCTTTGATACCAATGGTTTACGGCCAAATTGTCCCACATCGATAATAAAAGAGACTGATGTGAGGTTTATAAACTTATGGGTTCTCCCACCTTTTAAGCTAGCTTTTAGGCATAGTTCTCCCATAAGACTTGTAACAATTAGTATCAGAGCGAACACCACTCCTTTAAATCCTCATGCGACAATTACAGGTGGTGACGCCAATATTGCAATGTTCGCCCGGGGTTAGAAAAAGTCTAATGGACAGCCAACTTGTGGGTACGTAAGTGATGATGCCAATATAGCAGTTTTAATCCAAGATTAGAAAAAGTCTATAGGATACAGCCAGCCCGTTAATGCCTGAGTTGCGAAGCATTATGGAATGTTACGGTCTAATTATCCTATATCGGTAATAAAAGAGACCGATATAAAATTTATAGGTTTATATGTTCTCTCACCTGTCAAGTTAATTTTTAGGCTCGGTCTTCCGATAAGCCCTGTAAGACATTTTGATTGTACCAAATTAACTTGCTCACATAAACATGAGTGAGCTGCTCTTCCTCGACTGGTCTGAAGGTCACTAGCTACTCACAACTCTCTCTTCAATTATAACTTGCGTGCTGGATGACAAGTAGTATCGATTAATTAGAGAACAACTTGGGATATCTCGTGCCAGGATTGGCCGATGACATTGAAGATGGAATCTCCCGATGCATGCTTGTTTGTATTTGTAAGTGGTTGTAGGTTTCCTTTTTTAAACTGTATGCTTTACAATGCCACGACCTCTTTCAATTGGTCCTTTTCCTAGGAGTTTGCACACTCCAATACGTAAATGGGACTTTGTAATTATCCTTTCTTTTAATTTTACACTTCAACATGTTCTCTATTCTAATTCTTAAGCCATCTAAAGATAAAGAAGAGGGTTCATTTCGTACTTAATAACCATCATTGAATTATTAGTTGACTATGTAGATTATGTAAAGTGTGGATTAGTTGTGTACTTATGTACTGGTGGTTGGAAAGTTACCAACTAGGAGTATATCGTGATGTTGATAATTTATTAATCATTATATTATTTATCCACAAACCAATTTTTTATTATAAAAAATAAAAATTTTGGTCCTATTTGACAATTAGCTGATTCTATCACAGGCTCGACCCTTGGCAAGGGCGAACTAGGCCTGTGCCCAGGGCCCCCTAATTTGGTCTGTTCTTTCGAGCCTATAACTTCCTGTAGGAACTAGCTGTTTTCCTGCACATAGAGGTAAAGTCAAGGGGCTCAGATCTTCTCTTTCGCCCTGGCTTACAAAACCTCAGGACCCCTATTCTATCAGCTGTTAGCTGACAACTGATTATATTAGCTGATTTGACCAGCGGATCGCATTGGCTATTTATTAGAGATGTTTGATAAAATTAGTTGTTTAGTATTAGCTGTTTATGTGTAAAATGATTTATGAGTGCATGACTTCAAAAAATTATAAAAATATGAATATTATAATAAAATTTGTGAAATTAAGACTATATTAATTAAAAAATATAATTACTCTATTTTCAATGTAGTGTAATCTAAATTCTAATATCTAATACATCTATAATATTTTATCAAGATGAATACTCAAATGTATGCTATTTCCTTTCTTTTTAAAAGAATAACATAATTGGATACATATAAAATAACTATTAGTATATATTGTAATTTATATTCATCTTGAATTTTTGATAGATAAATAAATAATTTATTATAATTTCAGAACTTAACATAATTTTTATTAGAACAAGGCTCCTACGTGAAGAAATCTGTCCAAAAGAAATAAAGAATGCTTGACTTCTCAGTCTTTCGATGTACAAAGATCCTTTCACATTGCACTATTAAATGACTTTATAAAAGTATTTCTTATGAATAAATTGTTTCAAACCAGAAATCAGACTATAAGTGAGAAAAGAGAAGAGACTAAATCGACTTTAATATAAAAAATTTCAGCTGAAATATTAAAACGCTCATGTTGGTTAGCTTCTTTAAATTTAGCTGGTTGGGTTGAATAAACCAATCTAATTAACTGATAACTAAATAGTTTAAATAATTTTTTATAAAATTAACTAATTACTTTGAGTCAATCAGCTTTTTTTTTTTAACCTGATAAGCTATCATCGAAACGATTCCTTTAAATGCAATAAGTACTACGAGTTAATGTCTGTGACGCAAACTTTAACCTAAAGCCACTTAAATTTTCACCCAACATAATCGACTAGATCACTAGGGCTAGGCACAAGGAACGAGCAGAAAAGAAGGCAGGGCCATTTTTGAATTGAAGACCCTCTGAAAACACACAGATTGTTGCTCTTATATTCAACGGCCCAACCTACACGCCGAAATGAATGGGGTCCAGTTTTTTGTTCGAAGTCTTCCCAAATGATCACACCCCTCACGTCAGGTCATGTCCACGCAAATTGGCGTAGAACCAACCAACGACGGTAGGCCCAACCTGCTCTGTCCCTACGAAGACGAATCACCCATGTCAATCCAACGGCCATTCACGCAACGTTTAGAAACACACGGTGCAGATAGAGGGAATCCAGGAGATTTTGACACCGCCGCCAAGCTGTCCACCGTTGGCCGTTAGGTGGATTCAAACTGATTCTTTTGTTTAGGTCTAAACCGTAGCATATGATGTCTTTTTTATATGTATATATTTGCAAAAAGACTACATGTTAGTTTATATTTAAAGGTCGGGAATGACTCACGCGCACCAATCAGCCCGGTGGCACGTGTTCGGCGCTCGGGGAAGCTCAGGGGCGGCGGTCCCCCCCTTTCCTTCTTTGGTAGTGATCTAATTTTACATGCAATTCTTATTTGTGACATCCTTTTCGCTTTAAATTGAGTAGGGTCTAGTGAAAACAAAATAGAAAATATATAGTTCTCATTTTTCTACTGTGAATCGGTTCTAAGACTCCACAAAATTTTTAGAGTTCAAGTCAATTAAAAGGTTTTTTCTTCTCTATGCAATTTAATTCTTATATAGAGAACGAAATAAAATTTTTATATAATTCTTTTTAATTCTAAATTAACCAATACCAACTCCAATTTTTTTTAATTTTATTTCTTTTCATCGAGTTAAACATGTAATGGATTATTTAAATTTAATATTTGAGGTTGAATTAATATGAATTTTGATTATCAATATACAAAGAGTTAGGCTTATTTAAAAGACAATTCTAAGCAAAAACAAATAAAGTTTTTAAAATTCTGATTTATAATTATTAGAACGAATTAGAGAACAAAGGTCCAATTACCGCAGTAAAACTTACCTAACTGAAATCCCATTATACATGTCTCAAATTCAACCCTTACCTCACATCTGATAACTATGTCGTAAGCAAGTTTTAAAAAAACTGCCTGGGCGGCAACATTGAGGGTTCTGGAATGTAATCTAACCATTTTTTCTTATGTCATGAACATAAAAAAGCAGAAACATATGATATTTCTTTTTTCCAAGTCCTCGTTCTATGTGTGACGCAACGCAAGAGCTAACTCACTTCTGCCATAACCATGGTAAATCCCAAAATGATTACACTCAAAAGACCATTGTTTGCGGTCTTAATATGGGAGGTTTAAGCAATAGAGACGAGTTATTAAAAGTCTCTTTACGCCGGATGTTATTGAGTTAGTCTAAAGTTTCGTGTACGGACAAAAAGCATTCATTAGATTAGAAGTTATTCTATCAATTAAATTAAATAGAACTTCTATTATTATGGGTTACCTTCTCACAATAAGCTATATTATTGTGTATTATTATTATATAGTTTTGTATTTTAGGGAGGAGAGAATCTCACATTTGCATTAAAAATTGAAGCAAGAGGTCTGCTGCTTGCAAATATTCGGCTTTGTTTTGGACCTTTTCTCCTTATCCGTATTTCCGGAACTACCCCTTCGGAGATGCACAGCCAAAGGACAACCCTTGGGGGGTCCTTGAAAGCCGAGTCAGGGTTGGCGGTGCGGTCAGGCTCGGACCACAATGCGCCACCGTGTTCGCCTGGCACTTGGCTTCACTGGCCCACGTCTGCGGTGCCCGAGGCCACCCACAACAACTGTTTTCCCGTTACACTTACCCCACTATTATTAATTTCTGCTTCCTACCACTTCCATCAATTACGAGGTCTTATTTTTGTCAAACCATTTTGTCATTTTGTTCGAATCATATACTCTTAAACTTTATAACATTATTATCCTAACCTACGCAAATATGTAGTGTTGGAACCTGCCATTAGACATCAAGCTACCATCACCATGCACATTTCCGAATATTATATATTGTAAATAACCTTAACATACATATATTAATAATATGATTTTTTAAAAGAGTAACAGGTACAAATTGCTTCTTTGTCTTATACTCTCATAAAATAGGGAGCTTTTTATATTATATAATATGATTTTAGAAATTAAATGTAAATGACAACCCTTATTATTATGATCGCTCCATATTTATATAATTACATATATTCATAGTATATACATGAAAAAACAATTTGGTGTATAAAAAAAGAGAAGCTTTACAATTATAAATTATATAAAAAATTGAATGAAGAATAAATAAATTAAAGTGAGACATCACATTCGGTATCAAATAATCAAAGTAGAATTAAGTTATCATGCAATAACGGCATCTAAAAAAGTCATTTAATTAAAAGAAATAAAATAAAAGGTAAAACTTGATCTTAAAAACGAAAGAATGTTCTATTTAATTTCTAACCATCCGCAACAGACACAATAACTAAAAGCTACGGCTGGCTCCCCCACGGAAGTACTACAACCCTACCTTCAAACGACACAATCTCTCTCCGTGTAAGAAGCAGCGTCCGTTTATACTTTACAAAACGACGGCGTGAACTGTTTGTCAACAGTGAATGGAGGGCGTTTCGGTAACTTCAACTGATTCACCACGCTCTTCTCTCTCTCTCTAGCTCTAGTCCTCCCAGGCTCTTTGGCCATTCATTAGCTTTCTGTGAGGTCCTTTTACTCTCGGCCAACAAAACCAAAACAACTGTTCCGAGAGTTGTTTCTTTAATCCTGAACGATCTCCGATGGTATATTCCTCTTCTCCGACATGGGCTCCGGTGCTTTGACCATCACTCCTTTGCCGCTCCGGCAGCTCTCCATGTAACCACCCTTGTTCTTTGTGTTTCAGTACGCTTGCTTTTTGAGAAAAAAAAAGAGATCTCTTTTTTTCTTTCCGTTGAACTCAGTTTCTGTTTCTGTTTGGTTTTGCTCTAACCTTTTTGTGTCTACTCTGTTCTATCTTTGACATGCTTCTTCTACTCCTTCCTGTTGATTTTGAGAAGTTTGGTTGCTTCTTCAAAACTTCTAGTCGATGCTTTCGTGCGCTTCTTTGGTGACTATCGATTAAAATGAAATTTCTTGACCGTATTAGATGTTCGACGATGTTTTCGAACATTGTTTTTCTATTTTTTAAGTTGAAGAGCTGCTTTATGATCTTGTTTCAATATCTTATACTTGAAAGAGACGACCGGAATCGAAATGGATTTGTAAGCTCTTCTTTATTTCTTCTTTTGTAGAAGTAACGGGAACTTTTGACTGTAGTTGGTTTGCGTTCTGGGATTTTAGCTTTGTATATGATTATAACGATGATAATGGCTTCCATATATATAGGAAATGAAATATGACTACTACTTCTGTGGAAGATGGAAATGATTTCTATTAATTCTGGGTGTGTTGAGCATCGCTGTTTTAGATACTTCGTTCTTTATTTAGGTTGGCGTTAAGTTCTGAAATTGAGTTGGTGCAACAAACAAATGATGTGGGAAAAAATAGTGATACATGTATAAAACTGTATCATTTTTACCTACGACATGTTCCTCGTCCTCTTAAGTTTCCTTCACTGATGTCGTGTTTCTTTTACTGTTCTTAGATTGTACTGTACTATAATGGCTTTCTTGGGTTCTGTTTCTTTTTTCCGTCTAACAATTAAGGAATTCATTCATTAATGATTTCCCTAATTATATGATCGTGGCTTTCTTTACTGTTCATTGAATGATGGTAAATGGGGACTTAAGTTGGTTATTGGTTTTACGTTTTGGCCTTGCAATATTTTTTTCTTTGACTTCCTGCTTCTTTTACCTTATATTTTCTTTGCTTACACTTTCTGGAGTTGGATGTGTTGATGTCTAGCATTGAAGATTTATTTGCTAGCTTGGGAAATTTTAGGAAAATCTAAAATTTATCGTTCTGTGTTATGTTTATTCAGGGGATTGTTCCATCAGGCGAAAGCATTCAGTTGTAATCTATTTCTCTTATGTACATTATTTTCCCTTGCTACATATGGACTTGGCACAGCAGATGGAATGCAGAAATCAGCAGAATTTGGTGCATGTGGGATCTATGGAGGTGATCAAGGAATTGGTTTTCAAGATTTTGTCTTTTCTGATGCAAACTTTAGCAATGCTGTCGGAACTCCAAAATCCCATGTTAACATTGAGACTATTTGTGCTGATTCTGATTCATTCTGCTTTCCTTCGACGTTGCCTGGTTCTTCATACAGAGAGCACAAGCTTGAAGTTGGAGGTCTAGAAGTTGGTAGGCATCAGTATGATAGTCAAATTTCAGTAAGATCAAATGTCGATAATGGAAAGAACAGTAACAAGAGTTGGTCATCAGATTCTGGTATTTTTGAGCTGCTGAATGGCGATACTGTTTCTTGTTTTTTGAATGTCAGAGGAGTTACTGATGAATTATCATCTGTGCAAACTGATCCTGTGGATCAATACGATCCTTCTTCTTGTAGACACCCTTTACGAAGCCAGAGGGGGAATGTTAGGTTGAATGGAAACTCTGAGATGATGCAATCTAGTTCTTTTGGTACTTCTCCTTCACCCCATGTGGAAATAGACCCCCCTGTGCTTGACTGGGGAGAGAAACATTTATACTTACCCTCTGTAGCCCTTTTAACTGTGAGAAATACATGTAATGACAGCATTTTACATATCTATGAACCGTTTCTTACCAATTTACAGTTTTATCCCTGTAATTTTAGTGAAATTTTGCTAGGACCTGGTGAAATAGCTTCAATTTGTTTGGTATACTTACCAAGATGGATGGGTTTGTCCACAGCTCACTTGATCTTGCAGACAAGTGCTGGTGGCTTTCTGGTGCAGATTAAGGGTTATGCTATCGAGTCCCCTTACAAAATTAGCCCCATAGTGACCTCTGGTGTTCCTGCAGATGGACAGTCAAGTAGGAATTTGTCCTTGTTTAATCCCTTTGATGAAACCCTTTATGTGAAGGAAGTGAGTGCGTGGATATCCTTTTCTGTAGGGAATGTTTCCCACCACATTGAAGCAATCTGTAGAAGGGAAACTATTGAGAATTCAAATCAGCTTACTGTATTGACTGCTAATGATTGGTTAGTTGTGAAGAATGGCCAAGTTGATTCGCCGCTAATGGGTATCAGACCTCTGGAGAATTGGGAGATTGGACCTAAAACCAGTAGAACTATTTTAGAGATTGAGTTCTCATTTGTCACTGAAGGAATAATCGCAGGTGCTTTTTGTATGCAATTGCTGAGGTCTTCTCAAGAAAAGTCTGATAAGTTAACGATTCCTCTGGAGGTTGATCTTGACAGAAAAGTTGTTTCTGATGGAACAACAGGTTCTCTTTCAGGTTCTCTTGAGGTGTTAGTGACATGCAATGCCAACCGAACAGCTTTTGTGGTCATCTCTTTGAGAAACCATGGACCTCATGTATTGAAGGTAATGCAAATTAGTGAAGTTGCAGCAAGGAAGGTTTTCCAGATAAAGTATGTTGAAGGCTTGCTTCTTTTCCCTGCCAGTGTAACAAAAGTTGCCACATTGACATGCAGTCAAGTGCTTGCAAACTTACGTGATTCCCCAACCAAAATGTCAAGTCTTAGCAAAAAGTGCAAATTGGTTGTTCTGACAAATGACTCTAGCAGTTCTCAGATTGAAATCACTTGTCGGGATGTATTGGATGTTTGTCTGGGAGCTCAAAAGGATTCCACTGTTGGATGCAATCACAGTCCTGAAAGTTATGCAATTTGCAATAGGGATCCAGGATCCTTGGATAGTAGCATGCAAATTTCATCACAAAAGAAGGTAAATTGATTCTGATAGACATTTCTTGTTTTTGATATTCTTGATGCATAATTGTGAGGATTTAAATTTTTATCAGAGAGATTTACCAGAGTTATATATTCTTTCTCATCATATGGATGGTAATATTTCTAATTCTGTAAAAATACATCAGGAGAATGTCTGACAACCTTGGTTTATATTTTAAATGCTTGTTTTCTGGGAGGGTAGCAAGCAATATAAGGTGTGTCTTTATTCCAATTAGTTTAAAGACAAAGTTACAAAGTCGAGGGGAACTGCTTGTTAATATAAGGACAAAAAGTACTTTATTTTTTTCCTTCTAGAGTTCAACAGCTCTTGAATGAGATTTACATGATCACTAACATCTTTAGCTGGGGGGTATCAATATTTTATTAGTTAGACTCGAGTCAATAGAGGAAGGAAAAATCTTCAGGATCATGTGGTTAGTAGAGTTTTTAAACTGGTTCACCAGTCTGCTACTGTGTCCTGTTAGAATCTTGAGTTGTCTACAACAGTTGTAAAGATCTGGTTTGTTTTTGTAATCTTCTGTTGGAAAACGCCATCCTTCCAGATTCTTTTCCCTACCTTGCCAACTCCTAGAACATTGAACCTCCGGGAGGTTTTGGGGTTGTGAGTGGGAGTGGGTTGAGTTCTGGAAAGGATAAAAGATTATCATTCTTTCGTTTTTATATCTTTGTACTATATGCGCACACATTGCACAATTGCATCTGAATCTGTGTTTGTTAGCCTATGTGACTATGTACTCTAGCATGTAAAGAAGCTAGTACGTCCCAAATGGCTTTGAAGGTGTCCATCCTAATTACTTGCAACTAAGGTCTCTCAGTATAGAATGCCCATATTTACATGTTCCATTTGATATTCATCGTGCATTGTGCTAAGGTTCCTTCCTGAATTAATGTTGAAGGCATTGGAGATGGCAAAAGTGGACGAGTATGTATTGGGCAATTGGAAATCTCAATGTACTACATATGGCATGTCTGTGCTCGATGATCAGGAGTTGTTGTTCTCAATGGTTGAAATTGGAAGTCGGGCCCCTAAGTGGATCATCGTAAAAAATCCTAGTCAAAAGCCAGTTGTAATGCAACTCATTCTTCATTCTGGAGAAATTATAGAGGATTGTAGGAAAGATGGAATTTTGCATCCCTCTTTTTCAAATAGTTTGCTTCATACCGAGCTTAATGCATCGACTAGTTATGGATTCTTGATGGAAGAAAGTTCACTTACAGAAGCTATAGTCCATCCTTATTGTAAAGCAGCATTGGGACCTATATTCTTTCACCCTTCAAGTCGGTGTGGATGGAGAAGCTCAGCTTTGATAAGAAACAATCTGTCTGGTGTGGAATGGTTACCGCTCCAGGGATTTGGGGGGTCTGTTTCTCTACTCTTGCTTGAGGGATCTGTGCCCATTCAAGAAATAGGATTTAGTCTAAATTTCACAATTCTAGATACTTTCTCTCCTCTGGGTGTGGTATTTCTCCTGAAAGAGGTCTCTTATGCTTGTTCTCAGCCATTGTCAAAAGAGCTGCATGTCAAGAATATAGGAGATTTGCCAGTTGTGGTGAGAAGAATTGAGATTTCGGGAACCCAATGTGGCTCGGATGGCTTCTGTATTCATCCTTGCAAAGGGTTTTCTCTTGAGCCAGGAGAGTCGAGAAAGCTTCTTATTTCATACAATGCTGATTTTTCTGCATCGATGGTACAAAGAGAGCTTGTATTGTTCTTGAGCAGAGGAATTCTCATAATACAGATGAAGGCAAGTATTCCCTTTCACGTATTTAATCTTTGTAGGAAGTCAGTGTTCTGGATATGGCTGAAGAAATTATGTGCAGCATTTGTCCTTCCTGCTTCGTTTATCTTTCTGATATGCTACTGCATACTTTTTCAATTGGTTGCACTTGGCTCAGAGAGCTACTCCTACAAGAATAGCAAATGTTCTGGTAATAACATAAGAAGTGCAGGAAAGTCTTCTCGTATGCAACGAAACTCAAAAAACAAACTCCCTCTTTCTACTGAGGTGGACAACTTCTTTAGGTCACGTGGTGAAGATAAATCCTTGAAACAGGCGGCTATGTATCTTAGAGATCAAGATGGACTGGCAGAGCAGGGAATGATCATTCAAACACCAGAACTAGGAAATCATAAACAAATTGACAATTTGATGTGCAATGACAAAGATGAGGCAATACTGGTAATGCCATCAAAATCTATGAGTGAGAATTCAGGCTCAGTTGGAGCTTCTCAGTCCTGTGAACTTACTGTTAGGACAGGAAAAGAGAGAGGCAGAAGGCGACGGAAAAGGAAGGGTGTTAATGCAGTTTTAACAGGACTCGTTGAAGTGTCAAGCAGTCAAAGTGGAAATTCTACACCTTCATCGCCCTTGTCACCTGCAATTTCTCTGGCCCCTAATGCTACATTGTTAGCATCTCCTAGTTCGGACGCAATTGAGGCTACAAGTCCTTTCAGTCAAGTGGTTAACCGGCATTGCAGGAAGGTTCAAGTTTCTGAACCTGCTTCTGGGGAAATTATATCAGAACCCAATGTCTCTTCCAAGTACTGCAATAACAGCTGCTTTTCTTCTACCATAGAGCAAACTTTGGTGCCAAGGAAAAGTTTAAGCAAACATGTTCTGTTACCTTCTGCAACATTTCCTAGTGCTGGTAGGTCTGCTTCCAGTATGCTTCCTTCAACACTAGGTGCTTGTTCCACAATTGCTCCTCGTGCTCGAGCTCCAGGACCTAAAGTTTACAGTCAAGGAACTGATAATTTGGAAAGGAAAGCAGGGGACAAATATACATATGATATCTGGGGTCACCATCTTTCTGGCCTCCATTTAACAGACAATCCGAAAGATGTGCCAACAACGAAAACCGTAACAGTAAACAATTCCAATAGCTTCTTTGTAAACGATCCCCAAGCTCTTGTAGCAAAATCTAAGCCAAAGTATGTCAGCTGCTTTCAACCAGAGGGTTAATGTTAATTTTATTAAATAATCGTCTGGTGTTCTTGAGGTTCCGCCCATCGCTTTGCTCTTTTGACATGGATCACCTTGGTAACTAATATAAGAACAAAAGATGATTATAACTCCTAAAACTGTTTGGTATCAAGATTCAAGAACTTCTGCCGTTTCTATTCCATTCCAACGGTACCTTGGTAAATAATTTATATTCTGGAAAACAGAATGCTGCAGAAGGCAAAAACAGAGAAACATGCGGTTTTTACCTATGGATTGGATGGTAAGTTAAAAAGCCTTTGCAGAGACGGCAGATTGATGGGATCAAAATTGTTTCTTATAAATAATTATTTAGTGATTGAGATTCCGATATTCAACTATCCAAAACAGAAATGAATATATTGGCGTCTAACCGAAGAAAAAAGTCTCATCCACCAAAATCTCATGGGAACGTTACATGATAGCGGACTATCTAAATAAAACTTGTCCATTTTGTTTACGTGCATATAGATTCCTTGTTCCTGTTTTAGCTTCCCCGTATAGAAATGATTATAATCTAAATCTATATAACTATGTTAAAGTGAAAAGGCTTTATTTTTTTGTCACAGGATTTTTGTTCTTTGAAAATGAAAAGTTTCAACTAAACAAAATGTAACGGCAGAAACTATGGTATAATTAGAACCCCTATGCAGTGAATACCCTCACAGAAAGCAATAACCTCGTTCCCTTCTGAAGCAGGTGCGAAGGCTACCTTCTGTTAATATGCGAAACATGAATTGCCCTCCATCCTTGGTACTATCTCGCTTCCAGTGTACTCAAATCAATTGATATATGGCGGCTCCATCATCCTCTCTTCTTGCTCCTGGAGGTTGATACACGATACTGGTCGGGTACTATTGCTTGTATATTTGGCCCAATTTGAATTGTATGCACAAATTTTATGTTCCATCCTCTTCTATGAAGTCATTCATCTATTTAATTGCTGAAGTTGCATGTTATGGGATCTGCGGAATTCTCCATTACAGCACTGTTTCTGGGCTGAGGTGTCTCTGATGAATAGCCGTTTCCTTATATAATTGATTGTCATATCAGTTAATCTATCTGCTGCATAGGATTCCTTTGTGAAGATTCTTCTATTCCTTTCCCCCGTATGTTATAAAATCGTGTCGCTTAGGGTTAATTTTGCTACTAACACCGTTTAGCTCCCCCTTTTTTTTTTTGCCTGCTACACCATGTATGGAATCACTGCTGCGAAAACTTGGGTTAAGTTTCACCAATAATAACAAATTCACCTTTAGTACTATTGCCTTGGTGAATAGAGTGTAAACGATTGTACTGAAAAATCACACAAAGTAAATTCCCAAGAAAGACTGAAGGGGTCACAAACGATTCCACTTAAAATCCTATCTCTTAGATAGAATTTTCCTAGATATATAATTTAATAGCACAATAATTCACTATAACTATACCCGATAATAGCTATTAAATAGATAAATAAAGAATATCAGAATTTAATAAGGTTCAGCCAATTATGCCTACTTCTTTGAACACTGCTAAATTAATATTTCACTTATTTTGAAGCCAAAGATTCCAAATGGAAAGAACTGAGATGATTAACAAGATGAAGAAACCCTCCTTTTAAAACTTAAGGAGAGTCTCCCATTTTTACAATTTTCTAATATGGGAAATCAAAATATGTCATAAGTCAACAATTCTCCACATTGACATGTTTTCTAATCTTTTTTGTCAAAATCCTCTCACGAATGAAAATATCTTCAGTAGTGTCTCCAATTGCTATCAAATTCTCAAAATGTTAATCAAGTCCAAACAGTGTTTGAAATTGACTGCAGTCACCACTTTTGTCATCATGTCTGTAGGATTTTTAGAGGTCAGGATTTTCTTGAGTATTATTCCACCGTCTTCCAAAATCACTCATACAAAATGAAAGCAAACGCCAATTTTTTTTTCCTTACATGATAAATTTAGTTTTTTGTTAAATTAATAGAACTTTGACTATCACAATGTACTTTGACATGCTTCTGTCCAATTTCTAATTCATCAAGCAATCCTTGAAGCCAAATTGCCTCCTTCACAGCCTCTATAGCTGCCATATACTCTGCCTCCGTAGTTGACAAAGCAACTGTTAACTGTAAGGTAGACCTCCACTTGACTAGTGCCTTCGCAAGAATAAACACATGGCCAGTAGTTGATCGACATTTATCTAGATCACTAACATAGTCTGAATCATAATATCCAACTAAGCAATGACCACCTTTCTCATCCCGCTCAAACATTAATCCAATATCTATGGTATTCAGAATGTACCACAGAATCCATTTCACAGCTTACCAATGTTCCTTTCTAGGATCATGCATATACTTGCTCACAACCCAATTGTCTGTGAAATGTCGGGCCTTGTACATACCATAGCATACATCAAACTACCAACAACATTTCCATATGGTACTTTTGACATGTATTCTCATTCTGCTTCATTCTTTGGAGACAAAGATACACTGAGCTTGAAATGAGGAGTGAGCGAAGTACTGACAAGCTTTGATTTTTCATTTAAGCCAAAATGTTTTAATACCTTTCTCAGATATTGTTTCTGAGTCAAACAAAGTCTCCTCAATTCCTTATTTTTGCTTATCTTCATGCCGAGAATTTTCTTGGCTTCACCCAGATCCTTTATTTCAAACTCCTGATTCAACATAATCTTCAACCTCTCAATTTCTCTTTGATTTTTTAAAGCTATCAACATATCATCAACATATAAGAGAAGATAGATTTGAGATCTATCTTGGAGCTTACGAAAATATACACAATGAACGTATTTGCTTCTTGTGTACTTTTGCCCCATCATAAACTTGTCAAATTGCTTGTACTACTGCCTCGGGGATTGCTTTAATCCGTACAACGATTTTTCAAGCTTGCACACCATATTCTCTTTTCTAGCAACTTTAAAAGATTCGGGTTGAGTCATATAGATTTCCTTCTCTAAGTCTCCATGTAAATACATAGTTTTTACATCCAATTGAACTAGTTCTATATCAAACTATGATACCAAAGTCAACAAAATTCGAATGGAAGAATGTTTTACAACTAGAGAAAAAACTTCACTATAATCATTTCCCTCTATATGAGCATAGACTTTGGCCATCAACCTTGCTTTGTAGTGAACATTATTCTTGTCAGGAAATCCATCTTTCTTTGCATATGGTCATTTGCATTCAATTGCCATCTTTTCCTTTAGGAGACTAGCTAGCTTCCACGTCTGATTCTTATGAAGGGAATGTATTTCTTCATTCATGGCTATCCTCTACTTATTTTCTTCTGAACTTCGAACTGCTTCTTTATAAGTGATAGGAACGTCATCAATTTCAATTGGAGATGCATAAGCCACCATATTAGCATAACGAGTAGGTACTTGAATGTTCCTTTTTAGCTTTCTCAATACAATTGGAAATTGTTGTTGTGGAGGTTCTTGAGTTGAAACCTCTTCTTCAACTAGCTCCTCTTCTACCACAGAAGTTTCTGCATCTGCTTCATCATTTGTTGGGGGTAACAATTCTTCCTTCAAACTCTACTTGTTTTAAAGTATCATCTGTCTGCTCAATATTTTCAGTTGTCACCTTTCTTAACATGGTAGATTCGTTAAAAGTAACACCCCTACTGAAGATTATTTCTTTGACTCTAGGCACCAAAGACGATATCCTTTCATACTAGAGGTGATCCCTATGAATTTTTTTTTTACATATGGATCCAATTTTGACTCCTTAACATGATAGTATGTAGTGAAACTAAACACATGTAAGGAATCATATTTTGTAGCAGGTTTTCCAAATCATTTTTTCAAAGGTGTTTTACCACCAATAGTAGTTGATGGAAGGTGATTGATGAGATGACAAGCATATGTAACAGCCTCAGCCTAAAATTCTCTGCCCAAGATAGTATACACTGAACTTTCTCTAGCAATGTCCGATTCATACATTCTGTCACCCCATTTTGTTGTGGTATACTGACTGTGAATTGTCTAACAATACCTTCTTCTTCACAGGCTTTTAAAAATGGATCACTCTTGTACTTCCCATCATTATTTGTACGAAGACGCTTGATCCTTCTGCCTGTTTGAGTTTCCGCCATCTTCTTCCATCTGAGGAAAACTCCCAGTACTTTATCATTAGTATTCATAGTATGCACCCATATGCTTCGGGAAAAATCATCAACAAAGGTCACATAATAGTATTTTCCTTTCAAAGAAGTTGTTTTGGAGGGGTCTCCATATATCAGAGTGAACATAATCCAAAACAACCTTCGTATCATGGACTTTAGTGCTGAATTTCACTCTTGTTTGCTTCCTTTTGACACAATTCTCACAGAAGTCTAATTTGCAGGCCTGAACTCCTTTCAAAAATCATTGATTTACTAATATCTTCAAGGATTTTTTCACCTGCATATCCTAAGCGCATATGCTATAACCTGACTGCTTCTAGCTCTTGATCATTATTAGAAGCTATTTCTGTTGTTCCAATAACTGCGTTACCTTGGTAATAATACAAGTTATTGTTTTTTCGAATTCCTTTCATTACTGCAAGTGCACCAGAGATGACTTTCATTACTCCGTTTGTTGCATTTATAGTATAGCCCTTTGATTCTAGGACTCCTATAGAAATGAGATCCTTCGTCAAACTTGGCACGTATTTGATATATGTCAGAATCCTGGTTGTTCCATCCTGATTCCTCAAGCAAATTAAACCAATCCCATTTGTGGTGCAGAGATTATCATTTGCTGTGTACACAACTCCACCTTCTAGCTCTATAAAATTAGAGAACTAATCTCGATTGGGACATATATGATGGCTACAGCCTAAATCGAGGAACCATAAACTACAAGGGCTTATTAAGGATGTAACAACTAATGAAAGATCTGAGTCTGCATCTTCACATTTAGCAACATTCGAATTTGCAACAGCCTTTTCTTTATCAGGTTTGTTTTTATTCTTTAGCTTTGGACAATCCTTTTTCTAGTGCCCTTTTTTCCGACAAAGGGCACATTCATCTTTGCTCAATTTGACCCTCGCCTTTGATATCCCTTTCTTTCCTTTAGTCTGGCTTTGCGAACGAGCTCTAATTACCAAAGGTTCTGCTACTCCACTTATATGTTCTTCCTTTGCCTTCCTTCTCAATTCATGATTGTACAAAGCAGTTGTAACTTCACTAAGAGACACAACAACCTTCCCATAAAGTAAAATAGTTTCAAGAAACTCAAACTCCTCAAGAAGGTATCCCAACAACATCAAAGTTAGATCTTCATTTTCAAATGATATATCCAAATTCATTAAATTAGTAACTAACTAATTAAAACTAGTAATGTGATCATTTACAGTGGTACCCAAAACATAAGAAAAAAAATAGTCTCTTCTTCATATGGAGCTTATTCTGATTGCTTTTCTTCAGAAATTTCTCATCCAACGCATTCCACAATTTAGATGCAGAAGTTTCTTTCGAGAAAGCATACTTTTTCTCTCTAGAAAGACACGATCGAATTGTACCATATGTCCAATGATTTATAGTCTTCTAATTTTTATACTCAACATAATTTGGTTTCTTTTCTTCAATGACAATGTCAAGACCTTGCTGAAAAAGAGCGTCTTGAACCTCACTTTGTTATATGCCAAAATGACCCATATCATAAAAAATCTTCACCGTAAATCTTGCGTTTGTCACAGCAGTCCTTATTAGAATAGACGAGGTTGAAGCTGTCGACGTGGTTGGTGCGGTCGTATCTCTGAATTTTGTCATCTCTACTATAATTACTGTTCAATAGCTGTTAATGCAAAATGCCAATAGCCTAAGGAAAAAATCTTTTCTGATGTGGAAGATTAGACCATACTGTAACCACATAACATATTAAGAAAAAACCTTGGCTCTAACACCAATTGTTGCGAAAACTTGGGTTAATTTTCACAAATAACAACAAATTCACCTTTAGCACTATTGCTTAGGTGAATAGAGTGTGCACGATTGTATTAAAAAATCACACCAGGTAAATTCCTATGAAAGATTAGAGGGGTTACAAACAGTCCTACTTAAAATCTAACCTCCTAGACATGTAATTTAATAGCACAATAATTCACTACAATTATATCTGACAATAGCTATTAAATAGACAAATAAAGAACATCAGAATTTAACGAGGTTCGGTTAATTATGCCTACTTCCTCAAATACTATAAAATTGATATTTCACTTATTTTGAAGTGAAAGATTACAAATGGAAAGAAGCTAGGATGATTAATAAGATGAAGAAACCCTCCTTTTAAAACTTAAGGAGACTCTCCCATCTTCACAATTTTCTAATATAGGATATCAAAATGTTCATAAGTCAACAATTAGTAGTTAGGGAAGTCTATCGCATTTAGTTTTTTTACTAGTTCCCATACTTTTGATGTGTATGGATACTCAAAAAACAAGTGAATGGTTGTTTCCTCCTCTTGGCTATAGAATACGCATGCTCCAGATACTCTGATGAATTTCTTTTGCAGCTCCTAAAAAAGCATACTTGTGCCATACTAATTTGTGCCAAGATTGTAACACCCCACTCCCTCCGAACCCGAACCCGATATCGATGGTGATACCCGAATCCGTGCCCCGCGAGGGTGGCGTGTCACATCACTTAACACT
>JANIIA010000190.1:33325693-33354051 GCA_027478495.1 Erythroxylum alaternifolium
CCCAGGAAGCCCAAAACCTAAAGGAGCTGCGTTTGCGAGGCATGTGAGGTTGGTGAAAATGGAGCATGAAAAACTTAGAAAACATGCAACGTATCCTTTTCAAAAGGTAGTAGCAGAAGAAGTAGGAGAGAGAGAGAAGGCTGAAAGTGATCGTGAAGGGAGTACAAGTAAGAGACAGAAGGTGAAGAAGTTTTTAAAGAAGAGCTTATCAATAGTGAAACGAGGTGATAAAGATCACCAAACTCAGCCCAGAAATTTCAAACTTCTGAGCCAATTAAGCTTTAAGTCCATGAAATCAGAAGGGAGTGAATTGCTTGGAGTAGGATCAAAACTGGCATTTCTAGATAACAGTCCAAGGAGTGATTATTGGACAGCAACAAAATCAAGACTCTTTTCACGCCTTGGTCATAGTGCAAGATATTGAAGGATGATTTGATAGCCATATTGTTCCAACTATCAAAGACTGGCATTTATTTGATATTTCTTTCCAGATTATCCAAACCAAAAGAAGAAAAATAATTGAATTCCATCTAAAGAAGTTCACAAAAGGACTTCAGGTTTTTATATACATGATTTACTACGTAATAACTTCTTGCAATGTGTGGATTTTATTGTAATAAACCTTTTTTTAGCCAAGTTGCCAGTTGCCTAAAGATGAGTTCATCGTAGACTACAAACACTTACCGGACTATTGTTCACAGTGGCTTCGAGGACAGAAAGTCACCAAGTTCCACACTTAAGGTTACATAATTTCATTGCTCTTCTTCAATGATTTCCAACTAAAACTCGTACTATTCGTGACATAAATTTCCTAATCATATTTGCATCAATGGGAGACATTTTACATACATCAGAGTCACATGTCATGACCATGCAATCCCCTCCAAAAAAAATGCCAAAGCACAATGTAAGACACATAAAACTGACATCCCCACTTAACAGTTGAGCTACAAGACTCATTTCATATCTTAGACATGCTGTTTATATGATAGGCTACTCTGACTTGATTCCTAGAATCCATACCAGAACCATGGTGTGTTCAGGATTCTATTCCAAGATTTCACTTGGCCAAAGCTGCTTCCACTTGGAAATTTCTTCATTGTTATATAGCTTTCTGATTCCACCATAAAATCCATCAGCCTCATTCCCCTCTTCTCTATGGTCTTTTCTGTCAATTATTGTCTGTCTCCATCGTGAACCAGGAGTATATTGATAGAACTCTAACACTACGGTGTCTGCTACCACAAATTTAGTGATAATAAGTGTGAAAATTTTAATGTTATGTGTGAGGAAAAGACAGTAATCCAAGTATCTACAATTATGTCAAACATGTATTATGGGATTGCCCAAACATGATAAAATTATGGCAACAAATTAAAATTCTGGAGATGATAGAGATGTTCATATGTTTCATAGTTCTTTTGTTTTGTTAACCTTCACAAATTATGTGATTGTAATATTTCATAAACTTAGTAGTCGTGATCATAAATTGCTGCCATAAAAAAAAACACTAAGCCGATGATTGGACCGTCTCCTTTCTAGCTGATTTTTACAAAAGGAAATCCCACTAGAAACATTACCTATCAATGGAAAGAAATTCCTGAGGTCAATTGGGAAAATTGAATTCGTCTTTCAGCGTAAGTTTCAACAGCTATAATGGATGACATCATATCGTACAAGCCCATTTTCTTAGCCAGATCATATATTCTATTCCGTCAAGTTGTAAATAGCTGGGGGGAAAGGGTTTCTTCTGGTGATGTAATATGACCACTGAGTCATCCAATGATAAGAGTCAATTGAAGGCAAAGGAGGTCCATCAAATTCCAAAGAAGACGGAAAATGGAGTTGAAAGTTGGAAAGCCAACAATAACTAAAGCAGCCCCACATAGCCAAAAGATTCCATCTTAACACACTGATGGAAACCTATAGCAGACATGAAGTTCTTTAAGTGCAGTTGGCCCATCAATAGTCCAAAAAGGCAGATGTTACTTTATGTTGATAGAAGTTGAAACATATACAGAAGGATTTGTCTCGGGGACCAAAGAAATAACATAACTAGTGGTCCACAAATGGAAAAGTTGGAATTCAGAAGAGGAGGAGGTCTAATAAGTGGAAGCATACTCTACATATACATTCATAAACATTTTTTACAGGGAAAGCTATTAAAGGGCTTGTTTCATGAACCTGAATGTATTATTCAAGAATGGTCCATTACTGAAACCTACCTCTTTCTCCTAAGAAGAGAATACACATAACAAAGATACAGAATCCCAAGGATTTTAAAATCTCCATGCACTTAGAAGCAGCGTAGAAAAAAGATGAAGTGAACTCACCGCTACTATGACACCGGCAGAAAGTTTCATTCCCATCACATGACTCCAAGTGACCAACAACACCATACCACCAACCTGAGATGCATAACATGTGTAATAAAAAAGACCAACTTAGTAATGTTCACGGGCATCATATGTTAGTGCTGGCATAGTTCATCGTAAATTGGTGCTCTTCTATTTTTAAAAAAAAAAAAAAAAATATTGGTGCTCTGCTGTCTCTGGCTATTACTGACGATAGATTAAGTTCACCGCTATTTAAAAAGTTGTCTCCGGCATCTTTTTTTATGGACAATTAGACGATGATTAAGGTTGAATATGACTTCTCGACAAACATTTAGAGAAAATTGATAATGGAGGGAAGAACATACCATAAGGAAACTCTTTGTTTCTTTTCCATTGAATCTCATGTTGTCCCCAGGGAGAAGATCATTCAAGCAATCAGTGATATGTAGATCGTACGGAGAAGTGTCAACAGGTGGTGCTCTAAGCCTTTCCCATGGCACATTATCCTCTATGGCTAATGCTCTCCTTCCATGTGGTGGGTATCTGAAGCACAAATAAATTAGAATAAAAATTTAGTCAACTAGATTAAACATTTTGTAATCCTTGCTCTATTCGTTATTGAGACATAAGCACCCTGTTGAGGCAAAAAGCAGTTTCCAGAATCTATAATACCACATTTACATTCAAGCTCCAATAACAAGTGAACTATTGAGAATCAAAGTATGAAAAGACAACATTTTTAATTACCTGGCTTGAAATGAGTCTGTACGAGGATCATAACTAAGATCAGCGTCATAGCACGACAATATGAACCCAACATTCCCATTCTGCGAAAGAACACATGCAAGAATAGTTATTACAAGAACAAACCCCTTAAAGCATGACAGACCAATGCTATAAATTGTTTTTAACGAAGAACTAAATCACAGAGTAGTGATCCTAATAATTAAAATTTTAGAACTTTGAGCCAAGTAAAGCTAGCATGTGCATGATCATCATCACCTGTCGGTTATAGACCTGAGCAGGGAACCAGAAGCGGCCTTTTTCAAGTGCAAGGTACCAGGACATGATTGAATCAACAGGCAAAGGACAGCTGTGCTTGCTATCAACAGCCCCTTTTGGTTGTCCTGTTTACTGCTGGAGAAATCTTTTCTAGTAGTTAAATACCATTTCCACTCTCTATAAGCAGCTGGTCCAATAATCTTTCCCCATTTCTGCTTCATATGTCTTCCCCACAAGTTGTTGGCGAAACTAGAGATGGCGGTTGCGGAAGCCGGGGCTCAAGCGGGGGCTTATCCCTCGCTGCCTCCGCCCCTGATTTATTTGTTTTAGGCTCATCAAAGGGGGCTGAGGGGTTGGGGTAGTTACCCATGGTACGAGTATATTTTAAGAACCAATGGCTGGGTGGTAGTTTAGAGGCTAACATTAATTGTTTTAGATTCAGTCATCTTTGAAGAATTATTGCCATTAACAATCTCAAACCCAATATGTAGATATGATACAAATATAATGAAATGAAATTGCGTGCTCTCTTGTTTCAACCACCATTTCTTCTCTGCCTGCCGCATGATTTCAGCAGTGCTTTGATGTTCTTGTAAAATCATCATCCAAACTAGTGGCACAAAGCTGCTGATAGTATACATAAGTCTTCTGATTAGACTGTCATCTCATTTTAATTGTGCCTATTGATGTAACTATTGTAGTGTTGTGCCCAATCAAAGATGTTGTGAATTACTGATACACAAAGCTTGTACAATTTGTAATCCGTCGATTGTGTTACACATGATGTGTGCTTATGAATTGCTGAAAAGTTATAGGTGTAAAGAAAATTGTTGAAACTAATAGATCAATGATTTTCTTCCCTTTTTTCTTACAAAAGACGACATTAACTATATTGGAAGATAATGAAAATAAATTATTAAAAAATAACAAAATGTTTGCTTTAAACATAGCACTTTTCACAATTACAACTAAAGCTTTCTTATTTATAGTGAATTCAACATCAACGCTTAAAGGGCATTCATGCACTTTCACTCTTTAATCACCTACATTTCCATATTTTTTTATACTTTATTTAATGTTATGAATATCATACTGGTATTGGTACCGGATTTGATTCTAGTATAAAACTGTACTAGTACCAATCAATATTAGGTACCGTTTTAGGTAATTTTTTAATTAATTAAATAGTCCCTAAATTTTTGAAAAATTGCAAAATAATTCATTTAGTATATTGTACTGTGTAATTTATAATTTTATATCAATCCTGTCTCCAAAAAATTATAATAATACAAATTTAAAATGGCAACAATTTATTTATTTTTATTAACATTACATTTCACATATTTTACATATAAATAATAACCACAATTAATATTAAAAAATCATTTAATCATTGTACAAATATAAAATTAAGAATAGTATAAAGTATTTAAAATATTACAACTTCATCATGTAATAAATAATAAATACATCAAAACATCAAATAAAAAGAACAATAAATATCCTTTAACTCCAACTATTACAATTTACAACAAGAATTCGTAACGAGTAAACAACTAACTAGAAGTAAAACATGAAACAAAAGCATTTACAATTACATTGCATATATAGAATTTAACATATACATCAAACCGAAAACAGACTCTCTACTATGTAGAGGTAAGGATGCGTACTATCAAATCATCCTAGACTCCACTTTATTGTGGAATTTCGGACTGGGTGATGATGATGATATAGAATTTAACATATACATCAAATATAGGTAAAATTAAAAGAAGAGTAGAAACAAAAACCTGAAACTTCAATAAATCGAATACAAGAAACCCTCTATAACTACAATGACCTTAATTCTCATTTGATATAAAAGCATCATCGTTGAGAGAAAGTCTTGTCATCACCATCATTCAAATTCACTGCACCAAATGAATTTTCCATCCAAGATTATCTTCGATGTCAATCTAATCTATCAAACTCAGTCCTTCAGAAATCCAATCTGCTAAAAGATTGATATTATCAATTCAAATTGGTTCTACTGAACTACTTATTCTATTAAGTGTCTAATAAACAATAAAATTAAATTATTAAAAATTAGAAGAAATTATATCTAATTTAATAATGATAATAACATACCTTTCTCGAAGCTCTAAATTGTATCGAATGAATACCAAGTCATTCAATCTTTTGTGCTTCAATCTATTCCTTTTCTTGGAACGGATGAATTCAAATATGCTCTAATTCTTTTTACAGTCGATTGCATTGATACATTGACTTAGAATTCGAATTATAAACCTTTGCAAATCTCCAACTCCACTTCTGCATTGGTCTCACGAAGAAATTATAAGTCGTAAGACAACAAAAGTAGCGTTATAAATAAAACAAAGTGATAATTAATTTTCAACAAGTAACAAAAGTGAAAAAATATATACTCGAATTAAGTTTTGTTCTTTGTTGAATAACAATTGACATCCTAAAATTTCCAGAAGACTTCCTATAAATATTGTAAGTTTAGGAGATCTACATCATCTCATCGGCAACAACTGTTATAATAGTTAATACATTCCCTTACTAACTTCAGCTTTCTTCGTAAAACCTGGTCTGAAATAAACACTAGGATTAAAACATGCACCAGCTGCAAACAATGAAGATCAATTAAAAAATGTACCAGCTGCAAACAATGAAGAGTAAATTTTCCTTTCTCATCTCTCATTAATGACTGTAAGATAAGGTGTATACAAAGAAGGTATATTTTTCGGATTGGCCTTAATTGCTTTCTTTACCTTCTCTATGGCATCATAAAAATAACATATTGTTACCTTTTCATCACTATCAACCAAACGAAGCTCCCTCATCAAAGACTCACAAACTCCGATGAAAAATTGGCATTGTGACTAAAATTTAGTATCTTCAAGCATAATTCTAGAATCCCCCAATCCAACATTAGTCCTAACTTGCTAAGAAGTAACTCACTTATCACTTGTAAACATCTATCTTAACTTTTTTCCGTCATAATAAAACATTGATTCCTACCATTGGTAAAATCCTTTTTTATTAAATTCAAGACCCATGTATGATTGTAAATGAACTTGGTCATCTTTTTTTCTTTCTGCAAGTCTCATCAATAATAGAAAAATACCTAACATCCCTTATATTTTCGAGCATCAAGTCAATGCAATGTGCAACACAAGGAGTTAAAAAAAAAGAATTATACTTGCTTTGTAATATTCTTCCCGTCACTTTATAAGTAGAATCATTGTTAGTAATGAATTGAATAATATTTTCTGACTCTACTTCATCGAATATTTCAAATAAATTATTGGCATTCCTAACAAGGTCAAATGTATCAATAGACTTTAAAAATATTGAGTCCTTTGTAGAATAATCCAAAAAATTAACAATATACTCATGTCTCCTATTTGTCCAATCCTCGCACATGATTGAACACCTATAAGTAGCCAAAGTCATTATTCTTCCGAAGTCATTATTCTTTCTTCCAAATAACTTTTAATTTCATAAGCAGAGCTACTCAAAAGTTTACCTTTTTAGTCATAAATAGAAGGAGCTTTGTATCCCATACCGTAAGAGGCTATAGTTTCCATCGTAGGCAGATAATAATAAGATTGGGAGCATTGAATGTTGCACCTGAATTATACCACTATCTAGTCATTACCATATATACATTGTGAGCCACTTCTCTTGATTGCATGATACCACAAATTAAAGGCTGAGCTCTAAGAGTTGTTCGTAATGCAAAAAATTTTCACACCTGCCTTCTTCTTTTCCTAACATCAGGTACAGATGCAACGTTCACTTCTTGTTGGGTAGGAACACTACCACCTTCAACATTTCTACTATCATCCTGGACACTAGTAAATGAACTTCCACTATTAATTTCATAATTTAATCTCTCCCTTCTGTCTTTCTCATGCTGAGACTCTTCAAGTAAAGTTTTCATTTGTCATTTTACATCATGACTCACTTTTTTACGGGGTTCCACATCTCTTTTAACCCTAGCTAAATGCTTCTTTAATCTGGTGTTTCCTCAACCTTTCAAACGCTTGTTACAAAACAAGGAAATAGTATGGTTCTTCATACCGAGGACCAATGCAGTATGAGCTTAAGTTTGATCATTGTATCTTCCTGAAGCGATTAAATTATTAGGAGTACTTTAACTTCCTTCCATTTATCTGTAAAAATAAATAAAGACATATATCAAAATAAAGAACATATAATTTTATTATTAACTACGATCACAAAATATGTATTGTTTATCTTAAAAGTCCAAACTAACATAATTACACATTACACATGTACATCTTATATAATATAACTCATTTTATATGATTACATCATACACAATTCAATTTCATCCAACACAATTCACCAATTAGTCAAAAACCAATAATGCAAGTATTCAACATACACAATTACATAATAAACATTTCCATCTTATATAATATAACTCATTTTGTATGATTACATCATACACAATTCAATTTTATCCAACACAAATCACCAATTACTCAAAAACCAACAATTCAATTATTCAACATACATAATTACACAATACATGTATACATCTTATATAATATAACTCATTTTATATGATTGCATTATACACAATTCAGTTTCATCTAACATAATTCACCAATAAGTTAAAAACCAACAATTCGAGTATTCGACATATAAAATTACACAATACAGGTATACATCTTATATAATATAACTTATTCTGTATGATTACAACATAGACAATTCAATTTCATCCAACATGATTCACCAATAAGTCAAAAACCAACAATTCAAGTATTCAACATACACAATTACATAATACACATATACGTCTTATATAATATAACTCATTTTGTATGATTATATCATACACAACTCAATTTCATCTAAAACAATTCACTAATAAGTCCAAAACTAACAATTCAAGTATTCAACATATACAATTACACAATACACGTATACATCTTTTATAATATAACTTATTTTATATGATTACATCATTCAACTATAAACTAAAAACATACACTCACAACTATAGCATATTCAACTTCAATCGTAACTCACAACTATAAGTTTACAACTTACTTTATATAATCTCGTAATTCAACTATAAACTGATATATTTTGTTTACTTATACAATTCAATTTATAATGCTTATAATTTGTTTGTTTTCTTAACTAATTTTAATCAATATTATTAATAAAATCCTAATTCCCAACTTTGATTTAACAATCTTTCATTCACCAATTTTAATCAACATTCTTAGTTTTTTACCCAAATTTTTCAATGCATTAATTTTCTTCAACAATTGACAATGTCTAAGTTATATTGAAATTGAACTAACTCAAACAATTCCAAATTTCAAATTCAAATTTTTCAATCCATTAATTTTCTTCATAAATTGACAATGTCTAAATTAAATTGAAATTGAATCAACTCTCATAAGCAATTCCAAATTTCATATTCAAAATTTTCAATCCATTAATTTTCTTCATAAATTGAAAGTGTCTAAATTATATTGAAATTGAACCAACTCACACAAATAACTGCAAATTTCAAATTCAAATTTTCCAATCCATGAATTTTCTTTATAAATTGACAATGCCTACATTATATTAAAATTGAACCAACTCACATAAACAATTCTAACTTTTAAACTCAAAATTTTCAACTTATAAGCAATTCCAAGAATTCTGAGTTTCCAACTATTCCAACAATTCCATCAATTCTAATTTCAACACAATTCTAACCATTACAAAACATACATATGCAACCAAATATAACGCAATTGTTATTCATATTTCAAAGCAAAAAACGAACCCAAAAAATTAAAAAATGTAATTAAATGTTGGGTCAGTTCGATTCAATTTAGGTTTGGTCGAGTTTGGATCTGGATATGAAAAATTGAAATTCTAGATTTGCAGATTCCGGCAGCAGTAGTCAGTTGGAAGCGGTTTTGGTTGGGTTAAATTTTTTGATTTTTGCAAAATGATCGCTCTATTTTTCAAAAGTTACGGTACCGACTGGTATCATGTGAAATTATCGGTACTAGCTAGTACTGATGATTGTACCCTTGAACAAGGTTTTGTACTGTTTTCTGATCGGTATGGTACGAAACCCAAATCATTGCTCTACTAAATTATATTTTATTATTTTTATTCTAAGAAAATATGTATGAATTGATGTAATTCATTTGATTCGATCATTAAATTTTAAGAATCAATCATGTTTGAGTTAAAATTTTAAATATAATAATTTATTTTATTTTATTTTATGTTAATAAATGATTTTATATTTTATATAATCATCAATTTTTTTAAAAATATGGACATATATCTTAAAATTATATTTATTTGAAACTCTATCTATTAAATTTTTTTTAAAAAAATTTAACTCCAAAATCGAATTCTGCCAAGTGGCCAGCAGATTATGTAACAGATAAGGAAAGCAGCAAGGTACAAATGCTCTCGGCTTCTCGTTCTCTCTTCCAATGTCTCCAATGACATTCTCTTCTTCTCCTTCTGCTACTTCTTCACTCGCTCAGTTTCACTCATCTTTGCTTCTTACTGCTTCTTTTAAGTTAAACCCTCTTCTTCAGTCATTTTTTTCTTCTTCTTCTTTCTGGAAGCGTCCTAAACGACTTCATACTCCTACTTTTCTCGTTGTCGCTTCTACGTCTTCTTCTGTTTCCGGTTCTGCAGTTTCTCTCGAGTCGAGCAATGGTGCTGTTGTTACTTCTCTTGAGAAGCAGCTCGACCCCTCTTCCTATGGAAGACAGTACTTCCCTTTAGCTGCTGTTGTTGGTCAGGTCTTATCTTGCTCTCTATCTTGGAAACTCGATTGTTTTGACCATTATCTTGCAAATGGGCTAATGAGTTTTTGTAGTTTTAGCGTTTGGTTTTAGTTGTACTGTAATTTTGTATCTAGAAGTAGGAAGCTCATTTTTGAAGTTATGTTATGGATAACCAACGTGAGATCTTTGGTATTACTGATTGGGAGGATTGATAAGGATAGAACTAAGAATGCAATTCATAGCTTACTGAATTTAGTTATCCAAGGATTGCGAATTATGTATTTGTGTGGAAACAATGAAGTCAGATTTAAGAAATGCGCAAACAAGTTGGTTACTTTAGTCTGTCTGCCTCAGAAAATTCAGAATTCTTAGTTGGTCCCCATCCAGTATTTGTCACAATATCGACAAACTTGTTTTTGTATGGGTTTTGTTATTGCTTTATTTTTAATTCATCCCAATTAATTTAAATGTGAGTTTGGTTACAGGATGCTGTAAAAACTGCTCTTTTGCTTGGAGCTATTGACCGTGAGATTGGAGGGATTGCCATCTCTGGAAGGCGAGGGACAGCCAAGACAGTGATGGCACGTGGTTTGCATGCAATTCTGCCACCAATCGATGTAGTTGTTGGTTCAATTGCAAATGCTGATCCATCCTGCCCAGAAGAGTAAGGTCACCAAATGCTCTAAAGAGTTTGGACTTCCTTTCCTTTACAGATAAGCATATGGTTTAGAATCTTGAGGCAGATTTCCCTTAAGCTCTTTAACTATCCAAATATTCAATGACACAATGGTATTCCATTTGAAAGATGTTAATTTGGTCACAAAGCATCAGTTCCTACATTAGAAGTAGTATTGATGACACTAAGTGAGTATCTTAAGATTTCACCCTAAAGGTCTGTTACAGATTAGGAATTATTTTATGTACATATTTATATAGATTGACAGTTACAGATTAGGAATTATCCTATGTTCATATTTATAGGGATTGACTATTGAGATTAGCTTGATTCTAGAAATTGATTGTTGATCTCATCTTTTATATAAATAGAGGATTATATTTAATAAAAATACATACGAAATACTTTTCTCCTTACTGTATTACATGGTATCTAAGTCATTAGGGCACGTTTTTCTCCTTTTGGTTTTGGTTGCCCAAGTGTGCAACCATTGATATCAACCTTAGGGCTCATTTTTCCATTGATTTTGGTTTCCAAGTGTGCAACCATTTTGATTATGCTCTAGAAGAGTAGAATACTTGTTGTGGATTACCCTTAGTGGTGACAACTTGGTCTCAGCTCCTACCACAACTGGTATGCCTCCCTCATATTGTTCAATCTCTCCAAATCCAACTTCTGTTTGACCAGATCATGAGCGACACATGCCCCTCTTTCCAAATCGCTCCTATTGTACTCGTAGACCTGTGGAAGCTCATGCATCTTTGCCTTGACCTATTCAACTTCTTTGGTGTTGCTTGGTCCTATTTGGCCTCTCATTCTAGCCCGGTGACGTTTTCAATCTCTTGTCCATGCTAAGTCCAACCTTTCATTTTAATATGGGGAAATTTCCTCACCATGCTAATTACATTTTGTGGTTTTTGATTCTTAGTTGTTTTTGGGGTACTAATTTGGGGTTCTTGGGTCTTCGGTTCTCTGGTTTATTATTGACCCGAATCTAGTATCTCTTTTTATTTCTATCGCTTCCAATAGGTGATGAGCATAAATCATTTGTGATTACTGATGTTATTCTACTACTATCTAAGATCACTAAACACAAGCTGACAGGTCCTAACTATCTAGATTGGAGCAAGACAATTAGGATTGATATGTGCAGTATTTCCAAAGATGAGCACCTTATAGATGATCTTCTAACTAATGATACGAAAAAGAAATGGCTGAAGGATGATGCTAGATTGTTCTTATAGATTCAAAATTTGATAGAAACTAAGGTGGTCAGCATGATTAGTCACTATAAGGAGTATGTTAAGGAATTAATACAGAGTATCAAGAGTTTTTATATTTAGGAAAAGAGAATACTAGAAAGGAATGGCTAAAGGATGATGCTAGATTGTTCTTGTAGATTCAGAATTTTATAGAAACTAAGGCGTTTAGCATGATTAATTACTGTGAGTATGTTAAGCAATTAAATTGAGTATCTAGAGTTTTTATATTTGGGAAAAGAGAATACTAGAAAGGAATGGATAAGGATGATGCTAGATTGTTCTTGCAGACTTGGAATTCAATGGAAATTGATTTGGTCAACATGATTAATCACTGAGAGTATGCTAAGATATTAATGGGGCATTTGAAGTTTTTGTATTTAGGAAATGGGGTTTGTAAGAATTTTTATCAGGCTGAACAGCATGGTCGATTTCTTCAAGCCTATTTTACGAATTATAAAAAGGTTTATGAAGAATTGAATGTCCTGCTACCCTTTAGTTATGATATCAAAGTATAGCAAACCCAACGGGAGAGAGTTGTAGTTATGAGTTTTCTAATAGGACTCAACTCTCAATTTGATACAGCAAAGTCCTAGATTCTCTTTAGTGTGGAAATTTCCACTCTACACAAGGTCTTCATAGGAGTTTTTGCAAAGAAAATAATGTTGTCCTTCTATTTGTTTAGGCTTTAAGTGCTTGTCAGTTGTAATAATGGAAGCCCTTTGATACGACCCATAGGAGTCCAGAAATTAGGTTCACTTTTCCTAGAAGAAAACCCAAGGCATTGGAGGGGTAGGCTTGGTCATATTAGGACAAGGGTAGAGTCGTCATAGGAAGGGAAAGTTAGTTAGCTGACAGTGAAATAAAACAGTACGGGATGAATGAGGGGAGTATCATGCATTTTGTTCTGTCATTTTACGTATAGTTGAGCCTAAGGTTGGAGGAGCTAGAACCTCGAATTCTAGCACAATTACCTTTGTCATTTTTCTGGTCTTGGAGAACAATCAATACAGAGATTATTTATGCTATTTTAGTGTCTATCATTTCTGTGTTTCTATTGTGTGCACTTGCTGTGGGTTGATGAACACTTGCAGGTTCTATCATTTGGTATCAGAGCATACGAATTCTGGGCATGGCGGCAAAGAAGCAGGATACAAGGTTGGATGTAGTGGAAAAAGAAGTAGAGGAGATCAAAGTAGGGCTGCAAGTGGAGCGTCCTTGAGGGTGGAAGTTAACCAAAAACTCGAAGGGGTAAAGGGGGAGCTGAAGGAAGAAATAAGTAGGAGGTTTGATCAGCTGATGCAAGCGATCACCTCCCTTCAAGTACGCCCAGAACTGACACAACCTAACCCAGCGAAAATGGTGGAAGGAGAGTCTTCGGTGACTGGACTGGGGAGAGGTCGAAAGGAGGAGACTAAAGAGGACGTATATACAAGGATGGAAACAGGTCACGTAGGAGGAGATGTTGGGTGGGTCGGGTTGGTACCAGAAACCCGTGGGCGACCTGCGGGGCTCCAGATGGCCGACGGGTATGACCCGACTATTCAACAAATAGTCGGGGAACGATTAGGGCTCGAAAGAGAGCTGGAAGGGGGACGAAATCGAAGAAATGATCGGCGCGATGGAGACCACACCAGAAGGGATGAGTGAGGCGTCGGTGAAGCTAGGGCCGAACCAGAGATGCGCGGGTGGTATCGAGAAGAGGGGGGATATCGGCGTGATGAGCGCTGGAGAAGGGACACGCCGACGACGACCCCCAACCACCTGATTGCAGGCGCGACTGCAAGCCCAGAAAAATTGAGATGCCCATTTTCAAGGGGCAAGATCCGGACACATGGGTCAACAGGGCAGAGCGTTTTTTCTCTGCTAGGAGGTATACGGAGGAAGAAAAGGTGGAGTTGGCGGCACTGAGTTTTGACGAAGAAGCCTTGGCATGGTATCAGACGGTTGAAGCCACGGGAATCACTCCAGACTGGAGGGAACTGAAGGGAATGCTTTTTCGACATTTCCGACCCCTCCATGAGGGCAGTACATGCCAAAGATTTTTATCTATCAAGCAAGAGGTGATGGTTCTGGATTATCGGAAGCGATTTTGGGCTCTAGCTGCGTCCTACCGAGAATTAACGCCGGAGGTGATGAAATGCACCTTTATTAAGGGGTTGCAGCCTCAAATCAGGTATGAGTTGAATCTGCTTAAGCTCCAAGGGCTGACTGAGATAATTGAGACTGCTCTGGGGATAGAAGAAAAGAATCGGGAGATGAGGAATTATAGGCATAGCAGACAGATTACCATGAGCAGAATGGGGCAAGTCAAAGGAGGGGTCATGGAGAGGGAAGGCCAAAGAGAGGGAGAAAGAAGTGAGAAGAGTGTTCGGGAATCGGGGTTTAAAAGGCTCTCAGCTTCGGAATGGCAAGAAAAGAGGGATAGGGGGCTGTGCTTTAAATGTGATGAGAAATTCACCTCGGGACACCGATGCAAAAATAAGCAGTTGCAAGTTCTCTTAGTGTTGGATGAAGAGGAGGAAACCGAAAGTGAGGGAGAAGAAGAAGAGAGTGCTGAATTGGCAGTGAGTTCGGTGGTGGGATTAACTATGCCAAAAACTATGAAGATGAGGGGGAAAATAAGGGAAATGGAGGTGATTTGTTTGGTGGATTCGGGTGCCTCCCATAATTTCATTTCAATGAGGCTAGTGGAACGATTGGGATTAAAGTTGGAGGAAACTAGGGTATGAGGATGTTTTCAACATGCCGAGGGGGTTGCCACCACCTAGGGAGATAGAACATGTGATACATTTAAGGGATGGAGCTAGAACTATAAGTGTAAGGCCATATAGGTATCCTCAAAGCCAAAAAACAGAGATAGAAAGACTAGTAGAGGAAATTTTGACCGCAGGGGTAATTCAGCCCAGTGTCAGCCCTTATTCAAGCCCGGTCTTGCTCGTGCGGAAGAAAGACAATAGCTGGAGGTTTTGTGTAGATTATAGGGCTTTAAATCGGGCTACGGTGTTGGATAAATTTCCCATTAGCATGATAGATGAGTTATTGGATGAACTTTTCGGATTGAAGGTCTTTTCGAAGTTGGATTTAAAATCTGGTTACCACCAGATTAGGGTGAGCCCAAAAGATGTGGAGAAGACAGCCTTTAGGACACACCATGGACATTATGAGTTCTTGGTGATGCCCTTTGGGCTCACTAATGCCCCTGCTACTTTCCAAGCCTTGATGAATAGGGTATTTGGAAAGATTTTGAGGAAGTTTGTGCTAGTCTTTTTGATGACATATTAATATATAGTAAGACAATGGAAGATCATGTTGGTCATATTAGGACAAGGGCAGAGTCATCATAGGAAGGGAAAGTTAGTTAGCTGACAGTGAAATAAAACAGTACGGGAGGAATGAGGGGAGTATCATGCATTTTATTCTGTCATTTTACGTATAGTTGAGCCTAAGGCTGGAGGAGTTAGAACTTCAAATTCTAGCACAATTACCTTTGTCATTTTTCTGGTCTTGGAGAACAATCAATACAGAGATTATTTCTGCTATTTTAGTGTCTCATTTTTGTGTTTCTATTGTGTGCACTTGCTGTGGGTTGGTGAACACTTGCAGGTTCTATCACCCTTCTAATCAGAATCACAATAAAGGAGGCAATATATGAGGTTGGGAAAAGCGGAATTAGGATACATGAGAAGTGTGTCACTGCTGTCATGAGTTCGGTCATATCAAACGCACACGTCCTAAACTACAAAGCAAGTCTTAGAAATCTCACTCGACTTATGTTGACATAGTTTCTTCCACACCTAGTCTATCCTCGTAATAGACAATCTTAGTATTCACAGATGAATTTGCTAAATCTCGTTAGTACCAAGCATTGAAAAGCTCATCTAATTCTATTACTACTATGGATGAGACAGGTACTCTCGATAAGTATCTCCTTTCCTCTTCCAACAGCCAGTGGATTATTAATTTTGGTGCTCATAATTATATGACATGTAATCCTAATCTTCTTACTATCTTTAAAACCCATAGCTCTCCTTCCAGAGTCATTTTGGTAGATGGTTCTACCTCATCTTCTCTTGGTTTAACTGCTCATAGCACTCCTTTACTTTCCCTATCATATGCTGTAGGCCTACAAGAATTTTCCTTTAATTTAATATTTTTTGGCAAAATTGTTCGAGCTCTAAATTGTCTTCTTATTCTTTTGGCGTTATTGTCTATTTCAAAATCTTGTGACGAAGAAGATTATTAGTAATGGGAATGCATCAAAAGGTCTGTATGTTCTAAATATTCATGAGCAGGTACCTAGACCCATTGCTTGCTCTGTGACCTTAGCCCCTTTTGAAGTACACTATCGGCTAGGCCATCCTTCGTTTTTTGTGTTAAAGAAATCGTGTCTAGAGTTTCAACATATGTCATCTTTAGATTGTGAGTCATGTCAATTTGCAAAACATCATCATTTGCCTTCTGTTTCTCAAATCAATGAAATAGTTAGTTTTTCTTTTGAGTTAGTTCATTCAAATGTTTGTGTCTATGTCCTATTGTATTTAAATTTGGGTTTTGGTATTTTGTTACCTTTGTCGATGACTTTTCTCTGATAACCTGGCTTTACTAATGAATAATTGTTCTAGACTGTTTTCCCAGTTCACCGCTTTCTCTATTGAATTCAAAACACAATTTAATGTTTCTTTACATACTTTACGAAGTCATAATGCCAAAGAATATGTTTCAGATTCCTTTCAATCTTACACGCTTAAAAATGGAATCCTTCACCAAACTTTTTGTGTTGACACACTATCTCAAAAAGGTTTAGTTGAAAAAAAAAGGACATCTCAAAACACTTTTGTTCCAAACGTATGTTCTCAAGTGTTTTTGGGCTGATGTGATTTCAACAACTATTTTTAGATCAATCGTATGCTATCATCCATGCTTTATGGTGAGATCCCTTATCACATCCTTTTTCCTACCAAACCGTTTAGGGAAAAGAATGGCTTTCCCTCGCACCATCTCCGATCACGTCTCGTATATTTGGAAGTACATGTTTTGTCACGTCTCGTATATTTGGAAGTACATGTTTTGTCCTAGATGTTCATCCTCAAATTACCAAATTGGATCCCAAGTCTGTGAAATGTGTTTTTTGGATTACTCTTGTCTTTAAAAAGGTTATTGATGTTATTGTCCTAGTCTTAATAAATACCTTATGTTTATTGATATCATGTTTATGTAAAATCTTCCTTTCTTTCCTACTTCTTTAAACATTTCTAATAGTCGGGGGGAGAGCAATGTTCTATTAGTGTTATCAAATCACCTAGCAGTCATTAACTGTTATTTCTACACTTGCTATTTTGACACCACCATCACCTCCACCTATTTCTCATGTCTATTCCAGATGATGAGATGTTCTTGATTCGGGTCTAGCATCGGTTCCTTATTTGGCATTAGATCCCTCAGATACTGCTCTTGACCTTTTGATCACTCTCCGAAATGGTAAACATCAATGCACTTACCTAATTTTGTCTTTGTTTCATAGAACCATCTGTCATCTTCTTCATGTTCATTTATTGCCTGTCTTGATACTGTATCTCTTCCCAAAATTGTTCAAGAGGCCTTATCTCATCCTAGATGACGAGTGACAATGGTAGAAGATATGAATGCTCTAGATGCTAATGGAGCTTCGAATTTAGTGATTTTACCTACAAGAAAGATGATTATTGGATGTAAGTGGGTATTTGTGGCTAAAGTTCGACATAAACCCCTCGTTGCTAAAGGCTATTGGCAAACATATAGTGTAGACTATTTCGATACTTTCTCTCTTTTGGCTAAATTGACATCTGTTCGTTTGTTATTTCTATGGTAGCTACTCATGACTGGTCCTTGCATTAATTAGACATAAAAAATGCCTTTTGACATAGAAACTTATAGGAAGAAGTTTATATGGAGCAACGACTTGTGTTTGTTACTTAGGGATAGTATAGTAAAGTGCGTTACCTTCAAAGCTCTTTATATGGTTTGAAATAGAGTCCTTGTGCTTAGTTTGGAAATTTTAGTCAAACAGTCGATCAATTTTGAATGAGTAGAAGCAAGTCTGACCATTCAGTTTTCTACAAACACTCTACATCTAGATCCCACAGACATTGCTCCTGACCTTTTGATTACTCTTAGAAAAGGTAAACATAAATGCACTTACCTAATTTTATCTTTTGTTTCATATGACCATTTGTCATCTTCTTCATGTTCTTTTATTGCCTCTCTTGATACTGTACCTCTTCCCAAAATTGTTCATGAGGCCTTATCTCATCTTAGATGGTGAGCAATAATGGTAGAAGAGATGAATGCTGTAGATGCTAATGGAGCTTGGAATTTAGTGATTTTACCTACAAGAAAGATGACTATTGGATGTAAGTGGGTATTTGCAGTTAAAGTTCGACTTAAACCCCTCCTTGTTGTTAAAGGCTATGCGAAGACTTATGGTGTAGACTATTATGATAATTTCTCTCTTTTGGCTAAATTGACATCTGTTCGTTTGTCATTTCTGTGGCAACTACTCATGGATGGCCCTTGCATTAATTGGACATAAAAAATGCATTTTGACATAGAAACTTATAGGAGGAAGTTTATATGCAGCAACCACTTGCATTTGTTACTTAGGGAGAGTATAGAAAAGTGTGTTACCTTCAAAGCTCTTTATATGGTTTGAAACAGAGTCCTTGTGCTTTGTTTGGAAATTTTAGTCAAATAGTTGAATAGTTTTGAATGAGTAAAAGCAAGTTTGACGATTCAGTTTTTTACAAACACTCTACATCTAGATCCCACAAACACTGCTCTTGACCTTTTGATTACTGTCCAAAAAGGTAAACATTGATGTACTTACCTAATTTTATCTTTTGTTTCATATGACCATTGGTCATCTTCTTCATATTCTTTTATTGCCTTTCTTGCTATTGTATCTCTTCCCAAAATTGTTCATGAGGCCTTATCTCATCCTAGATGGTGAGCGACAATGATGGAAGAGATGAATGATCTAGATGCTAATGGAGCTTGGAATTTAGTATCTTTACCTACAAGAAAGATGACTATTGGACGTAACTGGGTATTTGCAGTTAAAGTTCCACTTAAACCCTCCTTTTTGCTAAAGGCTATGCTCAGGCTTATGACTATTTCGATCTTTCTCTCTTGTGGCTAAATTGGCATTTGTTCGTTTGTTATTTCTACGGCAGCTACTTATGGCTAGCCCTTGCATTAGTTGGACATCAAAAATGCCTTTTGACATAGAGACTTATGGGAGAAAGTTTATATTGAGCAACCACTTGCGTTTGTTACTTAGAGAGAGTATGGGAAAGTTTGTTACCTTCAAAGCTCTTTATATGGTTTGAAACAAAGTCCTTGTGCTTAGTTTGAAAATTTTAGTCAAACAATTGAACGGTTTTGAATGAGTAAAAGCAAGTTTCTACAGAAACTCGACATTTAGTATTGTTGTTCTTGTTGTGTACGAAGATGATATTGTCATCATTGATAATGACACCATGGGAATTTCATCCACGAAAATATTTCTTCACAGTTTGTTTCAAATGAAGGATTTGGGGGTACTAAAGTACTTCTTGGGAGTTGAGGTGACAAGGAATAAGAAAGTTATCTTCTTATCTCAAAGAAAATATGTGCTTGATTTATTGTCAAAAACTGAAAAATTAAGGGTTAAATCATGTGGTGCTCTTGTGACATCTAATCTGCAACTCACAAAAGATGGAGAGTTATTTAAAGATCCTAAGTATAGGGGATTGATTGGGTAAGTGAATTATCTTATGATAACTCATCTTGATATTGCTTACTCTATTAGCATTATAAGTCAATTTATGCCTGCTCTAACTGTTCATCACTAAGCCGCTTTAGAGCAGATGTGTTGTTACTTGAAGTGAGCTCTCGAATGAGGTATAACGTAGAAAAATCATGGTCACACTTGTATAGAGTGCCACTCAGATAATGATTGGGCAAGATCCATGATTGACTGAACTCCACCGCAATTTATTATGTTTTCATTGGAGGAAATCTAATCTCATGGAAAAAATAAGAAATAGAATGTTGTTTCTCGCTCGAGTTCAAAAGTAGATTACAAAGCAATAGCACAATTTGTGTTTGAAATAATATGGATATACCAACTCTTGAGTGAAATTGGTCGCAAAATCTCAATGCCAACAAAGTTATGGTGTGATAACAAAGCTGCTCTTTATATAACTTCTAATCTTGTGTTTCGTGATCAAATTTAAATATATTGAAATTGACTATCATTTTGTTCGTGAAAAAGGTGCAACAAAACTAGATTTCTATAGGACATGTGAAGACTAGAGAACAACTAGAACTTTTTACGACTGCTCTAAATGGGATTCGAGTTGAATTTTGTAAGCAGCTGTACATAATTAACATCTATGCCCTAGCCTGGGGGAGAGTGTTATAGATTAGGAATTATTTTATGTACATATTTATAGGGACTGACTGTTATAGATTAAGAATTATTATATGTATATGTTTATAAAGATTGAATGTTAAAATTAACTTGATTGTTGGGGTTGATTGTTGATCTCATCTTGTATATAAATAGAGGACTATACTGAATAAAAGTACATACGGAATACTTTTCTTCTTACTATATTACTAGGTCCAAAAGATATGCTGAAAAAAATAAGCTGAACATGATTTGTAATCTCCATTTTTCATAAAATGACTTGTTTGAAATGCTTTTTAAGATGGGAGGATGGTTTAGCTGCACGATTGGAGTATCATTCTGATGGTAATATGAAGACTCAAGTTATCAGATCTCCCTTTGTTCAGGTGTGCTGAATGAAAGAAGTGTTGTTGTTGAGAACATTGTTGTTGCATCACTAACTACTCTCAACAATTCCTGTTTCAGATTCCACTAGGAGTCACTGAGGACAGACTTATTGGATCTGTTGATGTGGAGGAGTCTGTGAAAACCGGAACAACTGTCTTCCAGCCTGGGCTTCTAGCTGAAGCTCATAGAGGTGTACTATATGTAGATGAAATTAATCTCTTGGATGAGGGTGTCAGCAATTTACTTCTGAATGTGTTGACTGAAGGAGTTAATATAGTTGAGAGAGAGGGAATTAGCTTTAAGCACCCCTGCAAGCCCCTTTTAATTGCTACTTATAACCCAGAAGAGGGTGCTGTTCGTGAACATCTATTAGATCGTATTGCAATTAATTTGAGGTATGGGTCTGCGATTTCTTTTTGGAACACCTTCCTTGTCTTTAACATTCTGTTCCCATTAGAACAATGACAGTTGCTTTGCAGCGCAGATCTTCCAATGAATTTTGAAGATCGTGTTGCAGCTGTTAGAATTGCAACACAATTTC
Organism: Erythroxylum alaternifolium; assembly: GCA_027478495.1. Classification (NCBI taxonomy): domain Eukaryota; kingdom Viridiplantae; phylum Streptophyta; class Magnoliopsida; order Malpighiales; family Erythroxylaceae; genus Erythroxylum; species Erythroxylum alaternifolium. The sequence continues at coordinate 33,347,129 of JANIIA010000190.1, forward strand.
AGGAATGCAGTACTGAAGTTTTTAAGATGGTCGAGGAAGAGACAGAGTTTGCGAAGACTCAGGTAACTATGATTATGATCTATACCGTAAGCTGGCCTGGTAATTTTATTGGGCAAGGAGAGCCAGGTCAAATCCATTGATGCATTTTAGTGCATCCAAAACCACTATTTTCCTACTGCATGCATATATCTCACAAAAATTGCGTTCATTCACCCTGGTTCACTCATGCGTGCACTACTGCCTTTATCCTGTATGGACTTCACATTGTGTACTAAATTATCATGTGTTCTTGTATAAATATGTTCTAAATGCAGATCATTTTGGCAAGAGAATACTTGAAGGATGTTACAATCAGTAAGGAGCAATTAAAGTACTTAGTAATGGAAGCCATTCGAGGTGGTTGCCAGGTGATGTATTTATTGGTCTTACTTGATATGTTAATGCTTTTCAGAAGCTGTTAACTTTATAGGGAAGTTGATGGGTAAAACGGAAATAAAAAACAATAACATATCTCCATCTAACCTATCCCTTTGACTTTGCAAATGAATGAAAACAATTTTAGGATCTGTTTTTGAGAGGCGAGGCAGCTGTATGATTTCGTTCTCATCAACTATCAATTGTAATCTAATGGGAAACCGAGATAGAGGTTGAAATACTGGATTAATACTTATATATTACTGGTAGTTTTATGTTTACCTAGTCTTTGGTATAACAAATTCTTGGTAATGGTTTCAGTTAATTAGATTCGATAGTTGTCAAATATCTCAATTTCTGGACATGTATATGAGAAGGTGACTTTTGGAATTGAAGGCGGTAGGGAGGCTTGTGACTACTTGTTGCTTTGCATCTTTTCTTGTCATCATTGATTTGACATTGCAGAATCACCAACCACTGACTCTGAATAACAGGGACACAGAGCTGAGCTCTATGCTACCCGTGTAACAAAATGTTTGGCTGCTGTTGAAGGACGCGAAAAAGTTAGCGTGGATGACTTGAAAAAAGCTGTAAATTACTTTTTCTGTTACTGCAAGTTTATTAATCAATTTAGATTCATGTGGAGGCAATGATTGGAAGAAGAAAAAGCAATGCATATGTTACTAATATCAATATAATACTTTGGACAAAGCATAAAGATGTATGCGCACGGAAACATTAGGGAGAATCGTCTGAGATAACTTGTTTATTATGGGCACTAGGAAGTTTTTGTCGAAGTCCTTTTCTGATATAATCCCTTAAACAGGTTGAACTGGTCATTCTTCCTCGATCAATTATAAATGAAAACCCACCTGAACAACAAAACCAGCAGCCTCCACCTCCACCACCCCCACAAAACCAAGATTCTGGCGGCGAGCAAAATGAGGAGGAAGATCAAGAGGTTTTTTATGTTGTCCAACTTATTTTTTCTTGCTTACTGTACCAAATATTCAATCTATTTTTAAGTATCGCTTTTTTAGGATCTGTTACCTGTTCTTGAGCATAACATCAACTCTTTTATTTATGATTCACCTTTTATCATTTTCGCCAAAATGCCAATATTCTATGCTGTAACTAGGATGAAAATGATGGAGAGAATGAACAGCAACAGGAACAAATACCTGAAGAATTTATTTTTGATGCGGAAGGAGGTTTGGTGGATGAAAAACTTCTATTCTTTGCACAACAAACACAAAGGCGCCGAGGGAAGGCTGGTAGAGCAAAGAACGTCATATTTTCTGAGGATAGAGGTCGGTATGTTAAACCTATGCTGCCAAAGGTTAGTGCCACATTTTTTTGCTTTTCCTTCTAAAGTGTAAGAAAGATTTTTTTGAACCTGCCTTTTTTTTTCTTCTTGAAATCTTATTGGATTGTATGATGCATCAACTTGTGTTGAGTTTTGATTGTTCTTTCTCCGTTTCTTTATCATCAGTCACATGGGAACTGTTGTGATTAGTTTTTGTTAAAGAAAAAATTAAGAACATGGTAAAGAAGAGAGAAAAATCCAGAAGGTAGAGAAATACATAGCATGTGACTTTTAGTTTTTTTTATTAAGATTTAGCTGGAATGACCATGCCTGAGGTTGAGTTTTTAGTATTATAGTTAATTAGAATGAGCAAACTGGATGAGATGAGCGTACAAGGACTATGAGCATGAATTGTAAGAATCATGCTATATATCTTTGTATGAGTACAAAATGTACAAATTTATAGCTGTGTAACCACCTAAGGAAAGAATCTTAGAAAATAAATGTTAATTGACAACTATATAGGAGCTATTCTAGAAAATTAAATCACCCTAATTATGGCTTATGATTGCAATTAAATCACATATTCAACATACCCCTCAAGCTGGTTTGAAAATGTCTTCCATAGCTAGCTTGTTGACTAAAAGTTCAAATTGACTCTAGCGTCGCCCTTTGGTAAGTATATCGGTTATTTGATCTATAATTGGTATATAAGGAGCAATGATCAACTTACTTTCAAATTTTTTTTATAAAATATTTATTCTATCATGTAAAATTGGGTTGTGAGCAATTGAAATGGCAGCCTTGTTATCGTAGTAGACCTTCAACCATTGAATAAAAGGTTTTAAAAAGTTTTCCATCATCAGATTTTTTGGAATTAAGTAAACCCAACATAATTGGTTATAGTTATTAATGAAGGTAACAAACTATTTTTTCCTTGAAGGGATCTTGATTCTTGAAGGACCCCAAACATCACTATGTATTAAATACAATGGTGTTGAGGGTTGATATATTTTTTGATGGTAAATAGTTTTATGGCTTTTGGATAGAATGCAGTTGTTGCAATGTAATTTAGAGCAATCCAAGCTTTTAAATAAATCAAGAAATGATATTAGGAAAACTATGATGCCTAGTCTGTAATGCCAAAGAATAACCCGATCCTTAACTGGAGTTGAACTGATACTACTAAAACTTTCAACTCCTTTATTCTTGGAACTTTTATCTTAAAAAAAGTAGAGGTCATCTATCAATTTAGCTTTGCCAATTATATTCCTCGAGCTCAATTCTTGAAAAATACAGTGGGATTTAAAAAAGATAACATGATAATTAGGGTCCCTAGATAATATACTAATCGATAGTAAATTACAAGTAAGTTTAGGAATGTGTAGCATATTTTTTAGAGATGGTTTTCAATAGATTTAGTAAATTTTTTTTTTTGGCTATAAATCCATCTGTTATACAAATTTTGGCCTTGTTTGGTAAATGGCTTATTGACCATTTTTTGGCGGATTAAAAGGTTTTAGCTATTTGATCATATCAAACCACTGATAATTATGTTTAGTAATTAATTGATTGGGTTGGCGGATTGAACCCAATTTGCTGATTTTGAAAACGTTACTATGAGGAGCGTTTTCTTCCAGCAAATGAGAAATTAATGGACTAAAAGACTATTATATCTAAAAGTTATTACAAATTACTCAAAGACATAGAGATAGACATCAAGATAGAGATAGAGATATAAATTTGACTTAATTATTAAATTAAAAATTTAAAATATTTGCTATCAAATTAAAATTTCAAAAAATTAAATATTTTTAAATTTGTTATATCTAATTATATTACATTAATTATTTTTTTAGAGCCGATATTTAGGTCCTTTTTTATATCAATATTTAGTATATAATATTATTATCACTTGTATATTGTGTTCAATTCAATTCAATTTAATCTAAAATTAATAAGTCAAATTTAAATTAATTATTTTTTATCTAAGTTTAAATTTTAATAGATTAATATAAACAGTTTTTCAAAATAATTTTATTTTAATTTAATATATTAAAAATATAGTTTCAATTTTTAAATTTAAAAAATTAATTAAAATAACAAAAAACTATGTTTCCTTAAATTAGAAATTAAATCAATATCCTTTTTAGAAACCTAATTTCATATTAAACTCTTTGGTGCTGCATTTGAAGAAAAACTCTTGGTATGATTCGATCGAATCCATTCTCGAGCTTATTTTAGTGGCATTTTAGTGATCTTTCAACCCTTCGTGGTGCAAATCCAAGAGGATCTCGAGAAGGTTTTAATCAAGCTCATTCATCATTGAGAAGTTGTATTGAGAGGCTTTTGGTGTTTTTAAGACTAGATGGAAAATATTGGAGAAAATGACGATATTAACTTCTTTTGCTCTATCTAAATTCTTATGAGAATATTCAAAGAATTACTGAGATATAAACTAATACTAATGTGCTTATAAATCATTTTTTTCTAAATTATACCCTCATAAGTCATTTTACACATAAATAGCTAATACTAAACAGTTAATTTTATCAAACATTACATAAACAGTTGATGTTATCCGCTGATCAAATCAGCTATATTAATCTGTTGTTAGCTAACCACTGATAGAATCAGTTAACAGTTAATGCAATCCGCTGATTGCCAAACAGGGCCTTTATCATGATCATAATTTGAGTAATAAGTACGCAATAAATTAGAAGAGCTTGTCATATGATCAAAGGCTCCCGAATTTATGATCCGAAGATTAGAATAATTAGGTGAATGACAAGATAGTGCCTTTGAAATACTACCTGCTTGAACAATGAAAGCCTTAGGAGTACTCAATAAACCTGAGTTGGATTTCAGTAATATGCGTCTTATTGAGAGGTACTGAGCTTGCCTCATGTGTAGTAGGATGATTGGACCGACCTTTATGAGAGCCCTTCCAATTTACTAGTTTTCTGAAGCTTAAAGCAGGTATCACGTGTGTGACGAAACTTATCACAATAATCACATCAGACATGAGTTTTGTCATTAAGTTTCTTAACGGCGTTTCGTCCAACACTCATCTTGCCTTTCAAGGCTGAGTTGAGCATGACAAGACGACGACTCTCCTCATGTTGGACTTCAGAGAAGACTTCTCCAAGTGATCAGTAATCTTGCCTCTAATTTCATCGAACTCTATATTTAGACTAATAAGAAATTAAAAAATATGGTTATCCTCTACGCCTTTCCTATAATAATTACAATCTTCCAAGGATTTCTACTCATAATTAAACAGCAACATCAACAACATCTTAGAAGTTTCAAAGAATTAAAATACTTAGCGACACTATCTTCACCTTGACGGATTTCAACAAGCTTCAAGGTTAACCCATATACTTGGATAGATATATTTTTCAAGTCCAAGTACATTTGGTTATTGTCCCAAGCTCCTTTGTTGTGTGATAGCACAAATACTGAGTTCACCAACCATGTCATCACCATCGAGTTCTCCGCTTCCCATGTTGGATAAGTTGGATCACATTTTTCAAGTTCCTCATGTCTTCTGTCAAGTGGCCAATTTTGCCTGCACCATTGATATATTTAAGCACAGATTGAGATCAGTACAAATAATTCTCTCCTTTCAGTTTGATAGTGGTGATCTGAATGGAGTGGGAATCCGAAGTAGGAGCTTGAGTAGTAATAGCGGATGTTTGTCGGCCTGCAAAGGTGTTATAGGCAGTTCAAGAATGATGTTTGTCTCAGAAACGTCAGACCTAATGATTGAGAGGCAGAATAGGTAGAAAAAGGTAGACTGGTTCAGGTAGGGGGCTAGTGTTTAGGCTTTTCTGCAGAATTATTGGCAGCTAGGGTTACTAGGAATGACTTTTTGCTTTGATACCTTATGAACGTGAATTGTGAAAATTCTTTATTGTATATCTTTGCAGGGTACAAGATGTACAAATCTATAGCTATACAGCCATCTAAATAAGGACAGAGTCCCTAAAGGTTAATTGACAATTATACAGGAGCTACTCTAGGAAACTAAATCACCCTATTTTTTCCTTATTGATTACAATTAAATCACATATTCAATTACGATTAAGTCACATATTCAACAAGGACCAAACTAGAAACAACCCCAAAGTTTAGGGATGGAATGTACTGTTTGCTTCCAAATCATGGTAGTCTTCCTTTCGTTAGGTCCTCCAAACTTTCTACTGTTTTGATTTTTGTTTATTATACTTATCCACTAACGACCCTTTCAGGGTCCTATAAAGAGGCTTGCTGTTGATGCAACCCTTAGGGCAGCTGCTCCATACCAGAAATTACGAAGAGAGAAGGACACCCTAAAGACTAGGAAAGTCTTTGTCGAGAAAACTGACATGCGCGCCAAAAGAATGGCCAGAAAAGCTGGAGCACTGGTAATAATTGATACTTGCCTGCTTTGATTGTAAATTGAGCACTGCTATTGGTGATATCTCATGACTCTGGCAAGTACAGTAAAATACTCTTGGAATTTATTTTTAATAAGTTGTGAATTGGCCTTAGTTTCCTTGAAAATAAAAGAAGATTTCAGGAGTTGCTTATGACTTTCTTCAAACATGAACAAATCCGGTGCTGAAGGATTAAAAGAACGAGCTGGAGCTTTTCTAAATTGGTTGCAGATAGCATAATTCTTCTAGGTTGAGAGACAGAGAGAAACAGCAGTAAGGAAATGCCTAAGTGAAGTTACTGATTACACTTGTGCTTACAAATATGTATATTTGACAGGTAATATTTTTGGTTGATGCAAGTGGGAGCATGGCATTAAATAGGATGCAAAATGCAAAAGGTGCTGCGCTTAAGTTACTAGCTGAGAGTTATACAAGCAGAGACCAGGTAACTTTGAAAATAAATTAACCACACTACAAATTGCCAAAATCTTATGACTTACACCTAATTCTTTTTATTATAAATTTATTTCTTGTGCTATAGCAGGCCCTTATAACATTGTTTAAATTAATTCTAGCACATCTTCATTATACCCGTATAATCCAATTTCCTTAAAAATAAATACATAGTTCAATATTTTTGACCAAGTTCTAGGGATTTTACACCTTTTTCTATGAAAGATTTTACACCTTTTTCTATGAATTCCGTGCATTATAGACAATTTAAAACCAGTTTAGGGATTTTTCTGATTACCAATATGCTATGGTTTTATCCTTATTATTGA
>JANIIA010000190.1:33361849-33375809 GCA_027478495.1 Erythroxylum alaternifolium
CAATATGCTATGGTTTTATCCTTATTATTGATGTCCTTAAAGTAAGTTGAAAGAAATCTATAGATGGTTGGGATCCTGCAATGTACTCAAAACTGTGATTTCTGAGGGGAAGATTCTCTCAAAGCTTCTTTTTTCTTCGCAGGTCTTGGCTAAATCATGTGGCCTGTGGCCAGTGAATTCCATTGTTTCTGTAATATATATCACGTACATGATATTTGTGTTTGCATATTTTTATACAATTTTTAATTTTCAATTTTCTTTAACTATTATGCCATGTAGGTTGCTATAATTCCTTTCCGTGGAGATGCTGCAGAAGTCCTTTTACCTCCTTCAAGATCAATTGCAATGGCAAGAAAACGTCTTGAAAGACTACCTTGTGGTGGAGGTTCTCCCTTAGCTCATGGTCTAACAACTGTGAGTAGATCCACGTGATGCCCCTTATCTGCTTGTGCTATGGCTAACAGTTCTTTCATGTTGATTATTCCTTAATATCGAAAGCTGTTTGATCTTTGGTATAAAACTAGGCATATGTGCATGTTACATTTTTCATTTTTTGAAAATCAAAAGAATATTAGTACTCAAGATTGAAGCTTATACATCACCATAATGTTAATCCACATTAGTACAGGCTGTGAGAATAGGCCCCCAACATAGGTAAGTAAGCTGACCAGGACACAAAATGGAAAATTTTAAACTACGTTCCAATTGCTCCTCATCTGATCACTTGCTTCCTATAGATAGAATGGTTTCCCTAATCCAACAAATGGTTCTATCATACAGCTCATGCTTGCTAATGCTAATTTCCTTTGTTCTCAGAAAAGAGATTGTATCTTGGTACTTGTATTTGTTATATATCAGTTCTTTTAAAATATTCTATGTTTGATTTCTTTTCATTTTCTCAGTGCTATCTGTTCATATCTGTTTAGGCTGTCAGAGTTGGACTTAATGCTGAAAAGAGTGGTGACGTTGGACGTATAATGATTGTGGCAATAACTGATGGTAGAGCCAATATATCACTGAAGAGGTCCACTGATCCTGTAACAACTACTGCTGATGCTCCAAGACCTTCTGCACAGGAATTGAAGGTACATTCCAACCACTGTTATAGCTCGTGTAGAAGTTATTTCAAGATCTTAAGCCTGTATTTTGCTTACATTTTCTTACAAAGCCAGTATGGAAGTTGGTGAAGTGGAATTGAATAGTCCTACAATTCTTACACTTGCATAACTCTTTAATTTTTGCATTTGACAGGACGAGATTCTTGAAGTGGCTGGGAAAATTTACAAGGCAGGCATGTCTCTCCTGGTCATTGACACGGAAAATAAGTTCGTTTCTACAGGTTTTGCTAAGGAGATTGCAAGAGTTGCTCAAGGTTTGTGAGTTGTCAGGAAACTCACCATGCATAATAAGTCTTGTACTAATACCTGCAAAGACCATAATAAACCACCCTTTCTCCCTGCAGGAAAATATTACTATTTACCAAATGCTTCAGACGCCGTCATTTCAGCTACGACAAAAGAAGCTTTGTCAGCCTTGAAGAGTTTATGAATTGGAATGGCATTTTGTACCGGCTACTAAATTCTTAGTATAAATCTTCTGTTGCCTTTTTTTTTTTTTTTTCCTGTAACATTTTAAGTTGTCGCGTATATATATATGTATGTTAAATCTATGCCCAGTGTTTAATGTTGTTTTCTATTGCCTTAAATGTAATTTCATTAGGTGATTTGAAGAAAACTTAACCTTAAAAGAGTGAAAATTCTCAAATTACCTACAGTAACAATTTGCAAGGATTTTGGGTTACCTGTGTGGGACGATTGTAGGTGGAAACAAGTACAGAAGATTAGTTGGAGGCGATGGCTTCGTTTAGAATTAAAGCTGGGAAATAAGCACACAGGGAGAAGTAAACATGTAAAGATTGATAAGTTGTAATGACTAGTATGGTTAAAGGGAATAAGCAGCATTGGTAGTTGTTCATGGTCGTATCTTTAATTAGATCTTGGGCTACTTTACGTGTTTTGTTGTTTAGTGTCTCTCCAGTTTCTCCATTGATAGACTGTCTTGTGCTTTGACTCAACAGGTTTGGATTTGCATCCACAAGGGTAATCTATGATGTGAGCATAGCATTTCCTTAAATCTCTCCTATATGTCATATAAGGATTCGTCTTCAGCTTAGGAGTACAGGGAGATATCGTTCCTCAGTTTTGTAGTTTTAGGAGGTGGAAAATATTTCAACAAAAACTTTTTCGTCACTTGTTTCATGTAGTTAGCGAGGAACGTGACATGGAACTTAACTATTGCTTAACCTTTCCTCTTAGAGAGAATGGGCAGCCTGATGGCATCATCGTTAGTTCCATTTATCTTAAAAGTATGGCAGATTAGAGATGTGCGTGTTAGGATCTTCATCGTGGAGTCCATTGAACAGGACTGATTGCTCCACTATTTGGATGATGCTTACCTTGATCTCAAAGTTGGTCGCTAGGACAATTATTCTCACGATACTGGATTCCACACTAATTAAGTTTGGCCCAGCGCAGTCGAACATGGTTTATGATTGGTCCGTTATATTGTACAATTCTTCCGTGTCTATGTGACCTTCCAAATCCTTTATTCGATGGTCTAATTCGAACTCACGCAATTGTCTGTCAAATGTGCTTTGGGTCTGAGCAGGAGTCTCATTGTGAAAATAAAGAAAAAAAATAAACAACTTAAACAAATGAAATTAGTAAAATAAAAAATAAAATAATGATTAGAATAATAAAACTAATGTTTTCGTATTATCAATGTTGTCCTCGACAACAACACCAAAAATTTGATTGACCTAAACTTAGTACCAATAATTGAATTAACTGCAAATACATTATATAGCTATAGCTAACATAGACAAGTACAGATTGAATCTTATAAAGATAATGAATACTGGTAATTATCGTTATCTTATTATCTAGTCTACAAATTTAAGTTTTGTTTTAATAAACATAATAAAACAAACAAAAAAACGGTAGCGAGTAGATAACAAAAAAATTCACTTAGATAGCAATTAATAACAAGAATTAGTGCCTAGGTAATAAATCTCTCTTAAAATCATTAGAAAATTAACCTTTTTATTAACCAATTGTTTTATTGACTATTGGACCGTCAAAATTCATATCGTATGCTAATAACTCACTTGAGACTACTAACAACTAATCTTGTTAATAAAACAATAGATTTTATCAACCAAATTACTCTGGTTAAAGTTTTGAAGATTGTTTTATTAATTCGTGAATTCCGCTATTAAGTTTGACTTTAATCTAGAGGATTTATGTCGATCTATCTCTAGGTTTGCAATCCACTCCTTTCAATTATGATAGATCTATTCATTCATAAGATTTCTCAGTATCTTTGTTATGAAGTCAAATTATGTACTAATATTCCAGATCTATTAGAATATATATTAGACACCTAATTGAATCACAATAGATCAATCAAAACAATTGCATTAAATAAAAGAGTTAAAACATATTGTGACACAAACTAGGGTTCATCACATCTTGACACTAACAAAAAGTTTAGTTACACTTGACATGATAGAAAACGAAATCAAACATAAACAAAAAGAAAAACGAATAAAAAACAAAGAGTTCATAATTCTAAATCTCCCTTCTTTTCTATTGAATGTTTTTACAAGGTAGATGTTTGATGTTGTAATCTATTGAATCTGTTGACGATTTCTTCGTGTTTTTCACGTCTCTGGATCAATACCGCCCCTTCTGAACGATCTCTATACATACCTGTAGTTGCCTCTGTAAGTCTGGTCTCCTATTTTGCCTCCTCTCGCTTCATTTTATGGTAATTTTTAGGGTTTTTGAGAGATACGCAACATTTGATATACAGACATGTACTAGATCGTGTATACTCCAAAACCTCCATAATTGTAAATCTACACAGGCTGAGAAACATACATGGCTATAGACATGACTTTAAATCTTCGTTTTATGTTGCGTTTTCATTCGAATTTTTCTTCTTTTAATTTACGAAGATAATTATAATCGATAAAAATACTTGGAACGAATTAAGTACCAAATATACAATAAAAGCTTAAAAGATCAAGTAAAATATATCAAATATGAGGATATAAATGTGGTCAAACATGCATCTACTACATTTTATAAATGTTATGGAGCAAATTGATACTAAAGATAGCAGGAGCCTAAATTTGACGTGAAATGTTAGGGTTCGATTATGTTAAAAAATTTATAATAATCAGGTCAGTATCTATATTTTATCGTAGGCTGATGTGGCGTAGCATAGATCTAATGAAAACTTAACAGAATTAGATTTGGGAATGCAAATGGTAATAATTTGTAAATGTGGAGTCAAATTAGTGTTAAAAATAGAAGTAAGAGCTATCTTACATTTTATATGAAATGTTCGAGGGTAGGTTAAAAGGAGCAATAGGTATTAGTTACCATACATTCGATTGCTTCAATGATACGCAATATTTTTTAATTAAATTATTATATATTTTTCATTACTCTTAAATTAATCGAGTAGATAAATTTAAAATTTTTATTAAAAAAGAAAGCAAACGAAATGAATAAAGAGCGGCCAAATACTCCCCTTTTCCCGCTCTTTGTCGTCTCCTAAACACCTCCCGCTCCCAGTCTTCCACCACCGGAATTTAGAAAACACAATTTTAATAGTTCTCGCAGATGTTCACGCGAAATTTCGAGGTAGGTCATGCTTATCGTCTAAAATTGCTTAATCAATTCAAACAAGTTGAATTAGAAGAGCTAGGGTTTTCTAATTTGCGTTGAAGTTATCTCATGTTTCTGTTTTACAATTGCAGATCGAGGCTCCGTACACCAAGCTCTACGATAAGTACAATGCTCTTAAGGTCTCTCGTTCATTCGATATTGTCTAAGAAGCAAATAAGTCTTAGGATACACACGTCTCCGTTACACAACGTTGTCTTAGTTGATGTTTGCTACCTTGACTTTTCAGAAAAAGAAGTTCTCCGAGTTGGATGAGATTAATGAAGATCAAGAAGTCAAGTTTTTGAATTATGTCTCTGGTAAGCTCATTTCTTAATCCCAACCAAAAGTCTTGTTATACCAATACGAGAAATTAAGTTCAAAAGCCCTTTTCTAGTACAGATTGTATGGATATAACCCAAATTAGTTGTCTCTTTGTAAGTGTAATTGTATATATATTATTCAATGGCAGCTGCAGAAGAGCTGATACAGCACTTGAGAGGCGAAAATGACAGGTTGTGCACAAAACTGAATGATCTGAGAAGTGAAGTTGCTTCAGTCAAGCATGCATTCTGGATTTCCTTTATGGATTTACCTTATCATTAACGCTAATTTTAACTCACCTGATTAGCAGAAGCCCATAACTTAATGTGATTCACTTTGCTTGCAGATGCAACAATGATGAACGATGTGCAGAGTACCAAAACTTGTTAACTGAAGAGAACCAAAAAAGTAAGCATATTATGGCCTTTGATAGATAATTTAATATCACAATTCCTTTTATTCTGATTTTGTTTAATTATAATTTTTTCCATGTCTCTTTGTCTCAATACCTGGATTTTTGTTGAGAAGTATATTTCTTGTGCATATTTTTTGATTTTATATTTCTTCATATTTATGCTTTTTTAATTGTTTTATTGGTTGTATCACATTGATATGTCAACTGAGGTATCATTTGTAACAGACAAGAAGCTTTCTGAAGAAGTTGAGAGGCTCCAAAAGCTGCTTCAAGATGAGCATTCTTACAATTTGAAGAATAGTAGTAGTGAAAACCTACAGTTGAATGTGCATGAATCTTCTCAAGGTATAACAGGGGCGGAGTCTCCAAGCTCAGTGGGACAAAGAACAAGAAAGCGTAGCCGAGCTGAAGCTTGGACAGGTGTAGGCTCAGTTTCTCCCCCTGGCAATCATCAATATGATACATTGATTTTAGAATCAACAAAAATCTCATCCAAGGAAATATGTCTCCATGCTGATCTTTGCAAAGATCAGCAAGTATGCGTCAAGATCTGATGGTTTTAGAGCAAAAAGTTTGAGCTTCCTGCTTCTCATCTCTGACTATTTAAGTATGATTTTGCAGCCAGAATCCTGTATGCGAATTGTTGATGTTTCAGGTAGGTTTAAGTTGTCATGTTCTCCATCTTCTCATATGACAAGTGCATATAAAAAGTTTCATGATTTTCAGGTGTAGGCGATGCTAAAAATGACACTTGTTCTTCCAGCTGCCAGTTTCAAGCTCTAATTGAGTACTTAATAGGCATGAAATTATCTGCTGTTAATCAAACTGAAGGAATTTGCATCTCAGCTCTGCATCAATCAAGTGGTAATTCATACATGGATTCCTCAAGTACCCTGCAGATGTTTTGCATTTTCCTCTTTATTAAATAACCGGTTACTTTCCTAATTCTTAATATCAGATTGATTCGTGCTTTCAACTATTTGAAATATGCATTTTTTCTCAATTTTATTCATGCACTGTGTGTGGAAACTCAATTTTTGAAAAATGCAATGACGTGAAAAACATCAGAATTTCCAGAAGCGAGGTCAAATAGATCATAAGGTTGAAAACATAACTTTAATTGGTAAAACTATAGCAAGCAGATGGAAATTTTGTCAAGCTATTCAACCTCTTCGTGTGGTTGCAGTGTAACTATATTAAGCACAATTATTTGAAAACTTTTCATGTGATTGTTGGGCATACAATTGTTTCCTTTTTGACTTACATATGTTTAAAAAAATGCTTCAAAAGCTAAAGCATCAAGCATGGCCTTGATTTTCTCTTTCGCTGTCATGAGTTTATGTATATCAATACTATGGACACGTAAGTTCATTATACCTTCTATTTACTAGTTTCTGATTAAGGTTGAATTCAGCATAAGCTATACCTTTTATCCGTTGGTCAATTTTTGGCCAACTACTGAAGTTTAAATTCAAATTTCTTAAAATATTTTCTAGGCTTAGTTTAGCAATTGTGCTGTGCTTTCTAATTCTGATGCCACTCATCTTTTGGACTGTTAACAGGTGATGCATTCAGTCTAACATGGGTAAAGAAGGCAGCTGGAGAGGAACCAGAGCTGGTATATCGTGTTTCAACGTTGGGAACTTTTGAGAGGATAGCACCGGAGTGGATGAGATCGGTTTTGATGTTCAGCATGAGCATATGTCCAATCTTCTTTGAAAGGATATCACGTGTGATCAAGCTGCATCGCTGATGTTTCTCTCTTCATGTCTCCTGTTCTTGATGATCACGGAAACAGCCAATTGTATAGTAAATTTCTTATTCTTGGGCATTAACTCGACTCAGTTTCCAATGCTACCTGTTCCAATTAAATCTATGATGTCAAGCTTTAGGAGATGCAGTTTGGCTTATGATCTGTCACAGTTACCACGGGACTTGTTAAGGTAAACTGGAAATCCACTGCTGGAAGTGAAAAAGCCAAGTACAAGCTAATGAAATGAAAAAAACATTGGAAACTCCCTGCAATGGGAAGGCCATAGAGGGTTTTTTCCTGCTGTATAGATTCGATTGATTCAACAACCCTTCTAAACTTGATTGCAATCTACTATGTTATAACAGTTTTTACTAGCAAAACCCTTTGCTAACTTATCTTGGGCGACCCAGAAAGTTCATCCGTCGTGGAGCAGTGATTTGCTTGCCAGCGAGAGGCTCTTTTTTAGCAGCTCCTGGATTCGTGCAGCTCTAGTATTAGAAGTTATGGATTCGAGCCTTCAGATAATTTTATTGGGGAGATTTTCTAAAGACTCATTCATAGACCTTGTGTTAGTTGGCATGTGTAAGCTCGTTGCAGAAATTCATTATAGACTAGTTGAATCAAATTCGTCACTTAATCTGTTACGTGGCTTTTTTAGAACATGTAAATGAGCGAATGTTACATATTTTTAAAATTTTATTTAGTGTACACGAAAAATAGAAATTATGAGTTTTCTTCTTATAAAATAAATAAATAATAATTATTAATTAATAGTTGCTTCTTCCGTTTCTAAAGTTAATCTTGCCCAATCTCCTTTTTTATGTTGAGATCTTGAGCCTTTGTTGATCTTTAAGATTTTATTACTTTTTAGTCTCTTTTGGTGATTTAGAATTTCCGTTGTCCTTTTTGTTTGGCTTACTTTAAGTTCTTGGAGATTAGTCCTTCTAAAACTTATTTTTGAGCTAAATCAAGCGTAGATTAACAAAGCCGAAGTATAATTTTGTATCAATTTAGAAGTCTTGTCAACATAATTTAACTCGAATTTTCTCATTTTAAAGCCTTTTAATAAACAATTGCCAAAAAATGTTTTAAGAGTATCAAAAAACTTTTTTCTGGAGAAATTTGTCATACTAGTTAAGACATTTTTTTATTTCTATGTTAGTATTTCACTGATGCCTTTAGTTGAATGGAAAGTTGAAATATTCAGATATAATATTATAATTCAATTTTTTCCCTTTTTGATGCAAATTTGAGGTATACATTCGGCTAATTATCTCCTCAAATTCCCTTTTTAGTGGATAATATGGTAGGTAAGGTGTTGGATGTTTGATGGAGGGGTGTGAGCTACTGAAATTTTCAAAGTTATGGTTTTGATAGATATTAAGGCCAAAAGTGTAATTTAGACCTTAACATTTACACCAAAATCTAAGTTGGATCTAACGTTTCGAAGCGTTTACGTTGATTCCTAATGTTTGCAAAATATTCAAATCATATCCTAACTGGACGGAAAAACTAATGTAGTTTGGCCTCTGTCAGTTTAATGCCATGTGGCAATTTTTTTTCAACATGTAATTTTTTTAATTTTATAAAAAGTGGGACACATTGATGACATTTTTGTATTTTAGTTCCATTTAAACCCAATGTATGGAATTTAGCATTCAAATGAAAGTAGGTCCCACTTTTATTTAAACGCAGCGTATGAAAGCTTAAATTTCCACTTCCATTTGAATGCTGAGTTTGAAAGCCTGGAATAACTTGCTCCGCACTATTTTGGCTCTTTTGCAATGCACGTCGTCTGGAATTAGTTCAATACACACCATTTTGAAGCAATGAACAACAATATGCACCGTTCTTCCTCTTCTTCTTAAGCGAACAACAATCCCTAATTCAAACACCCCTAATCCATATCACCACCACCACCTGGAACGATTGTTGTTCATGTATCATCAATCCATATGGAACAATTGCTATTCATGTTACGTTACCACCACCTCCATGTCCGCCATTAAAATCACATCCTCCACCACCTCCTAAAAAATGAGGATCAACGCCACAGTTGCGATGAAAATTGTAGGACTTTTATTTGTGGGTATTACATCAATATTGCAAATTGGGGTTGTTAGGTTCTTGGCTTTTGAAAATGAAACAATTTAAGTTGAGGAATGGTCTCTAATTAAGATGAGGGTTGTGTGAGTCAACATGATCAATTTATAATAACACAACTTTTCCCATTTTTCTGATGAGTAGTAATAATTAAGAAAGCAATGCCAAGAAGAAGAGAATTGATTTATTATAAAGAAAGAGATAATATATAACGTGGACATTTTACTGAGTGACCTTATCATCGTGTGATGCATAAGTGAATGCATGCGATATATATTCCTAACATAAGTAAACATCAATCTCCCTAGTAAAGATAAGCAAGATACTATGGCGTCCAATATTTATAAACCTCTCCTTTAAAAAGGGGGCATTTTTTTTACCTCTTTAAAACAAATGCTAATTAGGTTCCTTTATAAATGTCAACCACACCTCTATTATCGATCAAATGACGAAAGCAATTATAAAACCCTACTGAGAAATAAACCCCCAATGTTAGGCCTTGTGCTAGATGAGTTTCCAACACCTTTTTGCCATAAGTAAAGCAATTAAGTTCCATCCTGAACATGATTTTATCTCCTTTTGATTGATGATGTACCTTTTGTATCCATTCCACTATATTAGACCGTTGTGCTTCATTGTAATGTGAGTTATAAAGGACTAACATCAGTTATTAAAAATGTGAGTTGAAGGTGTAGTTAAAAAACAAATGATTGTTAGTCTCTACTTTTAAATTGCATAGCACACATATGGAGTTGATTGTAGGGTAAATGTGATTCTATCCTTGCTTTTGAGTCTCTACTTTATTACTAGCAACAGAAGAAATGTAGCCTTTAGGTGATTTGAGGTAAAGTATATTGGTTTGTGCCATGAAATTATTGAGGTGTTGTATTTGAGAATTTCTAGCTAAGTTTTGTTGTGATTACACATGTTTTATCTATATGATCCCAACCTTAACTGCTAAGTTAGGGAAATACCCTAGAAAGTTACATATTATAATTAGGATAAGATTCCAATTGTTTCCTCTAACCACTCTTTCTACTTTTGGTCGTTTGGAAAGACTAGCTACGAGTGTTATTGAATTGGGAAGCTTAAATAAGGGGTCTTGTGGATGTCACATTTCAAACTAAAATCAAAAACTTTTCCCATTTATAATGATACAATTGATGTATGGCATCTGATATAAAGAAATGAACTGAATGGGTGAATAGCTCCTTTCTATCTTGCGAGTTTATGTTTCAAGATTAGTTAATTAGGAGAAATAAGAGAATTAATATAATTTTGTAATGAATACCCAAAGATATGGACGTGATGTCGTCAACTAACACTATAATAAATTCAAATAATGATTATCTAGTGTGTTATTATGTTTTAAAAGCCCCATTAATAACTTCATAGAGTGATAATAACCTAGGAAGAAGATTTTATAAATGCCCCAAATATTCTGTAAGTTTATGTTTCGATAAGGTAAAATTGTTTATATATATATTTAATGTTTGCCTTGTTAATTATTAATTTTCTTTCAGGTTGGAAGATGTTATTTTTTTAAAGTGATACAATGAAAAATTTAGCGAGAGAGCTGTTGAATTAATTCATAATTGAAGAAATAAGTAGGTATATTAAAGAAAGAGGCTTAATGAACCACAATTGAATCATGTACAACATTGAAAATTGAGGAGCAAATAAAGTTAATGAAAGAAGACAATGTTTTGTTTACAAAAGAGACAAATAAGTTTAAATTCACTTTAGTAATTATCATAATATGGATTTTTGTACTTATGGAGAGTTTTATAATATGATTTGTTATAGGCAAGTGGAACTAAATTGTAGTATTTTGTTTAAAACTTGAATTATGAAAAATGAAAAATTCTCATTTCAACTAAGTTGTAATATATTGTGCATTGTGTTTTATCTTTATTGTTTTGTTTTTCACGAAGTTGCCTTAATGATGCCTAATTAATAGTTTCAAAAATCACCGACAAGTATATACAAAAGTGATTATATGACAATAAACAATTGGAGCAGTATATACCAAAGTGATTATATGACAATAAATAATTGGAGCAGTATATACAAAAGTGATTATATAATAATAAATAATTGGACTAGTGCATACAAAAGTGATTATATTACTAAAGTTATTATATCACAATCTATCTATATACAAAAGTGATTGGATCTATTTGTCTATACGTTGAATGTATTAACTAAAGTTCCAACAAAACATAGACAACATTAATGTAAAGTTTGTGAATCAACCATAATGCTTCCCTCGTTTACACTTGACTGAGAAGGTTGATCATATACTGGTTGATTCAATGATGATCTCCTCCTTATTTCTTTAGTTTGTAACTGTTGAGAAGTTATGCTAGCTTGTCCTTTGAACCTTAAACCTTTTGGTTCGAAAGCCAACTTAAATGAATGTGGATTAACTTTTCCAAACTTCCCTTTAATACTATGTAAAGAGCTACCAACCTATAAAAAAAACATATCGTTAATAGCATTCATTTATGAAAATAATCAATAATGTTATAAATGGTCATATACTCACAATATTGCTTTATTTTCTTGCTACAACAATATGTTTAACTTGTGAAGAGACCTCGATGATGACCTAATATGTAACACCCCAACTCTCACCGAACCCGAACCCGATATCGACCGTGATATCCGAATCCGTGCCTCACTTGGACCCGTTTTTCTGGTCCGACCCGTTCTACGGAACCGGGATGCTACATAATAGATATGAATCAAAGAATGTCATAAATGATCATTAGATATATGACGCAATACATAGTAATGAAAGAATGTTTTATACCTATAGAGATTGCTGAGTAGGTTGAGTTGAGCCTTCATTCTTACAATTTCTAGCATTGTAGCTATAATTGCCACATTTTCGTCAATTTACGTGTAATTTTCAACTTAATAAGCTCGTTTACTCCTATCCTTCTAGTTGTTTTAGGTCTTCCTGGCATAACTCTTTTAGGTGGGGGTTTATTACTTCTACATCAACAGTAGGCTAGAAAATTGGACCTCTAGTAGGTTTCAACATATGGTCATACAATGCTAGGAATTTGGACTTCTTGTAGCAATCATCTATAAAAGCCTTTGGCAGTTGCTTAGGAATGGTGAATAACACTTATAGCATGATTGCAAGGATATCCATAAAGCTCTCATGCCTGACAACTGCATGATTGGTGTCTACCAATCTTTACAATATACTTGCCAGCACCCTTGGAAACTTCATATGCTCCATCACCATTCCAAAATATTCTCCATTGCATTGCGTATTTCTTATTCTTCTCCAATTTCTTTATAATCTTAAGTGAAACATCTGACTTCTAACCATGCATAAACTCTCTCCTATCTGCATGCCTCTTTATTACCATGACTCTAATGGTTTCAAGCATGCTGATAAATGCACAATCTCTTGTCAATAAGATTAATCCAGTAAAAGTTTCACTCATATTGTTGTTGACAATTAAGCATTTTGATTTTAAAGGATTGGCAACATCTTACCCATTTCTCCTTAGGATATTCAAGCAATAATGATGCACATCTATGTTTGATTTTATCTAGTCCTTTAAACTACTTGTTAAAATCTTCAACGTAAGTTGACCATGCTAAGTCCAAAACTGCTTCAGCAAATCCTTTCGCTTCCAATTCATATGCCAATTGTGGTACATGTGGCTAGAACACTTCCGATGAGTGACATATATTGATGTCTCTTCAAATACCCTAATCAATCCCTATAAAAATAGAAAAGATTTAGTTAATATAAAAGTTATACAATAATAAACCATTAATTAATGAAGAATAAAATACATTTTACATATTTGATATAATTTTAAGTCTTCAACACTATCTAATTCAGAGTTCAAATCCAACAAACTCATAAACCATGTCCAAGGATCAGTGTTCTCTACCTCGATAATACCCAAGCCAATGGATACATCCCTCCATCACCATCCCTCCCAACTACACTCAATAGCTGGCCTTGGAATTCTGTCTTTAAAAAGCAACCATCAATACCAAAAATTGGCCTCAAATGTCTCCATCCTCTTTCCATAGCGTCAAAGAAAATGTACAATCTTTTGAACTACTTAAAAGAGATAAAGATGTATGAATAAATGTCATAAATATTGTTGTTGATAATATGTAAAAACTTAATTTGCATACCTGTAACAAATAAGTTTCTTCATTCCTGGCTAGCTTTAACTCAATTGCTGATTCTGGATTACTTATCTTCAACTTATGTACGTATCTTTGTAGCTTGGCATATTCATTCATATAATCACTCGCCCTCTTTTCCCAATCTCCTCTCTACTCCTCTACACATACTTGAGTTGACAAATATATTGAGCTTTTCTTTACATTCTTCAGCCATCTTCACCAAGATACTAGGTTTCTCAAGTATTCTTTCCCTAAAATGTCTCATAAGGAATTTAGCTAAAACCAATTTAGGTTTATTAGCCATAAAATAACTATGCTCAAGATTGTATGTCTTCACCTTGAAGCATCGTTCATTCTTCTCACAAACCAACATACTACTCCTGTGGGCATCCCTCGATACATATAAAATTGATCCAATGACTTTCACTTTTTTAAAACTTTATATTGTATTCCATAACAGAA
>JANIIA010000190.1:33378142-33388507 GCA_027478495.1 Erythroxylum alaternifolium
CATAACTTGATTTTAAATGCCTATTTATGCTTAGAAATAAATGAAGATATTTATATGTGAAAATATATATTATGCATATTATGGTTGAATGAATTGAATTGAATCAGAAATGGAATTACTTTGAACACCATTAAGTCTATAGCTTAGCGTGTGGATTTTCTTTCTCCGTGTAGGTTTTGAAAAGAATTAGAAGAAAGCTGTGGTGGATCTACTACAAGACAAGAGTCACATAGAGGATCTCGAAAGATTTGAAGGTGGATGTACTATAAATTTTTTTTTTTGTTTTAAGAAAGCTGTGGTGGATCTACTACAAGACAAGAGTCATATAGAGGATCTCGAAAGATTTGGAAGTGGATGTACTACAAATTTTTATTTTGTTTTTAATTATGGCATGTACATATAAAGAAGTGAAAGATCTTACAATATTTTATTGTGAATTATATATGAATAAATGAAAGTTATGTATGAAATCTAGTTTAGATGTATTGAAATGTATTGGAAGATGGGTAAAATATTTTGTCACAGAGTTTGACATGGAGATGGATAGTTAAGTAACATGCATGAGAAGTGTATTGAAGTTTCTTGCAGGAGGTTTTAAGTAAATATAGAGAAAACTCTATCTACATTTTTATAAAGTGAATAGTAGTTGCTAGAATAATGAGGTGTTAAATAGAGAATGTTGTAGTTCAAAATGTTAGCTATATAAGAATATGGTAACATTCAATATGCCGATTTCATTATCGAGTAAAGGGTGTTACAACATAAATATCAATCATTTGGTAGACTTTGATCAGATTAACGAGCAATAGAAAACTTTCATTTGATTCAATCAATCTCAACGACTCACTAAATTCAAAACTACGTACCCTATAATAGGCCTTATGCACTTGAAGGTATCCTAACTCCTTTCCTATCTCATATATTAGCCTATAGCTAACATAATCAAGTTTTATTTTATCAAAAATACTTAATTCCCTATCAATATATTTCAACTCTGGCTCTACTACTAACTTTCCACCATAAAGCAAGCTTGTACTTCTAAATTGGGCCATCATACACCTGTTCATAATAAAGGGGAAATAAAATTTTTCAACAAATTGTGCATGTAGTGTCATCTTCAATTGCTTCCTAAAAATGTCCATAATGACCAAAACATAAATTAGATTACAAATGAAAATTATAATATTTCATGCATTAGATATTGCAAATAAATATATGAAGGCAAGTGTATCACCAAAAAGCATACATTTATTTGATATTATCAAATTTATAATGGATACTACATGCATAAGTAGGAAAGCTAGGAGTGATAACTTGCAATTAGAGGATAACATAAGTGTTTAAAGATTTTTAAATTGATAAAATCATCCCTATAAACTTAAACTAACAATCAAGCATCATAAATTAAAACGTCGATACTATTTCATGAGTATGATTTGTTTCAAGTTAAGAGTATGCTTTAAGATTTTAGAAGCTAAATTTCTACAGTTGATGGACGCATTGGGCAGAAGCTATTCCACTAATAAAATATTAACTAAACTTGTTGCACCAATAATGATTTAGAGAATTTTATGGAATTCAAGTTGTTCTAGTTTTCAACAAGTTGAATTATCTTATTTGTTATTCATTCAAATAGAAATCAAAAGAAGATGTAATTAGAATCATCTGAAAACATAAAATTGAAACTTTATATAAAGAAGAGCAATGAGACAACTGTTGTTTTGGTGCTTTAAGTGGTCAGCTTAGCATTTTGATTTATCCAATCCATTTTTAATTTCTTGTTACTTGTTTTGATTCAAATTTGACAGTTTTGAGTTATCTAGTTCTTATAATGGCCAGTTGGAAGCTATGTACTTATTAGTGGAAGAAAGTATTACTTAGCTATCCTAATTTTGTAGTAAAAGAATGAATAACTCTATGATTGGCTATTTGTTGCATGATATTAGTAGAGTGAATTTTATTTTTTTTTATTTTTTAATCTAATTGAAAATTTTAAAATACGCATGACATGATATTATTCCATTAGGCATTCTAACCATTTCATAGTGAAAAAATTGGAAAGCTATTAGGACAATTTGTCTACATCCAATTCTTAAAACTTTAAGTACAAAGAAGTACATTTTCTTCCTTGAAGAGAAATTTTTTGCATTGGAAAAATATGTACATAACATTGAAGTGTATATTTACATGTATTGGCTGATACTAGAGAAAAAAATGAAGCATAAATGTTCAAGAGAGACAAAAATAGTTTAAACAATGTTTTGGACTTGATAAACAGAGTCGACAAAAATGAACAATAGTTTAGACAAGATCATGTGTCCCCACAAAAAGAATATCTCATAACTTCAATGCCAAGTCTCATCTTTTTAAATTTGGACAACTCTGTTACCAACACATTCACTACCAACATCCAGTATTCATAAATAAATTTACGTATATGGGACCACAACAAATAATCATAAACAAAGAAGTACAAACAAGCATATTTGGGGACCACATATATAAAAACATAAAAACAAGACAACAATGGACCTACTATGATGAATTGTCGACTTCTTGTTTTTTAAAAATTTGAAGAGCGTGCAAGTTGTGTCTAACATTAGAAATAATGTGTGCGAGAAGAAGAAATAATTAGGGATTTAAGCATGTATGAAATCATCTGAAGAATAATTAGGTGGATTGAAATTGACCAAACTGAAATTGTTTGAAGAGGAAGAAGAGAATTAGGGATTGAGGAAGAAGGAAGAAGGTGCAAATTGTCGTTCACTGTTTCAAAACAATGTTTGTTAAGTCAAAATGGTGCATATTGGGGAAAATGGAAATGGGTCCCATTTCCATTTAAACTCAGGCTTCCATGAGTTATGTTTAAATGGAAGTGGTACCCACTTTCATTTAAACTTCAACCTCTGTGCATTACGTTTAAATAAAAGTGGGACCTAAAATAAAAAATCCACATCATTAATATGGCCCCTTTTTTATAAATTTTTTAAAAAAATTACACATTGGAAAAAAATTTCGACATGACATTTAACTGACAAAGGCCAAGCTTTGTTAGTTTTTCGTCCAATCAGGGTCTGATTTGAAGTTTTTGCAAACATTAGGGTTCAACTTAAATGCTTCAAAATGTTAGGGTCCAATTGGTGTAAACTCTAGGGTCTAAATTGCTCTTTTGTCCTAGATATTAATGAACCTTTGCAGAAATGGTGCTCTCTTAATTTGGATGAAGAAGGTAAAAATCATGTTAATTTGAAATATAGGAGATCACCAACCATCTGGACATGACAATAAAGCATGCCTTTTTCTTTTCGTTTAGTAATGCATAAGCATAAAAATTATATGTTTTTCTTCTTCTCGTCGAGAGTTCGGGGTCACGATTAATTGATTATTACATGATTTTAATACTTCTATGGAGATGGTCAAGTGTCATTGTTTATTAAAACTAAGTATCATTTTTAGAAGAAAAGGGAGGTGGTAGTTGGAAAGTAGGTGCAAGCTACTCAGTTCTAAGTGGTTGTTGGAGTTAGTTGTAAAGGATAAAAGTCTTATTGATATTACTTATTATGTTTTGATAATAGGACAAGTTTCATTTTCTAACGGGAGTATGGTATAAGAAGAAACTATCTTGAAAATATGTAGTAAGAATGGTAAAAGACTATTTATGTAAGGTTATAAATATATAGGTGCTTTAAATATACTAAGTGGACAAGGATGTTCTGCCCCTCCTTAATTTTTAACACTAAAACATTGACAATTTTTATCTTCAACAAAACTTAATAGTAGCTCGTAAAAGGGATAAAATGTATTATGAGTCAGAGAAATTTTGGTAGAAGTACGTCTATTTCTTCTACTAATTTTTTATAAGAATAGAGAAAAATAAATTAGTTTTAGTGAATGTTTATATTTTTCTAATAAAAAGCGCAAATTTAAGGTGACGGATATCGTAAAAATTGGTGACAATAAGCTGTGAGTAGTCATAATTCTTCTAATTATAGAACAAAAAAGTAAGACAGAAGCCTAACCATGTCTATCGTTGTGGGTATTACGTTGGATTTGCATAAGAATTAAAAATTAGGTTATAATTCATAATCTTTGTTAGATTTGTAGAAAGTGTCTTGAACTTGTGTTTTTCTATAAAACTAAATTGAATAAGATGAAATTAGAAAAATAAAAGGACATATTTTTAAGATGTTATTTTATGGATATTGTATAACAAAGGGGTGACTTAAGAATTTTTTTATGTTAATATTTTGAATGGAACTAATTGATATTTCATTGATTCTTGTGGCAATTTTAGTGTCTAAATTAAGTGATATTTCATTAGTTCTTATGGCGATTTTAGCGTTTAAATTAAGTCCAAAAGTTGTTTACCTTTTGTTGTTGGTAATATTTTAATAATATTTTAATTAATTTTTTTTTTACAAAAGAGGTGATATTGCTCAAATGAGAATAAAATGAAGAATTTTAGACAATTTGTGAAGTATTATGCAATGTTCAGATTAGTTTTCCGGTCTATCTTTTCACGTGGAGCAACAAGAGATATAAAATATTTGATTAGGTACAAATGTCTTTAGATAGATTTCTTTGCTTTAAAAGTTAGATTCATATATTTTTCATTCAAAAGTTGTTAATTTAGGGAGAGATAATGAAAATAGACCCAAACTTTGCGTATGAGTGAGATTCGTACGGAGTATAATTGTTGTTGGAGATAATAAAGACAAAAAAGGCTTTGAAAATTGATATATTGCAAGTATATGATCGTATTTATCGAAGCTTCGGTACAATATATAATGGTAAATTTCGCAAGCTAGTTCACTAGTCTAATTATAATATGCATCTCATTTAAAGTCTACTTATCTTTATTCTTTAATTGCCATGGGCATGATTTCAAAATCGTAAGGCATTAAACTAGCCGTTGGAGACTAAATGGCAAAACAGACAATATGTCATTTGCAACGGTCGAAAACGTTCGCCTTTCTTATAAAAACGCCTAAACCCCCTCATTAACCAAACTCCCATCTCTGTCTCTCTCTCCCCCTCTCACTCGTTCTCTCTAAAAACCTAAGAAGAAGAGACAAAGAAGGACAACTCTGCCCCCTCTTTTATCTCTTCTTCTCCTCAGTTTTCTTGGGAACTTCTCTTTCACTATACCACTGAAAAAAGGGTAACGAAGCAACATGGCAACTGTTAATGGGTATCAAGCAAACACCGGGATGTCCGCTGCTGGAGGGCCGTCGTCGAAGCAGAGCGTGGCTCCGCCGAAAACTATTGACTCTCAATCTGTGCTCAAACGGTATTTTCCTATTCCAAAAAGTTCTTTTTCCTCCTTTCTGATTATGCTTATCTGGGTCATAGTGCTTCTTTTTAAAGTCTGCTTAATTTGTTACGTCGGCTTTTCAGACTTGTATTCTGTGCTGGAATTTATTTTTGATGGCATGCTTTGTTCGTTTTTGTTTCTCAAGATTTCTTGCTTTTTTGAAGCGTTAGATTTTATCATTTTGAGGGGGCTCATTATCTTCACCATTAACCAATTTACCGCCTTTCTGTCAATTTCTTGGTTTGTCTTACAAGTTGGTGTTTCGATTATTGATCTTAAGATGGGCTGTGTCATAAGTTGGCTCCTTATTAGCTAAGCTAATTGATTGGCTTTCAAGATTGATCTCCCATTCATATCTGTTAATATTAGTCTAACTTTGTTATTTTCTGTTCTATTTTTTTCTGTGTGGAACAGACTGCAATCAGAGTTGATGGCATTAATGGTAAGGACAGTGGATCCTCAGCTTTTTCTTTCTTATTTATATAAAGGTCATCTTCTCTTTTTGTTTGTCAAGTATCTGATTTTGGATTCACAAACTAAAGTTAAAAACTTGCGTACATTGAATCACGACTTTTTGGTGATTGTTGATTTTGGACATGCAGATGAGTGGAGAATCTGGGATATCTGCATTCCCTGAGGAGGATAACATATTCTGCTGGAAAGGAACAATTGTTGGAAGCAAAGAGACAGTCTTCGAAGGCACTGAATACAAGCTATCTCTATCTTTCCCTAATGACTATCCTTTCAAGGCTCCCAAGGTGAAGTTTGAAACCAGCTGCTTCCACCCAAATGTTGACGTATATGGCAACATTTGCTTGGACATCCTTCAGGTAAATAATTGTGTTGATATTTTAATGAAGATGCCTTAAACTTGTCACTTTTTGTTATGCAAATGTGTCTCCAACATCACTTTCCTTTCTTTTACAGGACAAATGGTCGTCTGCCTATGATGTTAGAACAATATTACTGTCTATCCAGAGTTTGCTTGGAGGTAAAATGCTACTTTTTGGGGCTTGACGTTAAATAAACATCTTAATTTAATATACAAGGTTTAGTTTAACTATTTTGTGATGTTTCAGAGCCAAACATAAGCTCTCCTTTAAATACTCAAGCAGCACAACTCTGGAGCAATCAAGAAGGTAAGCACTTCATTTTCAATATAGTTAAAACAATTTTTTGTCTGACGATGTAAAACTTCTGAACCATTATGCATCTGCCCTTTCGTATTACAGAATACAGGAAGATGGTGCTGAAATTGTGTAAGCCTTCAAGTGCATAGTTTAGACAAGAAGCAATGGTCTTGGGAGCCGAAAGTTTTTTGGTTACATTCATTGAACAAGTGAAGGGGAATGAGTTTCTTTGATTTTTTGTTCTTTTTTTCTTTCGTTCACTTTGGTGTGTGTGCTTGAGCTCGTATACAACAGCGTTCTCTTTTACCTATCTGGACGAATGTATTTAGGCTTTACTAAACAGAAATTATAACCATAGTAAAAATGGCGACTAAAAGACGAAAAATTTAACCAACGGTTGATATGGGCATTCTACAAAACATAGAGCAACGAGAGAACAAACAAAATTCAGGAGAAAAATCGGGGTTGCAGCTACTGTTGTTTAGATGAAGCGAGTTGCCTCAGGTTGTACTTGGCCAAATCCTTGTACTTCTCAACAACCCCGACCAAACACACAGTCTGACAAGTAAACAACTATCATTAATCTCACAAATGGAGCTTTACTTTCAGTTTCAAACTTAATACAATATGCCTTTGGCACAATAAAGGAATAAAGGACTTTCTTACCTTGACAATTTCAACCACAATCGTTTTGTCCGGATTGTTAAGATCAACTTTATGAGGTGCAGGAACAGATTTTGCAACAGCATTTATGATTTTCATCCTGTCAATACCAGTGTTTGCACGGGCCTCATATAGAACTGCAAACTGCAACATAAGGGATGGACAGATTTCGCTAAAATTATATCGCCCAACTTTCCAATCTCAAGTTTGATTTTGAAACATAACACTGAAAACTAGCAACACTATAGTGCAAGGCATTAGTTTGCAGTCCCATAACACTAACTTTGAGAACTTAGAGAGAATTTTATTGAAGCAAATATGGGTGCTAATCATAACTTGGAAAGTATGGACATTTTCCTCTTAATCTGAATTTAATTTGGAAGTCTAGTAGGTGTCGCATGGATTTGAAGCTTGGTATGTCTATGTCTTTGCTTGATCTCAATACTGATAGAATAGATAAATACAGTACCTTCTGTGAGTCCCTGGCATCCACAGGAAAATACTTCTCCAGTATAGGTGCAATTGCTCTTGTAATTTCCTCATCAGAAGCATAGCATGAAATTTCAACTGGTAAAACCCTTAAGATGAACCTACACATGCCACAACAAAGTAACTTTACAGTGCCAAAAAGGAATGTATCCTCACTTTCTCCTAAACACAGTTTTAAACACCATGTATCAAATAAAAGTCTACAATCTTGGAACAAGGAATGAATGATTAGTGGAGCAAAAGAAAACATTACAAAACGTGGCAAGAAGAAAATCTGAGAAACCATGAACCTCGACATGTGTTTCCTCGTTGAAGCAGCAGATGTCATCATGTACTGTACAATGTCTTTAGGGGAAGGGTCACCATCTCTCTTGCGCATTTGAACAAAGACAACGCCATTACAACCTGAATCAATGTTCATAAAGCGCCTCTGTTTGAAGACAACAATAAGGCGAAATCATGGAACCAACCAAGAGAAATAAGGAACCAGGCAAGAAAACACAAGAAGAAGGTGCATAAGCTGGAGAACACAAGGTCACTAATACAAATTCCCTTTATTTTCGATGTGAAGGTCATTATTACAGTCTGGTGATTATTATTTACCTTGTTCTTATCTCCCAGATCTCTGAGTTCTTCTTCAATGAGCTTATCAATGGATTTCTCCTCCACTTGGTCAAGTGCTCCACTTTTTGTAGCAGAATAATCGATGCATTGTTTCTTTATTGGTGGCTCTGATTCATTTGGTAGATTACCATGACTTTTGCCATGCTCTTCATCATCTTGTGTCATTTTTCCTGTATTTTTTTCAGGGTTCTCTTCCCCATTAAAACTTGAAATTTCATTCTCTGCCCCATCCGGTTTATTTTCAAATTTCGTCCCTCCCTTCCCCTCCTTCTCTTCCTCTTCATCATCAGAATAGGTGAATGTAATCTTTTTGTTTAAAGGTTTATTAGACACCTGTGAAGTCTTCACATTTGCGCCCATACTACTCACAAGCTCCTCATAAAACTGCAGAAAAATTAAAAGAATATAGCAGTATCCCCCCATATATCAGAAAGAGAGGTTAATTAGTAGTCTAATTTACAGTTTAAATAAATTAATCAATTCCATGCAGTCTTTGGGCCATAGGATGCTGATAATGGATTTCTTCATCATAACACAATGGTAAAAGAGAACTTAAAGTGCACTATATCGTTGTCATTCTGATGCGTAGTGAAAGTTTTGCCGAGTAAATTAATTTCCAGTTTCCAACCTCATCTCAATCTTGTCCGATATATGTCATGAAAACCAATAAAACATCATACTGTTTCCCTTGTCAAAATCCTCTCCATCGATATACAGGAATAATTATTACACTACTCGTGCCATTGAGCAAGAAACTAAAGTAAACAAATTTCAATTTGGCAAGGAACAGAAATACCCAAATGAGAAACTAGCAATAAAATGGAAATATGTGATAGAAAAAACAGTAGAAGTAGAAGAGAAAGTTAAGAGGAAAATACGGACAGAGTCAATAACGTTAATGGCTTCAAAAGAGGCCTGACGCTCCCTTCCACCATCACAAGTGATAAAGAATCCTTGAACTCCTGGTCTTAAAGGGTATGATCCTTTCTTCTTCACTGGTTTCTGCAAAACGAATAATAAGCAACATGTCAATCAAAGACAACAAAAACAAGCAAAGGGCATTTGATGCAAGAATAGATACATTGTTCGGGAGATAGCGCTGCTTTCTCTTCTTGTTCCCGGCGGTGGTTGTGGATTTAGGCCTACCTTGGGTGGCCATGGAATAGAACCGTGAGGGGAGAGCTCCAGCGAAGTAGGTTTGGTGGCGAATAGCGAGCAAGTGCAGTTTGTAAAGCACAAAAATAGACCCAACAGACTAAAAGCTCCGGTCCAAGTCCAATTATTGTTGAGTTGAGCTTTTTCATTCTAAAATCCGATCTTTAAATGTTCTTCTGTTTTCTTGTGATCTAATTATGGTTTCTATAATATTTGTGTCTATTAAGTATTATATACTAAGTGCGAATGGAATCATCATTGTCATGCTTACATGTCCTAATCCAGCGGCTGCAATTTATTCCCATAATTGAACGGTGGTCGTTCTCTTCTTCTCTGCTTCTTTCTCAATAGATTGAAATTGATATTTTCTCAACATGCACGACACAAGAGGGATTAGATGTTGGTGAATTTAATTATCCATTCGGGTCTTAGAAATTGGCAATACTTAACTTCAACTACTCTTCCTATCGGATTCAGATCTTCTGTTCCGTCAACATTGTACTTAGTCTGTGCTGTGATCAATACGTCAACGTTTGGTTAAAAAATTAGGACAAGACTCACATTCTGACTACACAGCCGAGCCGATACACCCACCCCTTTTAATTGTTTGTTTTTATTAGTCACAGGCGTGACAATGAAGAGTCACGCCTGTAACTTTTCTTCTTATCTGAATTTTTTACTATGAAGAATTTTTCATGTTGGGTATTATTTTTACCTCTCCTATAAATTTTATTTATTTAATATAATTATTATCTTTTATTTATTTATTTTATTATTAATTAATTGTTTATACTACTGTGATTTTAATTATAAATTAAATTAAAGTTGTCATTTAATTATTACATGAATAAAAAATATAATAACTTATTATTATTTAATTTATTATTATTATTGTTATTATTATTATTATTAATTAAATTTATTTCCATTATTATAATAACTGTTAAATATTTTTATTAATAATAAGAAGTTTTATTTTATTTAAATTTT
>JANIIA010000190.1:33439420-33449760 GCA_027478495.1 Erythroxylum alaternifolium
CTTTTATTGAATAATAATAATGTCATACAAATAAAATTACAACCAAAATAAATTGGCTGCAAGGGCATAAACTAACACTGCACTTCTAACATCAAAGATGTAAATTTACTTACATACTCCTGCACCGAGTCATCTTGCTCCAACTTCTTCAAAGCTTCCCTTGCGAGCCATGAAGTGTTGTTAGGGAGGAACTGATTCGTTAGCTCCTCCTTCATCTTCTCTCAAGTATCAATGAGAGCTATATTCGTACTCATGTCATTGGAGGTTCTTACCATAACTTTGTACATTCTACCAAATACATAGCCGTGATAGGCACCTTCTCAGAATTGGACACCTTTGCCACTGTAAAGTATTGCTCTATGTCCCACAAGAAATTTTTGAGCTCCTTGGTACTCTACTTGCCATCGGAAAATTGTGGCTCTCGCACTTTTACCAAATTGCTTTCAATATGTCCAACATCCTGTGTTGGAACAGCACGCCTTAGGATTTTGATCTCCAATTTAGAATCCTTTTGTGCCTTTATTAATTCTGCTATTTAATGCTATAATTGTTAGATTTATGCCTCCAACATCTCGAATTGAGTATTGTAAGATGGTACCTCTTCCTCCTCTTGAGTGATTGGCCCAATGAGTGCCTCCATTTTATTAACACGCTCCGTCAAATTGCTACCTCCCACTATATCGAAATGTGATTCTGATACTAATTGTTACAAAAGTTTTCCTCAAAATAACAAACTTATCTGCAAGTTTCACTTACTACTTTGTACAACAATCTCACTTAGATCCGTTAAAGCAAGATTCAATTTTCCCTTATGATCATCGACCAACTAATTTGTTCTCGAATGTCTCACGACCCTCGCAGTGTTTAACTCTCACACTCTTGCAAGAATACTATGAAAGAAGTAAATATTCATGGCAACAATAAGTAGGAAAGAAATACAACAAATGTTAACCTTTTTTACTTCCTTTAAAGCATATAAAGGATGCTCTCTCAATCTTTATATCTCACATTCTCTGACACTCACTCTAAGAAGCAAAGCTCAAATGAATTATTTATAGGCACCTCAGGATGACCAAGTTAGAATCTTAATAAGAACTCAACTAGCTAAGATTGTATCTTATCCTATCTTATCCTTATCAAATTACATCACACTAATCAATAAGATGACATCCTCATCTAATTAGGACTCTAGTCAATAGGATCTAGCTACATCACAACTAATAAGATAAAAGATTATATTTATCTAGAAACGATCTATCCACATTCACGAAGATGTCCACTATTTTCAGATGATCTTTTCATATAGTTTTTATCCTTTAGAGCTGATGTTTATCCTCTATGATCTTATCCACTATATCATCCCAAATCTCCCAATCTCTATCTGTTGATGATTAGTCATTCAATCCCAAAGCCTATCTTAGCACACTGGTCCTGTTCAATGTTTCCTTATATCAAATTCATTAACTATAGTTCGTCTATTTGAGTACATATTAAGTCCTTAATCTATTAAGAACTTAGCCTCAACCAAGCCAACTCGTGCAAGGTCCAAAATTTTACTAAAATTTGCACTAAACTTGATCTAACTTGTTAAGTCACTTTAAAACTCTCATATGCCAACATTATGTGTGTGATCCAGTTAATCTTCTATCTGACATCTATCTCAAGCCTTCTTTTGATCTCACGTTCGAATTTCGTATCTTGTCAAAGATTTCTGTCAAATATGCACCAATTCATGCCGACGCCTGACGTTGCCCATTTTCCTTGCCTACTCACTAAGTACTTGCCTTGTTTTTCCATCTCAGGTGGTAAACATCGGTAAAGGCTTGCCACCATCTTCATGATTTCGCTCTTAGAACTGAGGGTGTAACACCTAGCCACCAAACCTTAAGTTGTCGCCGTCACCACCATCTGGAACCGCCAACCAGCAAATGGTCAGCGGTCACAACTTGGAGGCTCTGCCGACTTCCACAATCACAACTTGGAGTCTCTGCCCATGTCCACAATCACCAAATGTTGCTACAATCGAAACTAGCCCACGGCCTATATCAATTATAAGCCAACGGTCTGGAACATGCCACGTAAATACACTGTGATCCATCCACGTCATAACTCACTCGTAATTACGGGATAAGAGAAATTTTCAGCTTCCCAGTGGCGTCTCGTTGATAGAGGAAAATGGCGCGAGCTTTGTTTCAGTTGAACACTGCAAGTGTAATGGCTTGTGTTAAAGAGACCAAGCATCACAATAATAGAGTTCAACTTCCAGACAAGACTCGGAACTCCAAAATTTTAGTACTTGGTGGTACGGGTCGGGTTGGTGGTTCCACGGCTACGGCACTCTCCAACCTTTGCCCTGACCTTCGAATTGTTATTGGCGGTCGAAACAGGTGAAATGAAGGGATACTCTGTTCTTTTTTTTTTCTCCCCTTTTTTTTTTCTCACAAAGTGACGGGAGGAATAGAAAGGAAGATTAGTATTTGTGGGGGAAAAGTAGGGAGTTTAAGTTTGCATTTTGATCTTCTGTGTTGTTGAGACTTAATTGGATAAAGTGTGATAAGTCGCAGAGCAAAAGGTGCTGCAATGTTGAGTAGGCTGGGTAAGAATTCCACGTTTGCTGAAGTCGACATTGAAAATGAAGAGTCAATTGAAGCAGCTTTAAGTGGTACAGTAGTTCTTGGACTCTGCATTTTCTTATGGTTGGATGTTACGAAATGTTCATGTTTTCAATTGTTGTTGTTCTTGCTCTTTTTGCTTCCCCACTTTTTTGAACGTTGATAGTAACCTTGAATTAGATATCATTAGAGAGTTTCTTTTACATAAGCGTTTGAGGGTCAATCAAAGCTTGTGTCATGATTCTTCTTGGCTTATGACATCATATTCCTACAGCATGCCTTCCGTCCATCTGATTTCCTTTAACAGTACTTTTCTCTTCCTTTCCATTCAACCATTTGATTATGGTTTTCTATTTTACCATGTCATAATTTCTTCATCCTTATGTTGCTGTTCATTTATAACTTATTCAGTGTCTTAATCAAGCTCTTCAGAAGGAGGTAGTAAGTTACTTTGATCAATGCAAACTGTCTGACACAACTCATAAGTCATAACTAATCCATAGGGGTAAAATCACAACCAAAAAACATGATACAAGTAAAATCGTGTTGAAGGTATCTTCTAATTTTCAGGACTCAAATTTTGTGAATCAATCCGCAGATGTGGATCTTGTAGTTCATGCTGCTGGGCCATTTCAGCAAGCAGAGAAATGCTCTGTCCTTGAAGCTGCCATAAAGACCAAGGTGAGGAAAGGTAAATGATGAAATTATTTCTGTCTAGTTGTTTTAGCTCATTATTAGAAGCCAACTTTTGAAACTCTCCTTATGCCTCCCAACAGACAGCCTACATTGATGTTTGTGATGA
The DNA here is from genome assembly GCA_027478495.1 of Erythroxylum alaternifolium. NCBI lineage: Eukaryota > Viridiplantae > Streptophyta > Magnoliopsida > Malpighiales > Erythroxylaceae > Erythroxylum > Erythroxylum alaternifolium. Next base: position 33,442,835 of record JANIIA010000190.1, read on the forward strand.
TATGAGTTATGCACTTCGTGCAAAATCATTCAAGGAAAGAGCATTAGCTGCAAATGTGCCTGCCATAACTACTGGTGGTATCTATCCAGGCATAAGCAATGGTATGTTCACGTTCATTATCACTATTCAATCAAGAATCACACTTAAATTTTTTGTAGAATAAGTATAAAATAGTATTAGGCTTTGTATGTGATACTAGTCTTCCAAATTTTAGCCAGCATACATTCGCTGAGTCTCCGGATTCAATCCCCAAGTGATATTGCTCTTTCTTTTTTGCATTCATGTTACATCATTAATAATTGCCTCTTGAATGTGAAATTGGTCATGCTGGAAGCGTTGGGTTCCTTACTTGTCTATGTTGTGTTTTGATTACCTTGAAACTGTTGCTCATTTGGCTCTGATGCAAGTATCACCAACTAAGTGATCCAAATCCTCTTTGATATTGAACAAGAAATTTCATGAACAAAATTTACTGATGACAACCTAACTGTAATCACCATAATGGCAGTGATGGCTGCAGAGCTAGTTCGAGCTGCAACTGCGGAAACTAATAGAAAACCAGAGAGGCTAAGGTTCTGTTATTACACAGCAGGTACAGGTGGTGCTGGCCCAACTATCCTAGCCACTAGTTTCTTGCTGCTCGGCGAGGAGGTTGTTGCATACAATAAAGGTAGGCCTCAATTGTGTATCACATCTATTAATTCCTTTCTTTTGAATGCAAGAGTCTTAACTAGTGATAGTGTTGTCAGGAGAAAAAGTGAAGCTAAAGCCGTATAGTGGAATGCTCAACATTGACTTCGGGAAGGGGATTGGAAAGAGGGATGTTTATCTTCTGTAAGTTATGTATGAATGAAATTGCTCTCACAAAGCTGCAAAATTCTCCTGTATAAGTTTATAATACTAACTTATGGAGGAGCAATCAGATTTACGCTGAGATCAATCAATTATGTGCTTAACTCTGCTTCAGTTGTATCTTATGCAATTAAAGCATTATAATGTATTTGAATGTACCCTTGTTCAAATTTAGAACACTTTGACTCACTAATATATAATTGCTTAGGTTAATAAGTCATGACAACTGTTCTTTTGGTGACGTGGCCCTTTAATGTAATGCAACCCCACCTCCTGCCATTGTGAAGCGATGTGAACTCGAACACAAGAAGGCCCCACTAATCAGTTGGACCACACCCTAAAGGGCGTCATGACAAAAAATTATGATTATTAGGTCTACAGTTCCCCGTTTAGGAAAAGATTTCCTGCAATGTCCATGAATGGCTAAACACCTCTCTATCCGGAAATTACTGCTCTTTCATTTTGTTTATGATAGAGTTTGCAGTATTAGAATGCTAATCTAAGTCTGGTGTGTTTGATAGGCACAGTTAGTTTTGGTCTATATCTACCTTTATGATATTCTATTAGCCTCTTAGCTTTTAATATTTCTTTACCAAATAGATCTTCATTTTCAGGAATTTGCCAGAGGTACAAAGTGCTTATGAAATCCTTGGAATACCGACTGTTAGTGCACGCTTTGGAACTGCACCATTTTTCTGGAATTGGGGAATGGCTGCTTTGACAAGTCTTCTTCCACCTGTACGTTAGATTTCTGATACTGTTGTGCCCCTTTTATGGATTTTCAGGGCATTTGAAGTATTTGTAAAGTCATCCACACTCAGGATCAATATTACTACTCAACTTTTAATTCAGAGAAAAGTTAATGGTTTGCTGATTCAGTTGTTTCTAATATGAGAATCAACTAACCACAAAATTCTACAGAAGTGCATGTTGAGGTGGTAAAAACCGGTTTTCTCTTTCAATGAGTATCATCATACTGTGTGAATGAAACCCTTTCATGCAACCTAACCATATTGAGATCTAGAAAGCAGATTTTATCGGTATCCAAAATTGAGATCAAGTATTAGGAAGGTCTAATGTTTGCTTAGTTCATACAGGAAGTTCTAAGGAACAGAAGCAAAATTCAACTGTTGGTTAAACTTGTTGATCCATTAGTCCGAGCAATTGATGGGATTGCAGGCGAGCGTGTTTCTATGAGGGTGAGACAATGGAACAACCTGAAGTGGGTTTGTTTAGAATTGTGCAGTTTCTTAAGAATGTTTTTTGAACTTCTGTAGACAGTCTATCAGATTGTGAAAGAGTCAGGACCATTATCAAGTAAACGATCAGCTTACTCAATCAATAGCCTGTAAATACTAAGATTTGGTGGATGGAAAGATTGTGATAGGTTATGGAAAGATTGTGATAGGTTTACTGGTTGTAATTAAGTGCCTCATACGTATCATTGACGTTATTATTTGACAGGTTGACCTTGAGTGTACAGGTGGGCGTAACACAATTGGCTTATTCAGTCACAGGAGACTCTCAGTGTAAGATACAATTTTCTCAATCTTTGTGTTTCTTTAAGCTCTGGAACGAAACTTCTAATGTCTACGTGCCTATGTGAGAGTGCTGATTGATGGAAAAGAATTCAAGAATAAATATTTCTGCCAACTGTAGTGCTTATGAGTCTACCCTTTCAGCTCCGTGGGAACTGCAACAGCTGCTTTTGCTCTTGCAGTTCTGGAGGGGAACACACAACCAGGAGTGTGGTTTCCAGAAGAGGTATGCACAACAGCTGATTGATTTCCAGATACGGATTCAAAAATCTAAACGTCGCAAAACTGTGTTAATGTTTTTATTTAGCCCGAAGGGATTGCAGTTGATGCAAGGGAAGTTCTTCTAAAACGTGCCGCTCAAGGAACACTCAACTTTGTGATGAACAAGTAATGAAACTTGCCAACAGATTGGACTTTATTCCTTTAGTTGACCATGCTATTGTGTACATTGGTGACTAACTTTGTTCTTCCTTTTCGCAGGCCACCCTGGATGGTAGAAACAGATCCTAAAGAGGTGGGATTAGGAATATATTTATGACCAACCTCAAAAGGGTATAGAAGGATATTTCAATTTGTCATTCAGCTTCAACATTTACATCTGGGGCAGAAGTCTAAGAATCTGTTAAGCATTTGGGAGCTCTAAATGATTTGTAACTTACAGGACTTGCCTCCAAAGATCAAAGGCCCGTTAGGACCAATCTGCTTGAGGACGGGCGCGAAACATACGGACATGTTACTTTCTTTCCAGTAAAGTATGGAATATTAATGAAATTGTTTCCAAAAATTGTTTCTATTAACTATACACTTGGAAGAATTGCATATAGTTATTCTTTTATCTTTAGAATTATTAGACTTTCCTTCAAATGGCACATTGTGTTTTTCTTTATTTATTTTATTCTTGACTAATATTTAATGCATAGGAAACTTCGAGGGGAAGCAGGAAAATTGACTGCGTGGTTATGCATACAATTGTTTTGAAGTTGACATTGAATTATGTCTAACTGTTACTTCATCGAAAAAAGCAATTTCATTACCAAGTTTCTTCATAAATTATATTTTAAAAAGTTTTAAACTAATTATTTTTTTTATGATAAAAGATATTAATCTCTTTTGTAGTTTCATTAATTCTATTAAAATTCTTTGTGTCAAAAATTCATTAGAAGTCGTCATGTTTATCTAAAATTAACCTTTTCTATTACTATTACATAAAATTGATGACAAGTTAATCGTATGATCAGGTAGACTCAAAAATAGAAGTTTAATATAGTTTCTATAGCTCTACTCTATAGCCTAAAGATGTGAATTGAAAGAAGAGAGTAATCAAATTATTAATGTTTTTAGTCACGTGGATTATGATATTCAAAAAGCACAAAATTTTTTCTTTAGAAAAATTTTATTATGAAGTGATTTAACCTTAGACAACTCTGTGAGAATTTCATATCGTTTTTTACTGTTTGATTGACGTGTTTCCATTATTATCCTAGTACAAGATTACAAGTAAGAAGACTTATCATTTAGCAATAATTTATGGATAAGTAGAGGTCATTCCACAAGGATAGTATAAGCCAGTATGTTTAACTCTCCTACGATTATCTAGTCAATAATTAAGCAATTGGTTAATTAGGACTAAAAACTAAGTTAAACTAAATGAATTGAAAAACTAGTAGAAACAAAAAAAAAGTGGTAAGAAATCAATATGGTAAAACATTTAGAATAGAATCCCCCTAACATTATCTTTTATCCTTGATTCAATTATTTAAAGATTCCATCGATTAGACTAGCACAGGCTCCTAGTTTAATGAACTATCATCTTTTGATGTATAACCACTTATCCCTTGATTGATTAATTGGTACACCTATTTGATTATAACATCTAATAATGCATTTAGTGAAACTTCAATAAAGGTTATCTTAGTACTAAAAGCATCACATAGGTTTGTATCTAGTCGTTCAATCCTTAATATAAGTGCCTAAGTCAATTCACAAATAGGTATTTTTGACAATGTCTAAATATATATTGTAATTAGATTTAAGCTTTTACTTATATTTGACAAACATTAAGATCAACAAATATATTTCACTAACATACACCTCTTTATTATAAAACTTAAATCAAATCTTACGAAAATCAATTAGGGTTCCTTCTAACCTAGATATAAAAAATCTAGCCACTAATCATCTGAAATAGCCAAAAAAAAATCTAGCCACTAATCAACAAACATTGCAAAGTTTTATCTCGATTACTTTCCAAAAAAAAGTTTTCTCTCGATGATGATCTTAATCTTCTGAATTAACCTGCTTAATTGGAATGATTTTGATCTTTGATCTTGTTGAAGATGGCTATAAGATATGTTTTAAGGACTATCTTTCTCTAAATGATTGCTAACATAGTTACAAATTGAAAAGAAATAAAACTAAACTAAGGTAAACATGATCTAAGATAAATATGTTTAATTAGGGCTTTTGCAACTCTATTTATAAGCTTATTTCTATTAACATAATACGGGATATAGTCATGTCCTAGGTCATGTATCACATTGTTTTTTGAAGAGAGGAACGCAAGCTTTGACATGCCTATATTCTAGGTTATTTCATACACTGTATATCTCATCATGCAATATGGGCTCTAAACTAACTGTGTAAGAGATATGTCTTCTTCGGTAACATTCTAGTGTGAAACATGTCCTAGCATGCGATTGCGTGCCAGATTGTGATTATTCTTCTAGCCATATATTTCTGTCCAACGAGGGACCCTAGCATATGGTTTAGCAAGGATGAGTTTTCTTCTTGTTCTACATTATAAGATCCTTCAATATTTGACCAACATGATTCCAAAGCAACATTTCTTTAATTATCTAAAAAAGTAGATAAAACCAATTTGATCAAGGTATTTTGTATGGAAAAAATAAGGGTTGTTTGTTTCCCCTTTTCTCATATTTCTTATTGTGGTTTTTTTTAAAAGAAAGAAACAAACTATTAAAGAAAATTTATTTTGTTCCTGAACAAACTATTAAGGAAAATTTATTTTGTTCCTGTTTTGGTTTCTTGTTTTCAAAATAAAATAAACCAAAATAATTTTATAAAAACTCAAATTTATGCTTATGCCTAGTGAGAAAATTGGGTTTCAAATCTAAAATAATGTTTTTTTCCTTCTATTTTCATTTCTCATGTTGTTTTTTCACATTCATCCATTAATGTTGTTATTTCTTTTATTTATTTTTTTGACTCTAGGTTCTTTCATTCTCTATTCCTCAATTCTATCTTTGGGTTCTTTTCTGTTCTTATATCTTTTCTGAATTTGTTTTTTTAACCAATCTCTTCTCTAAATTTGATTTGCTCTTTCATGTGGTTTTAGGGAATAGTCTCGCGCACCTATCGATTACTGACAAAGAACTTTACTAACCTTTGATACGTGTTAGATTTCTACTTATATCAAGTAAGTATTTATCCTTAGATATCTAGTTTTAACTAAATAGGTATTTATGCATGTTCTAGAATTAACATTTTTTTGTGACTATTATTGATCAACTTTGCAACTTTAAGTTACATTTCCTTTATTTCTCCATATGGGTTTTCTTTTATTCTCTTTTCTCTTCTGGATGCTGATTCTATATAGGATTTCATAACTCTTAACTATTTTGTTCTTTTAGAGAGGTTGATTGAAATTATATGCAGCAAAGCTTTCAAGAAGAGTTGGAGAGAACTATTCCTCTACTAGTTGTTGATAATGTGTCATATTTTCCTAATTAGATATTTCATAGCATCTAAATATTGTATGTGAGGTGAAAACAACTATTCTTACAAATTATACTCATTTAAAAATTTAGTGGAATGTATAGGAATCCTTCCTATGTATGCTTAAATGTGGAGCCAACCTCAAACTACTATAAAGTGGTTAATTACATGGTTGTCTATAGAGGACAATAAGTAGTGAATGACCATTTTTCCCGTGCATGCATTATAAGGTGGAGGAATCATCCAAATCCCTCCTAAAAAGATCAAGTATTTGTAGTAGGTAAGCTTTTAGGACTATTTGAGTTCCAATAAAGATCTCAGTTTCTTTTGTCACTAATATCATAGAATAATGTTATAAGAGAGATGCTCAAGCAATTTATGACTTTTTTAGAGTCACAATTAAAACAATTAGATAATTTTGAGAAGCTTGAAAAAACAATACAGTTAAATAGTGACAAATGATATTTATATCCTTATGACATGTTTGCTTATTGTAGGGTGTCGTTTAGATTATGCAATGATCTAGCCATTTTCTAACTTTTTATGATGACTAATTTCTTTGATATGATGGAGAAATTGATTGAGTTATTCAAGAATGATTTTCAATTTTAGGCCTTCTTTTGATGTTTGTTTGCTTAATCTAAAGCAAGTGTTGCAATGATGTAAAGATTCCAATTTGGTATTTAAGTAAGAAAACTGTTGTTTCACAGTATAAGAAGGAATTGTTGTAACACCCCAACTCCCGCTGAACCCGAACCCGATATCGATAGTGATACCCGGATCCGTGCCCCGCGAGGGTGG
>JANIIA010000190.1:33458372-33472740 GCA_027478495.1 Erythroxylum alaternifolium
TATATGAATAATACAAATCAGTAATATATATATTTGTGATTATATTTATATATATAATGGTGATAATAATTCTTCGAGGATATGTTAAATTTGCATTTTTTTATGCTTTGAATTTCTGAAAATCAAAATTAGCTTATAACTTAATTAATTAATTAAAATTTATACAATGCAACTTCTTTTGATCCGTGCTAAATATATTATAATTAAAACTAATTAGTGATATATTTTTTATTATATATATATATTAATTAGTACATATCGGTAATATTTATATATTTAATGATAATAATAATAAATCGTTGTAAATTTACGAAGTGTTTCTTTGGGGATGTCGCCATCGTGCAAATGCACGATAGTGACATTGAATGTTAAATAGCCAAAATTGCTACCGTGCAAGTGCACCCTAGCCACTTTGATTTTTCCCTAGAACAAAGACTCTCTGCGCCTTTCCTTCAACTCTTTCCCGCCTAAGTCTTCTTTCACAAATATCTCCCATTTTCTCGCCCATATTGTTCAAAGTTTCCTTAAAATCTTGTAAGTTGCGCGACTGTTCCCTTTGAAGTTTGATATTTCCGTCCGCCCCAGTCATCATTCCTTACCTCTTTTGTTCCTTTAATTTCTGCTGATTTTTTTCCCGGTTTTAAATATGATGCTATTTCTTTCTCTGATATTTCCAAGTTTTCCAGGCGTCATGTCTCCCAGATCAGAAAAAATACTTGAAGAAATTGAGGCTGAACTGAGGAGTGAAATGACGATAGACATAGCATCAGATTACAACGCTCCATTCCCCATTTATTCGGCTGAGGAAGGATCGAGGTATTTGGCTCTAAAAGAGAAAACAAATCCTACTTCACGAAATATTGTTACAAGATAAGATGCAGCTTAAAGATCATCGGACGCGTTCTGCGTATAAGTTGAAATTCTTAGCTGACGCTTCAAGTTCTGCCCCTCCAATGCCATTACACAATTCAGCTAATTCAAGTGAAGACGAAGCTGCACCCAAAGATTGGGAAAGAGTATGTAGATTATTGGAAAACATTTCCAATAAGACACAAAGCCAACTTGAAGCGATCAATAAGCGACTTGATGAGATGGATGAGGACTTGCAAACCGTTGCCCATCAACAGCGAAGATTGGATAAGAAAATTCATACAACTTGGGCGATGACGGGATTTCACGTCGAAACGCCACCTTCATCATCTACATTTTCTTCGTCAAACTCAGAAAATTCCTAATTTCTTGTATCTATTTAATGCATTTTCTTCTTTTATTTTCCTAAATGTTTTTTCCGTTAACCATCATTGTTAATTGTATCGTGCCTTATGCAATTAGACAATAATTTTGGAACGCTTGAACTGATTAGTGTGAATTATATGCGAATGTCAATGTTAGCTCTGTTTCCTGAATATTGTGAAAGAAAAAAAGAATTAGAAAATGGAAAAGATAAAAGAAAAGAATAAGATACTTATTATATTAAGGGTTAAAATTTAACGTGGATTTGAATTTTTGCACACTTGAAAATAATTATACATGCATATTGACATTTCGGTTATATTGAATTGTAATGTAATATTGTTAAGAGTTGTAGTTTCAGTGAAGAATTATTTAAAAACATTTAAGCATCGAAACATAACACTCAATTATATATTAGACTTGACAATTTAAAGGTAAAATGTGCAAACAAATGGCAATTGCATAATTTAATGTATAAATGGCAATTGCATAATTTACAAATTTACTATCAAATTATAAATTTTAAAATTTTAAATGTATATTAAGAAATAAATTAGGATAGAAATATTTATAATATATAAATTAGAATTAGTAAATGTAAAGTGTAATCTATTTCTTATAAATGGATAAAATATAGAAAGTAAATACAAATATTAAAAATGTAATTAAAAAGTAAAAAAATTATATTAATTTTATAATCAATTAAATAATTTAGTTATGATTAAAAAGGTTAATACTTGTAATGAAAAATAAAATAATTTAAGAAATATTGTGATGTATTTTTTATAAATGGTTCAAATACTCATGAGTGTGACTTAATACTAAAAAATTTGGAAGAAATGTTATGTAAATCTTTATCTAACGTTGCTATATGAGATAAATTTCCTAATTTATTTATCATGAAATGATCATGATTATTTATTTAAAACTTATTATGTTTAAGTTTTCTTATTTAATTTATATTTTTTTTACATTTACAACATACAAGTTACAGTACACATTACCTTAATTTTTATAATTTTTGTCCCAAATTTTTACTTGCTAATTTTACTTATTCATTTATTATATTATAACTTTTATATTTTTAATATGACATATTTAAAGCCTTTTAATTAAATTTTCATTACATATTTAAATTATTTATAATTTAATTACTAATTTTAAAATATTCCATATTTATTATACATTTAATTACAAAATTTTAAAATTTTCTTATAATTAAATTACACATTTTTAATTTTTTATATTAACTTATACATTAAAATTATATAATAATATAACTGATTAAGTTAACAGGTCATTATTGCTGCGCATTACCCTGCTAGTTTAAAAGTGAAGAGTGAATGAATGACGAAAATTAAAAAAAAAAATCGTTATTTTTTAATTAGACATAATAAAACAAATTAATATTAGAGAGCATCACCACTGCACATCGAAAAGCAAGTATCTCGTTTCTCTGTTTTACTTTGTTTCCCCAACCCTTGAAACCAGACTCTTTTTTAGAGAATAACAACATTATGGCCAACGCCGACGCTGAGGCAGTGGACTTCGAGCCCGAGGATGACGATTTGATGGACGACGACATCGATGCCTCCCCTCGCGCCGCCCATCTTCCCAAGCTCAAGTCCGCCATCACCGGCGGAGCATCCGCTCCTAAGAAGACTAAAGGCCGTGGCTTTCGCGAGGAGGCCGACGCCGACCGCCAGACCCGCCTTGCCGCTCGCGATTTCGATGCTCTCGGCTCCGATGGTGGCCCCGGCCCTCAACGATGTTAGTGTCTGTTTACTTTACCATTATCCTTTTCGATCAATTTGGCGGTTTTGATTGCTTAGTTTACCGTTTAGTGATGTAGGGTTATAAAAACCCTAGATAGAAGCTGATACATGTATTCGGGTTATTTTTGCATGTTTTTGGTTTTCAATGGGATTTACCACATTTTTTATCTCAAGAGTTAATGAATCACAAACACTTTGAAGTTTATAATGGGAATGTCAAAGGAATTTCCTAACAGATTCATGTGTATACGGATATAATAATTAAATTTTGCCGATAAATGAACAAGTGATTTCGTTTAGTTGTATCTTTGGTGAAAACTTGGTATTTTTGTGTGCGTTGCCTATCGGAAGTTTTATTCACATTTAGGAGTCGTAAAACTACATCCATGTTGGGTTTTACAGGTTGAGTGAAGTTTCTGAATAAGTTCATGGAGAATCGATAGCCTATAGCCTTGGTTTTGCCCAAGTCTTACTTAACTAGTTTACTGTTATGATTCAATCAACTCCTGATTATGTCAATCTGTCATCTACCAGTTCTGCTTTGAATCCTGAACCTTAACGGGATACTTGTGATGTTTTGATGGAAATAGGGAAATTTGTTGTTGTTGACCTTTATTTGCTAACGAGACAGTTTCTAACATTTACCTTCGAACAAGTGATAGCTGTAGTAAAGGGCCCTTCCTTTTCTAGATTTTGTCCTTCTAGTTAATCTTATTGTTACTTATTACCAACATCCTGCAGCCATTGAGGGATGGATAATTTTGGTGACTGGAGTGCATGAGGAGGCACAAGAGGATGATTTGCAGAATGCTTTTGGTGAGTTTGGAGAGATAAAAAATTTGCATCTAAATCTTGATCGGCGCACCGGTTTTGTTAAGGTAACAGTTTGTTCTCATACAGGAAGAGTTGGACTTTTGCAGAGTTAGGCTTCGAGTTGTGTTATTGGGTAATATGTTGTAAGTGTTTTTTCGTATAAAAATTTTAATGATGGCTTCTTAATGAACTTAAAGTTGGAAATGGAAAACTCTGGAGAGTCTGGTAATGTATTTGGTATTTCAATCTCACTGAATCTCTATTAACCATTGCTATAGCAATATAAAATTTGACACTGAAAGCAGCTGTATACTCGTACCCCAATTACTTTCCTTATATATCACTGTTGCTGCACTATAGTTTAGTGAATTACATGTTAGCATTGCTGTTCTAGAAACAGTAAATTACTGTCTTGGAAGATTGGTTTTTTTCGTTTTATTGATAAGGCACGCATATCTGTTTTTGCTACCCTTTAAGCTTCATTGAAAAGTTTTGAAACGATGCTTGGTCGGTTGATGAAAATGAACCATTGAATTTCTAGGGGTATGCATTAATAGAGTATGAGAAGTTCGAGGAAGCACAAAATGCGATAGCTGCAATGAATGAATCTGAACTTCTCACACAGATTATCAATGTCGATTGGGCCTTCAGCAATGGTCCCAGCACTGGACCATTCAAAAGAAAGAATATGAGGTTTGTTCTATGCACGATATATTTTGTTGCTGACTTACTTTTGGATTATCAGGTATTGGTCTAGATGGTAGGTTTGTTAATGACATAGCAAAGAAGTCTCAAGCTGCCGGGGTTTGTAATCTTATCTAATCTTTAAGTTTCAATAGTAAGACGTTAGTTAATCTTCCGTTCTTTTCCTAATGAGAATCTGGCTGTAGGGATTTTAGTATATTTAGGCATGCCAGATGGCGATATACTATATACCACATGGTGCAAATTAACGTTCGGGCGAATGAGAAGGTTGGTTTGACGGGTTTAGTTGGAAACCACTTAGATTTTTCTCTTGAATATTTTCAGATCAGGACGAACACATCGCTCAAGGAGTCCCAGGAGGCGATACTAATTATTTATGCTGCTTTCTATGAGCCTGTGGATTTTTATCGAGGGATGTAACTGCAATTTGTTGAGTTCTATACTCTCCGAAAATGTTGTGGGAATGAAATTCTTTTCCGAGTAGTGTTACTGACTGCTGGCTCCAAAGATCCTTGTAAGACCATAGTTTTATTGGATCCGGCATGGAGTGTTTAAGTTGAAGTTACAAGTAGCCATATTCTGTAGTTTGGGCAACTCAAATCATTCCAGCTTCTCCATTTTATCTTTTTTAATTCCATTGATGTCAGGCTAAATTATGGGAATTAGGAGGTAGTAATTTCGAAAATGTTAAAAGGATAGTAAAAGTTACATTTTGAATCTTAACAGTTCTTAATGTTTCGAAACATTTAAATTGAATTTCAACCATTTCAAGATGATTTTAGGGGTGATGATAAATTGTACAGGATTAATTTCTCATTAATTAAATGTTATGTTAATATTGTTGTAATATTTTTTTATTTTTTAAATAAAAAAGGCTCTAAAATCATATGGTAAGGATTTATTGTTTGAAATGTATAACAATGAGTTTCACTATTGACATAATATTTACCTACCTGACGAGAATTAAAATTGTGTCAATTTAAGATTTATTATAAATATTTTTGGATTAAATTTGAACGTTTTATTAATATTTATTATTAATAGTTGGGACTCGTCTAAAGCACTTCGTGAGTAACTTAAAAAAAAAGAAAAAAATCTAGTTATCTAAGATACTACTACTTGGTTCCACACTACCTCTTTCAGACATCCTTTTTGCCTCTCCCAATCAATCAAGATATTTTCCATCTTAAAGGTTCTTAAATACACCAAGGATGGATGACATATAATCCATAAAACAAGATGAAACATTATAGATAAAAAGAATGTGTCACTTCCGAAAATTAATGATGTGATCAGATTCATCCTTATATTGCTTCAAGGTGGACTTCTTGTGATAAGCTTCTTCATTCATTCCATTAAAGAAAAAAAAAAGAAGAAGTTATCATCTACAAAAAGCATATCTAAAATTGGAGGCATAATTCTTCAAATCTTAAACCTATTAATCTTTCCTTCCTTAAATCCTTCTATTAATATATTATATTAGTGATTTTTAAATTTAAAAGTTCTTACCTTTTCATATATTCATCAGCATGTATGCTTGGTAAATTTTAACTACCTTACTTCAAAAAAATTTTATTAGCTCTTTTATTAGTGTCTTTATTGAAAAATTATAAAGAACTGAATCAATATCAATTATCTTTTCACAATATGTAATTAATAAATTTATATAATTACCAATAATCATTTGATAATAGTATGATAGAAAAGTATAATAATAAATATAAATATTTGACTCCACATAACATAAAAATTCATATTTCTTTAGTTATATAGTATTTATAAATGAAAGGAAAGAAATATAAGAATTACTTAAAAATTATATATCTAAATTTCAATGGAATGTCTTTTGAATTGATCTGTTGTCATTCTAAGCTAAATTGATACTTTGTTTATTGTATGCCTTGTATAGTCTTGCCTAAGTAAGCATGTCAATGGGCCGGCCCGCCCTCGACTCGGCCCAGGCTACGGTGGCCCATGGTAGGCCTGTGCTCATTAATTTTTTAAAGTAAAAAAATTCAAAACGACATTGTTTTGGAAAAAATGGACGGGCCGACTATAGGTGGACCATGTCGGCTCGTGGCCTAGCCAACCCAAATCAAACACTCTTAGGTATAGGCATGACAATTATAGTTGTTCCTGGGCTGCAATTGGGCTATAATTGTCATGCCTATACCTAAGAGTGTTTGATTTGGATTAACTTTACTAGCTTTTGTGCCAATATGTATTTTTATTTATTTCATTCAATGAATTATCTTAAAAAATACTTCTTGGCATGGGAATTAGTAAGGAAGTACAAGACTTGATAGTCAAGGTTGTTGAAAGCATGTTTAAAAAGTGGTAGGCGATTAATAAGGACATGGCCATAATTGAAAGACAGTTAGAGATTGAGTAGTTATAGGAAAACTATTTAAGGTGGATGAAGTTGGGAGGGGTGTATAAGCACATTAGTCGGACAAGAATAGGAAAGACACACAACTCAAACTAAAAAAAGATCATTGTCTTAAGTTTTCTTGGCACTTTATACCCATCCTTTACTTAAATAAAATTTTATTTATTTTTTTGACTAAACTTTTACATTCTAACACCCCTTAGCAATTTGCTAACTTAGAATTATATTTTCTAATTTTTCCAAAACCCCACTTATATTTTTTATTAGAAGTCAGATGCAATTTGAGGAGAATTCCTCCTTAGCACGCTCAACTTTTAGGGTGATTATAGAAGTAATCAAAAATTTGGCACACTTGGTAAGACTATGATGCCGTGTATAAGGACTGGAAAAAAAGTTGTTAAGCCTCCAGCTCTGAAGGAAGAAGTCTTTATTGTAGGAGGGAATGAAGGCTTTGTATCCCAAATTGTTAAAAATCTAGAGAAGACAACATTGCCTTTGGCTAACTCTCCCATAAGCAAGAATTTGAAATCACTGTAGCTATCAATAAGAAATGATGTTGTTTATACAAATTATATTTTTAAGTTGAAGTCCAATTTGGCCTCTGCAGCTAAAGCAATCAAAATGTTCTTGGAGAAGATGGAAAATTTTCTACTACTTTGGTACAGGTCATTGGGCAGAATTCTCTCTCTATAGAAAGAAAAAATTTTGAAGGGCTTGGGAAGGGGGGTGGGTATCTTGCATTAAACATAATGGGAGTTAGTGAATTTAGTTATCCTCTATATTCTTCCTTTGTGGAAGAGACATATGTTCCTCCTCGTAAAAGAGAGGATACTTTTGTTGCACCTTTACACGTTAATCCTAGAAATGGCTAATACATTGCTAGACCTTAAGCTATTAGGAGACAAGGATTTGCTTGTGAATTCAAAACCAACTGACCAAATTATAGCTTAAGGGGCAGCATTATGGTTGTAAACTATAATCCTTTTCATGCTATTGTTCTGATATAAATAAGTTTCAAGTTGATATGGAAGTAGCTAAAGAAGTTGTTCAAGAACTATATGGGCATGGCTTAAGAAAGATTGTCCACCCAATATTCTATGAGCCTCATCCAATGAATATTGACTACAATAATCATTTTCCCAGTGTCTATCAAATTCTTGAGTTTACTTTGTTCTCTGATGAAGATGGCTAGTCGATTACCAAACACTTTACCAGATTCACTATCCCGTGTGGTGAATTGGTTAATTACAAAAACTTCAAGCTTAGGTTGTTTCCAATTTCATTAATAGGTTCAACTTTTTCCTGATATGCTTTGTTGCTTAGGAATTTTGTCTTTTCCTGGACAAAAATGGAAAGACTATTTCATTCTTAATTTTTTTACTAAACTAAAAGTTAGTATAGCTGAATTGTCTAAATTTATTTACAAAAGTGGCAAGAATGCCGACATGTTCATTGCTTGATTAAGGAGAACAAGGAGTTAATGACAAATTGTACTCTTTAGAGATCGAGTATATGAAGCTAACTTGAACTTCGAAAAAAATTCCAAGGTATGAAATTTCATGATTTTTATTAATTAGTAATAAAAGTGTCTAAATATGAAACACTTCTTAAGGAAGAAGTATATCAGAAAAGAAGTTTAGTAGGTACTTATTTTATGGAAAAAAAGTTTATATGACTTAGAAATGGCTGAGGTTAATGTCCTAGGAACTTGTGTTTCCCTAGCTCTAGAACAAAAATCATTTAAAGCTAAAAGGAAAATACAATCATTAACTAATCAAATTCAATAAACTTTTAATACCTTTAAAACAAAGGAAATGTTTGATTTTACATTGCAGTAAAGGTTTATTAGTTTACTGTCAAAACATAAGATTTCCACAAAGGAAGAGATTTTAAGGAGGAACTAATATAAGTACCACAATACATGTAGTCACCCTGTAAATTCATACTATGGATTAAAAAATGTTATTCAAGATTAGATCAACAAGGAAATTCTTTTATTTGCTGAATTTGATCAAACCATATTGATAGATGAATATCCATTTCCATCAATTGCTGTTATTAATGTTATGGAATTTGATTTATGGCTTTTCCTAAATGTTTAGAGGAATATGAAGATTATGAAGGATCATTTTGCCTCATGTACAAATTTAGTTACTGATGTTTTCATTCTTAACCATCGTTTGAATGCTATTGCTAAGAATGAGAATCAGCAAATTCCTAGAATCCAACAAAAAAGTAGAAATTACAAATCAAAGCACAACATATAATTCACTCATTTTCAAGCAAAAGGTCTATTTTTTGAATTTTAACCTTTCAATGAAGGCAACCTCAATTTGTAATACCACCCCAGGTGTCTCCATCCTATAAGTGGAATTGAGCATTAGCCTGAACTCAAAAGAGAAGACTTCAATAGCAAAGTTTCCACCATGTTCAAAAGAAGCAAACCATCACCAAGAATCTCATCTCAAGGAAGTCCACAAGACCTATTCCTTTTGAGAAAAGTGATTAAAACCTAAAGAATAGGAAAGAATGTGTTAAAGTTACTAGTAAAGGGCGGAACAAAATGAAGGAAACGTGTAATCATAATTTTCTTAAGGAAGTAGCCTAAGTTTAAAAGTTAAGATGAAAGTTTTAGTGAATTTGTCATAGTAGCGGAAATTCCTATTCAGTTGGCATTTTGTCATTTATTTTGTGAGGCTTCTTGCCTCTTATAGAAAAACTTCTTGGAAGAAAGTAAAACCTTTTTCTTGATAAAAGAGAATGCAAAGTATTTATGTTGGTTATAGGTCTAGGAATTCCAGAGAAGGTAGTGTTAGAGAAATTGGTTGATAACATAGCTTAACACATAAGACCCTTGTATATTAAAGCCCACATTAATGGCAACCAACCTCAAGAGTTTTATTTGATAACAGGTCAATTGTAAATATTATGCCAACTAAAATGGTGGAAGTTTTAGGTAAAGATGATATAGATTTGATCCCAATGGAGGGGTCTGTTTGTTCTTTTACTAGGAAGACTACTAAGTTATAAGGAATTCTCCTTACAAATTTCATAGTAGATAGGAAGTCTTTATGGTAGCTTTCTTCGTCATCAAAACATATGCATGTTATCAAGTTCTATTGGTGAGAAATTGTACTCATTCCAATTTATGTATTTCTTCATTGCTTCATCATCTTTTGCTCTTATAGAAAGGCAACGAGGTGGAAATTCTTTTGGCTGATTCTCAACCTTGTCATTATAAATTAGATGTAGTACATAAAAAATTCTTTAATGATCAAGTAAGGCCAATTCATATTCAAAATTTGACTCATGGGGAGTGTTCAGAAAATAAAGGTGAAGAAAAGATAAAGTTAGAGTCAAAAATGTTAGTGAAGACAACTAGCATCATGCTTGACATAAGTTAATGAAAGTTCCAATCATAGAAGAACTTGATGAATAGACTTTCATAAAAAGAAGTTACGGTAGTTGTAACCGCAAAAGTCAAATCTTGAATGTAGCATATCATAGAGAATTTTGAAGAGATTAAAGGGTATGAGAATATCGAGTTGGTTTTTTAGGAGGAAGAATTTTCAATAGAGGATGAGGATCAATTTAAAGATTTGAAATTTACTCTCGTAAAAATTGATGACCATGGGAGTCAAAATTAGGAATAGCTTAAGGAAATAAATTTAAGTAGTTAAAGAGAAATTTGGAATATGTTTTTTAGTAAAAGTCTTGATCCAAAGATAAGGGTCAAATTAGTTGAACTTTTGAAGGAATTTAAAGATTTTTTTTGCCTAGGATTATGCCAAAATGTTAGGATCAAGTAGAAAGTTGGCATAACATAGACTTCCTATAAATCCATAATTTCATCCTTGCTACTAACCTCTTATACTTGGTCGAAAGAAGTCAAGTTAAAAATTAAAGAAGAGATCGAAAAGTTATGTAACGTTATTTTTATTAGTTCGATCAAATATACTGAGTGGCTAAACAATTTTGTACTTATAGTAAAGAAAAATGGCAAGTTAAGAGTATGTGTTGACTTCAAGGATTTGAATTTTGCCACTCCTAAAGATGTGTATATGATGTCAATTGCTGATTCTTTAATTAATGCAATGGATAGGCATTTCTTGTTTCATTTATGGATTACTTTTCTAGTCACAATAAGATTTTTATAGCTATAGATGATATATATGGAAAACCTTAAGATGTCCTAAATCAATAGGAATATTTGAATGGATTATGATTCCTTTTTAGCTTAAAGAATATGGGACCACCTATAAGATGGCCATAAATGCTATCTTTCATGATTTAATAGGCCATATTTTAAAAGTTTATATAAATAATATTATTGATAAGTACAAAATGAGTATGGACCATGTCCAAATTTTAAGGGGAAGTTTCCAAAGAATCAGAATGCATAAGTTGAACTTAAATCCTTTGAAGTGCCTTTTTGGGTTAAAAGTAGGAAACATTATAGGTTTTTTGGTCCATCTAAAAGGGATTGAATTAGACAAAAATAAACAAGGGCAATTATTGAAGCAAAACCACCTCAAAATAAGACAAAACTTTAAAGGATTTTAGGCTAAGTAAAATATGTTAGAATATTTATCGCTAATTTATCCAATAAAATAGAAGAATTCTTGGATCTTTTGAAGTTGAAATTTTTTTAGGAATCCCATTAGGAAGAAAGGCATCATGAAAAATTTCATAAGATCAAGGAATACTTGAATAAGCCATCAATGTTAATGCCACTACAGAAAGGAATAACTTTGAAGTTATACATTTCTTCCATAGAAGAATCTATTAGGTGCTTATTGGCTCAAAATAATGAGGTAGGTCATAATTAAGCTATATATCACTTAAGTAGAGCTCTAATGCCAATATAAAGAAAATATGTACCTCTTGTGAAGTTATGCTTGCCATTATATTTTGTCTACTTAAAATTAAGACGTTATTTGCTTCAAAATTGGGTTTATGTAGCTTTGTAAACTAATATGATGAAATATATGTTGAATAAACTAGTCATTTCATAGAATATTGGAAAGTGGTTTATGAAACTTTTATATTTAATCTAGTTTATTTTCCTGTAAAGTTAGTAAAATTTTAGACATTGGCTAACTTCTTAGCAAGCCACCTAATGATAAAATTCCAAGATAATATGGAGCACTTAACGTTTACTTGTGAAAGGAAGCTTTAGGAGGATAAAGTTAGCAGTTTTAGCAAAGGGAAATTAATTACTATTGGAATAGTCATTACTTCACCAAACGTAAGAAAAACTCTTGTTTCTTTTAAGATGGATTTTTCATATACTAATAACTAAGCTGAATATAAGGGTCTAGTAACTAGGTTGGGAACTTGGTAGAACTCAGGGCCAAAGAAGTCCCCATTATAAGAGATTATCAGGTGGTATTGCAGTAGGTACTAGGAGAGTTTAGTTACATAAGTTTAACTTTATTTCCCTATTATATTTCTACCAGTCACTAACTGGAATTCTTTGACGAGCTTGAATTCTAGCATATTCCTCGAGAAGAAAATTAGGAGGTGAATAAACTTTCTCAAATTGCCTCTAGGTTAAGGATGTTTGAGGAGCTCATAAATATGTTATTATACAATGAAAGCCTCATCCTTCTATCTATAAAAAGGGGATTTCCTTATAGGATTTTGACATAGATAAAGAAATTTTTTAAGATTAAAGCGAAAAAATCAAAAAAATTGAAGAACCTTGGTAAAAGGGTACCTTATAGAATTCTCAACTTTGAATTGATTAAGGAAGTCTTGTTTTGTTGAGACAATGATGAACTTCTTTTAAGATGTCTTAAAAATGCCTGAGGTGTTAACAATAATAAGTAGGTTCATGAGGGAGTATATGGGGCCTATAAGTCTGGAATTAAGATGAGGTGGCTTATTAAGCATTATGGTTACTATTGGCCTTTAATATTAAAAGATTGTATATCCTACACAAAAGGGTGCCAACAATTGCAAAAATATAGAAGAATATAGGAAATTCTTACCTATTAGTTGACCTTTTGCATAGGATATAAAATCCTTTAATAGTCTTCCATTGAAAAAGGATGACCTTATTGAAAAAAATATATCCACCTTCGTCTAAAGGTCATAATTTTATTTTTTTGACAATAGATTATTTTACAAAATGGGCGGTGACTTCATCCATAAAATAATTTAAACAAATTAACGAAGTGAAGTTTGTTAAGGAGAAAATTATTCTTCAATTTAAAATTCCACATTCAATAATGAGTGACTAGGGGACTATGCTTACTAGTTTGCAAGTTAAAGATTTTGCGATAGATTATGGCATACAATTACTAAATTTGACTTCTTATTACATTCAAGTTAATAAACAAGTCGAAGCGCTAGATAAGGTAGTTATTGAAATCTTGGAGAAGATGTTAGAGGCGAATCTTAGAGATTCGCCTAGAAACTTTTATGAGATTTTATGGGCATATCGAACTTTTAAACACATTGCTATAGAGGCCAATCCTTTTACTCTAAACTATATCCATGATGTACTTTGTATGAGACTTTATGGGCATATCAAACTTTTAAACGCACTGCTTCATGGTTTAGTCCTTTTACTTTAACCTATGGCCATGACGCTACTCTCCTTATAGATGTAGTAATCCCATCTTTAAAAGTGCATAAATATAATTCTTTATAGATATTTGAGTACTCTAAGATGACAATGATGGAATTAGAGGATCTAGATAAAGTTCGTCTCTAGGCTTTAAACAACATGATTGTAAGAAAAAGAAAAGGTGGCAAAGTGTTACAATAAAAGAGTCTGTAAACGAGAATTCTAAGAAGGTGATTTGGTGTGAAAGGTGATCTTAAAACCAGGATTGAAAAATAAAGAGTGGAGAAAATGGTCCCCTTATTAGGGAGGGCTATTCAAAATTTATAAGATTTTGGGAAGTAATGTTTATTAGCTATCTAACTTGGAAAGTGAACCTCATAAACTTTTTATTAGTAGGGAAATAATTGAAACCCTATATACCTACCATATGGGAGAGATCAAATATAATAGAAAAAGAATAAAATTATCTAAAAACAAAAAACAACATAATTGTTCAAGCAATGATTGTTCAAAAGGAAATAAAATTCAATAGGCCAACATGTGACTTGTAAATTGTTTATAAAGTGTGTAGAGAATTCGAAGATGATCCAAGTTAAGGGATCATATCTCATCCTATTGTTTAATGCAGAAAATTAATCTTCTTTAACTTGTTGTACTTGTTGTTTCTAAAGGTTGACTTCTTCCTTTTGCAGCAACAGTGACAATTTTAAGCTCTTTAGTCATTTGCTTGACTTTGTTGAATTCTTGATTAAGTTTCATATCGTCTTGTTTTGGAGCCTCTTGTTTCCACTGTAATAGCCAATTTCCAAAACTTACTGAGGGTTAGAATGTTAGACTTTTGAGTCATATCATTTTAGAATTAATAAGGTGCATTTCATT
>JANIIA010000190.1:33479170-33499507 GCA_027478495.1 Erythroxylum alaternifolium
ATAATTGAAGCCTAGGAGGATATTAATATATATATATATATATATCAAATCTGTTTAGCCTTATGGTTAAAAGAGAACTTAAACACCTAAGATTTTCTCAGCATTTGCATAGTATAATGATAATTGGCATCCTATACACTCATATGCCAGTATAAAAAGCAATCAGTATTTTCAAGAAAAAGGACTTTGTTCATACTCATTTTTCTCACTACATATTTTATTTTGTCTCTCTAACTTTACTAACCTGTATGTTGGAGGTCAAACATCTAAAACACTTCAAGATTTATTTCTACACATTTGTCGGGAGCAATGCTATTGCAAACTCATTCCAGTTGTCCAACTCACTATAGCAAGTCTAATCTTCAATGTCTGAACCCAAATTAGACCAAAAATTAAAAACATACAAAAATTACACTATACGATAAATCAAATGGATTTCTTTATATCTAAGCTATTAGTAATTATGAGCAACTATTATATTTTTATTTTTCCGTTAAATATTGTAGTAAACTTCAAAACTTTTATGCATATTAAAAATTTTCTTCAACTTTTCTATATTTAAGAACAAACATCATCAATAGAAGAATGTAGCAACCTAAAAATGCAGGCCATTTACGATAAAAATGCAGCAAGTTCAAATGATAGGTTCAAACCATAAACAAATACCCAAATTAAACCAAGTACACAAAACCCAGTAAATAACAAAATTGACTTACCTCAATTGACACGCAGAAAAGTCATTGAAGCATGTGAAGGAAGGAAGAAGATAACGTGGGTAACCAACGACGATGAGGCGATGAGAAAAGGATGAGTGATGACAAGAAGAGGAGAAGCTATAGAAGTGCGACGGTGAGGAAGGAGAAAAAATAGAGAAAGAACAGAGGAGAAAACGAGGGGGAAGGTTCGGGTTGAGTTTAACTCTAAACTGACACGACATTGTTTGGTATTAAACCAAACGACGTCATTTTCAATTTTTTTAAATGGCTAATCTGAAGTTAACGATGGAGTGGGTAGATCGTCAAAAAATCACCGACAGAATACATTACTGTCAGTAAAAAATTGACGCTGATTATTAAATCAAACATTTCCGTGTAAATTTGTCGACGGCACGGTTATATTGTCAGAAAATCAGACACTATTTAATTGTAGGAAGCCTTCCCGCCTAATTTACCAATAGGTATGACTTTTTTGTCACTATATTTCGTTGAAAAATTTACGCGGATGTTTTCTCTCCACCTTTACTGACGAAAATTTTGTATGTCATAAAATGAAAATTTTTACGACAGTTTTACTGACATATTTTGATTTCCTCTCTACTTAGCTAAGGTATTTTTTCCGTAGGTAAGTTTCCGTCACTAATTTATGGTTTTCTTATAGTGATTGGAATTTTTTCGGTCTCTTTTGACACCTTTTGACTTTTGTATTTGGATGCAAAATTAACGTTATAGGCAATCACATCTGGTTAAGTGTTGGTCCTTATAAGTTTTGTGAAATCCCTTTTAATGAATCTTCTCCCTATTACTCTCCATTGTTTTCTATATATTTTTATTGTTGGCTTCCATTGATAGGAGACCCAAATAAAGTCTTCAAATAGAATATCATCTTCCCCTAGTCTAATAATAGGAATGGTATCAAAGCAAATCATTCTCCATCTCAACACATATATAATCTGGCATACCCTATTATTTTTCATAATACTATTGTTTCATCCATACATATGGGTTTACTAGTGAAACTAACTAAAAGACTCAATCATTTTATTGAACCAATACTATAGAGAAAAAATATGGATATTAATCTATATGGAGACATTATCTTACTTAAGCTTTTACTAAGTTTCTATTGCTTTGAATGGGGGAGTTTTTGGGTGCCAAGGACCTACTTCCAAAACATTATTTACACCATAATTAGAAGAGAACTTAAAAAGAACGAGGTTTTCTTTTGAAAACAAAATTTTGCTTAAGTCTCTCCCTTTCCATTACTTAAGATCCCAACTATTGATAATTGGTAAAAGGGACATTTAGAAAGGAATAAATCAACTAATATTGTCATACATCTCTTGGTAGTGCATCGTAACACTGCATAAAATAACTAAACTTAAAATTGTAACTAGTGATAAGTCTAGCTCGATCCCACAGAGAGTGTGTATAAAGCTTTCAGAATGAAAGGAATTTGTGTTTAAGTTGGGGGGGGGGGTGGTTGTTTGATTTCAAAATTGAAAAATATAGTGAAATTAAACTAATGAATGCAAATTAAAGAAAACAATTGAAAAGTGATAAAAGTGATGAATGGATTTAGAATTCGGTCTTTACTTCAATCTCAACCTACTCGTGAATAAACATACTTCATTGTCTTATTATTCTTATACCTCTCCTAGCAACTATTAATCGTAGGTTAACAACAAGCTCTTTTAACCTTAATTTTCTCTTAGGTCGTGTTTAGTTAAAAAAATCTCTTTAAGTAAACCTAGCTATCGAATAACCTAGAACAAGCTCTTTAGATTTAATAGGACAGTCGCATTTTGAGTTAGGAAAATAGATTAATTAAGGTAGTCACCATATAAGCTCGGTTCATTTGACCAAGGTTACATTATCCCTAATGATTCGATACCATTAGTTGCTACAAATGAATCTAAACACAACTATTACGTATTGTATTCAAGATTTTAGCAATGAGTTTTCATAAAAACAATCTAATAGAGCATTAAGATCATTCTTACACAACACCTAATTGAATAAACATAGGATAACATAAACAATCTCTAAAAGAGAAAGAACTTAATACAAGAGAGATGCCCAAAACGTGTCTTGGGCTTCAATTTCACCTCGGAACTAGAATGGGAAAGCCTTTCCCTCTATGAGTCTCCAAAGAGTGCATGCTCTGTCCCTTATTTTCTCTTAAAACCTATCCATCATGTTTAAGCACTCAAATGTCGTTTTATATTAAAAGTCAGGGTTTTAGGGAGATACATAATTGTGTATCAACCCGTATAAATTGAGAAAAAAGGGAAACTCGTTAAGATACACGACCGTGTATCCAACCGTGTAAGTCCAAAAATGTCTTCCGAATGTTTACACAATCGTGTAAGTATATGCATGGCCATGTATCTTCTAGTTCTTACTGAAATGTTCTGCTTCTTGTAATTTCTTGTTCAATCCTTACCCTAATCTGTCTCCTTCTTATTTCTCAAGGGCAATTGAGTTTGAACATCAAAATGTTGGGTCAAGGAAGGTGCTTTTAACTCATTTTATCTCTTATGTTTCCAAATTGCACCTAAAACTAAATATGAATTAAAATAAGTATTTTAAGCATTTCACAACAATAATCACCAAGTGTTGAGAAGTGAATGTATAAACAATTAAACACACATTATCTCTTTATTCCCTCCTTCAACACCTCAAGTTCAAGTGCAACAATGATACAAGCATCTAAGTTTAAAGGTAGGCTATATTATAGGGATGCAAGAGTGTTCACCAATTACGCTTTTCTAGGTTAGACGAAGGTTGGTAAAAGGAGTTATGGTAGGTATGGTGTTTTGGGAAGTATGAATACTATAAACGTTTAGTGAACTATGTTTTTATTCCCATATTAAGTGTATTTTTCCTTTTATTTGAGAGTTTTATATTATTTTGGGTACTTATTTTGTTTCTAGTGTGTTTTTAGGTCTTAATTACTTTCATGGATCAAAAGAAGAAGAATTCAGGTGAAACTGGGGTAGAAGATAGAAGCATTAGAGCTACTTTGGAGATACACGCCCATGTGAGTAATATACTTGCTCGTATAAGTGACTGTGAATGTGTAAAGTTTTGAAGATATTGTTTTTGCCCATGTGAAGATATACACCAATGTAAGTCACATATATGGCCATATTCCATACCCTTGTAACTTAACAAAAATGTGTAAATTATTTTAAGATATTTTTGAAATGTGTAGTCACTCACATAATTATGTGATTGACCATGTGTATTATAGAAACCTTAATTTTGTACTATATAAGCCAATTTTTAAGAAGAGATGAAGGGGAAGCAATTAGAGTTGGAATTAGAGACAAAATTTAGAGTTGGAAACTCAATTATGAATTTAGGATGATAGAACCATGAAGATATCTTCTGAAATCTGATAGAGAGCAACCTTTTATTAAAGTTTCAAGGGGATTACATTAGAGAAAATGTGATATATATCTTATCCATTCTTTTCTTTTTTATTGTTCTAAAATTTTGTTATTTGTTTTGTTTTCTATGTTAATAAACTAAGTTTGTTTAGTGCCTAAGTGTGATGAACCCTAAGTTGGGATGGATATTATGCTTTGATCTTTTTTCTAATTTATTCATATAATTAACATTGAGAAACCCTTTTATACGAATAGATCTACCATAATTGTAAAGAGTTACATGCAAATCTAGAGATAGGTCGACATAAATCCCTTGGATTATGATTAAACCTAATAATGAAATTCACAAATTAACATAATCTTAGGGATTTTTGTCTGACTAACATGATAGGGATTTACACATGACTATCTCTTGTAAACATTTTCATATATACAATTTTTTTACTTACTAAAAAAAATATAAGGGATTTTAACTAGAAAGAGGTTTCAGTTAATCAACCAAGGGTTAGTTATTACTAGTCTTGTGAAAGATATTAACATAAGATAGGAATTTTCACAGTCTAACTATCAATAATTAAATTATATGAGGGTTAATACTTAAGAAATCTTATGAGGATTTATTGCTTAGGTACTAGTTATTTGATATTGATTAATGATTGTGTTATCTATGCTTTGATTCATTACTGTGTTAAATTTTAGTTTAGTTTAGTTTTAAATTAAGTTATCATCTTATTTGTAGGTTAGATAATAGAAAAGAAGCAAGTATTTGTAGTCTTTATAGGACTGACTTGTACTTGTTAGTGCTAGATACAACTGCATGGTGCACTTTCTATTTAAAGCATAAAATTACTTATTAGATGCCATTTTAGTAAACGCAAAGGGAGAAAAATGTTGGGGGGAGGAATAAGAAAGAAAGGGTGGAAAGGTAAAAGCATCTAACAACTTCTGACCATCATTCAACGAATTGGAAGCCATAAGTTTAGAAGGAAAAAAAAGGAGCAATAAAAAAAGAGTCTGAAAACTCGTCACCAAGAGTAGTAATACATAAAGAGGTGGGAAGGAAAGTTTAAGGAAAAGACCGAATACCCCTTTAGACTAAGGAGCATTCCAAACCTAGGTGGAAAGGATGAGAAGCTAAAGAAACATACTTATAATACAACAAAGAAGAAGAGGGCGGTCTTAGAAATCAGTCATGTTTTGGTAAAAAATATCCAAATTTTATTCATTTAGGAAAAAAAACAAGATTAAAATGTAAAGAGGAGCATAGCAAAAATAAAGAACTTGAAGAGATCATAACAAAAGACTTACCCCATCTTAGTGAGAAAGAAAAGCACCCCATCACCAAGTCCTTTTTGTCACGGGATTTCTTTCACTTGAACTCCATGTACGGCACTAGTACAGTTTTCTCCCAAACTTGAGTGTAGCTAGTTAGCCTTCTGCGAAGATGCCTACTTGAACTATGAAGAATTAAGCAAGCAAAGAAGACACGAATAAAAATCTTAAGGAAGCTTGGATACTTCTAATGCTTTAAACTCTTAGATTCTTGGATTGTTACAAATGAGGGAGTCATCCCTTTTATATAGCCCTGTACCTCTTCAATGGATGGTAAGGATTGATTTGATCCAACGGTAGAGATTAGTCCCTACAAAGTATCTCCTATGTGCAAATTACAATAATGCCCCTATCTAGAATCTTCCATACTATTTTAGATGCTTTATGTACTAGATAAATAGTTACATCATTCTACAACCTTCTTTAATGTTCCAGAGTGTTCCACAATATTCCATGAGCTTTCAGGGTCTTCTATAAAATTCTACCAAGCTCTAGAAGATTCTTTTGAGCAAAACCTCACCCTGTAGCCTCAGAAACATGCAAAACATGATATTCTCTCCCACCTAATGTGGCAACATCCTCGTTGCCTTCATCTCCTCGTACACTTGGATTTGTTCCTTGAATTGCCAAAATCTCTGAATTGGCTCCCAGCTTGCCTCGCTATCTGGAAGTTCTTTCCATTTCACCAGCAGCTCGTGTGTGGGTGGTTGGTTAGAATGGGGCACTAAAGGATCGGATAAGATGGCTTCGACCTCCATATCATGCTGGGTACGTATTCCCATCGGTGCTCTTTTTTAAAACCTTACAACTTTGATCTTCCTTAACTGGTTTCAACAAGCTGACATGAAATACTGGGTGGAATTTGATCTTTAGAGGTAACTCCACCTTGTAGGCAATATGATTCACCTTCTTGATGATCAGAAACGGCCCTTCATACCTTCTCAGGAGACTCTGGTTAAGCCCATTACTCCACACATGCTTGTACATTTTGACAAGCACAAGGTCGCTTACTTGGAATTCTCTAGGTCGCCTCTTTTTATTAGCCCACTTCTTTATCCTTTTAAAGGCCTTCTCCAAATATGTTCGAGCAACATCAGTTTGCTTGTTTAATTCTTTGGCAAACTTATAAGCTGATGGGCTAACTCCTGTATAGCCTGTGGCGATAGAATTAAGAGTCATTGGTTGACGTCCTAACACGATCTTAAATGGGCTCCTACCTGTTGATTCACTTCTTTGAAGATTGTAGGAGAATTGGGCAACATTAAGCAACCTTGCCCAATCTCGTTGATTGGCACTCACATAGTGCCTCAGGTACATCTCCAATAATGCATTTACCAGCTCCGTTTTGCCATCAGTTTGGGGATGGAAGTTTATAGAGAATTTAAGATCCGTGCCTAAGATCTTGAACAACTTTATCCAAAATCTCCCCTTAAAGTGAGTGTTTCTATTGCTTATGATTGTTTTCAGCATGCCCCAATATTTCACTACATGTTTCATGAATAATTGGGCTGCTTGTTTAGTGGTACAATCCTTGGGTGTCAGAATGAATGTCCTATACTTGTAGAATTGATCCACCACCATAAAGATCCAATTACACCCTTCTGATGTGGGCAAGCCTACTATAAAGTCCATAGAGACACTTTTCCAAAGTCTTGAGGGAATTGTGAGTGGCTCAAGTAAACGAGCAGGAACTTGTTGCTCCAACTTATCTTGTTGGCAAATTAAGCATGTTCTCATATAAGCTTCCTCATTATCCTTTATTCGAGGCCAATAGTATGAATCTTCCAAAAGTGCAAGTGTGCGATGCATACCCGGATGACCCACCCATTTACTATTATGACATTCCTTTATGACTTCCTTTCGCAAGCTATCATAGATTGGAATGTACAATCTCTTCTTCTTAGTGTACACTAGGCCATCCTCCACCCAAAATCGTCTTGTCTTTCCCTCCTTAACAAGCGACATATTGGTTTGGCCTATAGTGTCACGTACCCTTCCTTGATGCGGTCCTTCAAGTTGTTTCTTGAACTACTGAGATCTGCAAGCTCTCCCTTTCTACTCAACGCATCCGCAATAAGATTGGCCTTACCAGGCTTGTACTCCATGATGAAGTCAAATTCTGCCAGGAAGTCTTGCCACTTAACTTGCTTTGGAGTGAGTTTCTTTTGAGTTTGGAATTAACTAGTGGCAACATTGTCAGTCTTGACCACAAACTTGCTCCCGAGTAAGTAGTGGCACCATGTTCTTAAACAATGCACTACTGCGGTCATCTCCTTCTCTTGTACGGTATACTTTCTTTTAGTTTTATTAAGTTTTTTTCGTAGGCAATGGGATGCCCCTCTTGCATCAATACACCACCAATGGCAAAGTCAGAAGCATCTATATGTACGTTGAATGATGGCTTCCTTTAACCCCTGAAATGCTTGTTGGCACTTGGGTGATTAATCCTATGTTCTCCCTTTCTTCAACAAGTCAATAAGCGGAGCGGCTATAGAAGAATACCTCTTAATAAATCTTCTATAGTAATTCACCAAGCCAAGGAAAGATCTTAGCTCGGTCACTTTAATTGGCGGCTTCCATTTATGGATAGCCTGCACCTTTGCCTTGTCCATCCTAAGCTTGCCCTTACAAATAACATGCCCCAAGAATGCCACCTCTTATTGGGCAAAAGAAAACTTATCCTTCTTCACATAAAATTCATTTTCCCTTAACGTTCGGAACAATTGTCGTAGGTGTCCCACATGTT
Organism: Erythroxylum alaternifolium; assembly: GCA_027478495.1. Classification (NCBI taxonomy): domain Eukaryota; kingdom Viridiplantae; phylum Streptophyta; class Magnoliopsida; order Malpighiales; family Erythroxylaceae; genus Erythroxylum; species Erythroxylum alaternifolium. Next base: position 33,487,360 of record JANIIA010000190.1, read on the forward strand.
CCTCCAAGATCTTGCTGTAAATGACTATATCATTAAAGTATACAACGACAAATTGATCAAGGAATAAAGCAAGTACCTTGTTCATGAGGGTGCAAAATGTAGCTGGAGCGTTGGTGAGTCCAAAAGGCATGACCAAGAACTTATATGAATCGTACCTTGTAACGCAGGTCATTTTTTGGTTCATCCCCTTCGGCTATGCGAACTTGATAGTATCTCGATCTCAAATCTAACTTGGAAAAATACCTTACATCTCCAAATTGGTCAAACAAGTCTGCAATGAGAGGAAATAGGTACTTGTTCTTGATTGTGATCTTATTAAGTGCTTAGTAGTCGATGTACAACCAAAGTGATCCATCATGTTTCTTTTGAAATAACACTGGTGCTCCAAAAGGTGCTTTAGAGGGCCAAATGTGTCCAGCATCCAGTAATTCCTTCAATTGGCACCTCAATTCTTCAAGCTTTGGAGCTGCCATTTGGTATGGAGTAAGTGCAGTAGGTTTAGTTCCAAGTTCCAATTCAATAGCATGATCTACCTCCCTCTTTGGTGGGAGCTTCTTTGGAAGTTTTGTAGGCATTACATCCTTGAACTCTTTAAGGACCTCTTGAATGGGTGCTGGTGCTCCAACTCCCCCATCCAATGAACCTTCCTCCAACTTGAGAGTGGCCAAATAAGTACGCTCTTACTGCTTTAGGTCTCTAGATAATTGGAGAGCAGGTACCATTCTTTCCTCTCCAATTTCCCTTTAGAAGGCCACAACACATGGTTGGTCTTTCTCTATGATGCACATGGTGTTGGCATAAGGAACCAATAATGCTTTCACCACGTCTAAAAAGTCGATCCCTAAATAAAATTCATGGATATCAATGGGAGCAATGGTGATATCAATCTTACCTTGCCATTGATCAATGCGAATTGGCGGCCCACGAGCCACACCTTCGATAAGCAACTTTTTGGCATTAACTCTCTTGACATAGCCCTTTTCCTTTTGGTACGGTAGGCCTACTTCCCTTGCTAACTCCTTGGCCATGTATACCATATCAGCCCCAGTGTCCACCATGGCTTTCAAAGTCTTACCTCCAATTTGAGTCTCCACGTACATGCGGGCTTGGGATCACTCCTCTACCTTAGCTTGAAATGCATTGAGGAGTTTTATTGAACCAATCCTCTTCTCCTCCTCTTCTTTTTCCTTTGCTGAAGAGACAATAACGGCAAGCTTCCCACGCTTTGGGCACTCGAAGGCTCGATGAGGCCCGTTATATAAGAAACATGCTACCTTTGGTTTGGAACTATCTTCCCTCCCCTTGCCTTTGTCTTTATGGGCTTTTCCTTCCCTAGGAGGCTTTTCCTTGTCTCCCTCACCTTTGCCGAAATTGATGGGCTTCTTGCCTTTCCCTTTTGTTGCATCTTTAAGCTTGAATTCAATAAGAGACATGGGTACGGCCATGGTGATGTCTAGGTCTTGTACTCCTCGCCTTTGCACTTCAAACTTGGCCCAATCGGATAAGCCATCAAAGAAGCAAAATAGTGCATCCTTTTTTATTGTATTGGGGATTTCCAACATCAACTCAGAGAACTCCTTAACATATTCATAAATATGGCCCTCTTTATGTTGGAGGCGACAAAGCTTACCCCTAGTTTCGTGTTCGACATTCTTAGGATAGAATTGCCTTTTGAGTTCCCTTTTAAAATCATCAAAAGTATTAATGGTACAAGTGCCTCGCTTGACATCCCTACAGAGGCGCCTCCGCCATAAAATAGCCATATCTTGTAAATAAAGAGAGGCATTACGTACCTTTGTGGCTTCATCCTCGATGCCTACTGCTTTGAAGTACCTCTCCATATTGAAGATGAAGTTGTCAATCTCCTTTGCACTCCTTACCCCACCATAGGCTTTGGACCTAGGAACTTTACCCTTGGCCGTATGTGAGGATCTCCCCCTTACTAAGGCCGTCTTGTACAACTCAAGCTCCACCTTGAGCTTCTTAACTTCCTCCTTATAAGCGAGCATCATAGCTTATAAGGAGTCGTTCCTCTTCGACATCGCCTCGACCACCACATTCAAGGCACCTTACATTTCTCCCTGCAACTCCTCGTCGTCACCTTTAGACTCGAGCATTGAAATGCGTTGGTCCATGTCATTGACCCTTTCCCTTAAGTCGGACATAGTGGCATTCATCCTTGCCAACCTCTCCTCTATGGCGGACATGATGTCGCTTGACTTTTCCTTTCTAACCTTACCAATAGGCTGTGGGTTGGAGACTTTAGATAGTTGTTCGATCTCCAACGTTTGCACAATTTCCCCTAAAAAAAGCTTCCTTACAAAACCTTGTCTCTGATACCAATTGTTACGGGATTTCTTTTTCTTGAACTCCACGTGTGACACCAGTACACTTTTCTCCCAAACTCGAGCGTAACTAATCAGCTTTTCCCGAAGATGCCTAGTTGACCTATAAAGAACTAAGCAAGCAAAGAAGACACGAATAAGAGATCCTAAGAAAGCTTGAATACTTTTAATGCTTTAAACTCTTGGATTCTTGGATTGTTACGAATGAGGGAGTCATCCCTTTTATATTGTCCTCCACCTCTTCAATGGATGGTGAGGATTGATTTGATTCAACGGTAGAGATTAGTCCCCACAAAATATCTCCTATGTGCAAATTACAATAATGCCCCTATCTAGAATCTTCCATACTATTCTAAATGCTTATGTACTAATACATATTTACATCATTCTATAACCTTCTTTAATGTTCCAGAGTGTTCCACAATGTTCCATGAGCTTTTAGGGGTTTCTATACAATTCTACCAAATTTTAAAAGAATTTTATGAGAAAAATCTCACCTTGTAGCTTTTGAAACATTCAGAACGTGTTATTTTGCATATCACTATATGACATGATTCTCTTCTTTATTGCGGAACAATATGTAGATTGAGCACTCATTTCTTATTGCATTAATCTTTTATTTCTTTTAAAAGATTTGAGTTATTTTCAAAGTTAGCTACTATATCACTTGCATCTTTTCTCAATTAAAAGTTAGTTCATTAATTGATGAGACAAATTGTATTTTATATATAACTTTTAGTAGTAAAAATTTGTAATAAGGATTTATTATATCGTACATGAAGGCCATTTCCGTGCTCGAACGCCTGTCTTTTGGGGGGTTATTACAATTAGGATCAGGAAAAATACGGTAATAAGTCAAATCAAGATAAAGAAGAGTCTGAAATTACCACTTGCTGTTTTGTTCTCATCCATACATTACATTACAATAATTTATTATATAATGGGAGGATGAGAACGTGTAGAAGAGGGTTGGCTAGGATACGGTAATAAGTCAAATCAAGATAAAGAAGACCGAAATTTCCACATCAAAAGTCAAAACAGAAACAGAAAAAGCGACCTAGAATACATTCAACTCAACTAAATAAAACTATGTTTAGTTATGAAAACATTAATTACAGTAAGTGAATCCTAAAATCTTACAAGATTTTCCTAATAATTCCCTGATCAATGCTTGACGTAGCTCTGACTATCTGCGAGCGTTGTGCCCGAACTTTCTATATCTTGAGAGTTATTGGCATTGGGAAAGAGACGGGGTCCAATCTACATTGGTTACATCATGCGACAAAACGACTGCTAAATGAAAGTCCCTGAGCTGAGCTAAACCTTGATACTTCTTCAACAAGAAACAGAAGCATCATCTAACTTGGACTACACTAACGATGTCATTGAATATTTACGGACTGCAGAGGTTTCTTAGATCATCCTCCTTGGAATACCAGCTTGGTATAATCCTCGAAACATATGGATAAAGGTCCTTATAGGAATTCCTGATGGTTCCTTCTGCCACCCCTGTAGCCACTGATATATCTGTACCAAAAGGGCATCACTACAGCCACATTAAGAAAAAGAAATTGAGATTATATTGTTTTCATTGCTTACCTTTGAGAAGCTTTTTATCATCAGAGAGCTGTGCAATGATGTAAATTACTGCTGCTGCCACAGATATTGGGCTTCGCCTGTAAAGAATAAACAAATAGAAGGTATTAAACTTTCACTGCAAAGATTAATAGTGAGATGCTTCATTACACAGAAACTTGCACACAGGACAAATATAAAACTCATACAAGCTCAAGTATACACAGAGTCCCATAATCACACTGCTTACAATTCTCTGTTGCTTCTTTCACATTCTCTAAGCATGAGAAATTCATCTGGGCAAAAGTTATACCAGAAATTACATGTACAATAATAGTAGAAAACAGAAAAGTAAAGACCAGAGCTGAACTAAGACCTGTGAGTTAAACAAATCCAGAAAAAAAAAAGTAGCTGGCTTCAATAAATTATGAATCCTTTAAAGCGTCATTATATCAGGGGGACAACAAATGAAGTGACAGAAAAAAGACACAACCCCAAACATGATGCTACTGGGTCAAGCTCCTCAAATTAAGAGCCTTCAGGCCTCAATTTTCTTTTTGGATGATCCATCAATAGAAAAGAGCCCAGCAAATAAGACATTAATCAGAAGATAATTAGACGACTGGCAGACAGTTTCATTCAAGTTTAGGCATCAATTTAGAAAAGCAGCATCATTACATGCAATAAAGAAAAACATAATCTCTACCTAATATCAAGCTCTTCAGACTTCTGTACAGCTTCTTGAGCAGCTTTAACTGCTTGATTGCCCATTCCCAGATGAGAACAAAAACGTCTCTTAAATTTACGGTGGTGCCAGTGAAAATGGTTAAAATTATAATTGAAAAAAAAAGGGATATCGAAGATATAAATAATAGAAAGGTTGGAACTTCACATATGTAGAAAAAGCATCAGAGACTCACCAAAAAGTCTCCAGCATGTATGGTGCCCATTTCCATGGATTGACCCAGCTCTACCTCTAGCTGCTTCACAATGTATTCTTTTGCACGGCTTATCTCCTTCTTAGTTGCTCCATTGGCAACAGAACATATTTCTAAATGGGGTTTACAATTTTTGATATTCTCATCCATCGACCAAAAAGTAACTTTAAGGCATCAAAGTTTAGTGGAAGTTAGGCCACACCTTTTACAGTGCGAGGTTTGTCTTCTTGACGACAAGCAATATAAAGGCATGCAGCCAAGATTGCGAACTGATTTCTTCCTCTAAGTGGTTTTTGATCTTCTACTTTCTTATATATTTCATTTGCTCGATCCTTCATTGCAAATAAAAAACAGCTGAGAACCCATATCCTCTGCTTCTCACATGAGATTATGCAATAATAGCTAAACTTCAAAACCCAGTAAAGAAGGCAATGTAACCATAAACAAGTGCCATTCTATGCTTATATCGTTTCCCTTTCTTTCTTTGTTTGTTTCATAAATTCTATTTGTAGTCCCCGATGGGTGCTATTCAACCTGCCTAATCTTCAATAATACCAGACAACTCACAATTGCAGTTTCAGCCTGTTCTTTGGACCTTGCACTTAAAGAGTAAATACTCGTTTTCAGGTAGTAAACTCAAAATGGAGAGGACTCTCACAATGAAATTCAGGATTTTAAACAATTACTCTACATCAACAGCCAATGCACCATCCTCCTTTCCATGATTTTAGATGATTACCATATGGCTATTTTACCCACTGTAAACTATCTGAAAGTCCATTCCTAGCCCAAAATTTGCAGCAATGCGAGGAATAGAGCCAGTAACAACCGTAGAAACACATTATTCAATACCGTTTCCGCCAACAACAAGAACAATGAAGAATTTAACAAAGCAGACTGAAACATATATAGATATCAACATACCTTTATAGTTGCGACAAGTCCTAACCTGTAAATGTTTTATGTTGCATCAGTTACATTTTCAGTATCACGTTAAAAATACAAACTTTTAACAACATAACAGTACAAAGTTCTAAACATAAAACGACCTCACTTCGGAAATATTCAAAAGAAAAGGAACAAAAGGATATTGTTCAGTGAAATAGCAATGAAATTTATTAAAGAAACAAAGATTGGTAGAATAAAGAGCTTAACTTCTAGCAAAGCTTCAAACCTTTCCAGGAAATGAGCAGAGTTTAACATCAGAGAACAGTTGAAAACAAAATAGGAATGAGAACAGAAAAGGCAACAGGAGACAGAAATAACAAACCTGTCAGACATGGTGGCAATGGTCTTGAAGGCCTGAATAAGAGAGCGGTCAGGGTTAGACCCACGATTCTGCCATCGACCAAGTGAAGAGGTAAGAAAGTCGGAAGAGGCGCCTTTGGGCTTGGAGATAACGGTGGAGAGGCCACCATCAGCGAGGAGAGGATTGGAGGGGCCACCGACACGAGCAGGGTCGTTGTCGGCTGACTCATTGGCAAAGGTGCGCCACTCGGAAGTCTCGTCAATGGAGTGAGCTTCCAAAACAAGACCACACTCGGAGCATACGGTGTCTCCGGCGGAGTGGTCGAAGACCACCTCCGTCGAGCGCTTACAGTCCGGACAGTAAGAGTCAGTCATGGCTCATCTTAAGCGGTGGTGGGACAATGAAATAATATCTGTTTCTCTGTGGTCCTCAAGAGTGACTGTGAGAGAGAGTCTCGTTTCTTTCCTTGTTTGGATAAGGTGAAATAAAGGGTTGTGCCCATATCAATGAAAAACATTCTAATACTAGAAAGAAGGAAGTTATATTCAGAATACATAAGAAAATCACTAAGACTAGATTTAACACAAAATCACCGCCTTTGTTTTCCGCACATGGGAATTTGATATATGTAAGAGTTAGGTGAATGACGAAGTACTCTGCAGCTAATATCAGTTTTAGAGGTGATTAAAATCATAATAATAATTTTAATTTTAATTTGATTGTAAATCATCTTACATCTTAATTTGAATTTTAAAATTTTTAGATAATTATAATTTTAATTAAATTGACTAAATTAATAACGTAAAAGAATATTTTAATTAAACTATAGAATTAAATTACAATAAATAAAAATTTAAAACCGCATAGTTCTAATTCTATTTTTATCATTAAAATGAACAGCTAATAAATATTATTTATAAATTAATATTTAATATTTTCACTTAATAAATATGTTTGCAATTTTGAGATTTATGTATTTGTAAATTTAAAAAATCAAATTTAAAATATTAGAATATATTAATCAAAATTAAGTAATTAAATATTATTTATTTATTATTATTAAACCGGTCGTTATAGTTTTTATAAGTTACGGAATAAAAATGCACCTCGTAAATTCTGGATTCACAAACGGAAGCAAAAATAGGAAACAGAATACAGTTGACTGCTTACTGGAAGGAATCTTCAGCAGGGCAGAGCAACCCCGAGGACGCAAAACAAAATATACCCCCACTGACCAAAACCACAAAGGAATTTCCCTCTCCTGGAACGTAATATATAAAGCTGAGATGGTGAGAGAATGGCGTAAGCAGAATTGTGAACGGAAGATGAAAATGGCAATAAGAGGAAGCTCAAACATGCAACGCGTAAGGCGGATAGAAAACCAGTCCATACTAATGGGTAGATAACCAGTAGTGGGGGCCTTAATTAAAGTATGTTGAGTTGGGCTCTAAGCAATAATTCTCTTTAAAATCACTCAACTAATTACAAATTATTAACACAATAAAATTATTAACTAGAAAACCCTCATATGTAGAGGTAAAATCACAAGACAAGCTACCAATAAAATCTGCTAATTAAAGATTTTGAGCTCTGTAACTTAAGACAACTACAACTAATTTAACTCTTTTGACTTTCTCTAAAGCTCTCGCAAAACACTTTTGTTAATAACCTTTAGAATTATATATATATATCTCACAAAAAATATAACTCTCTTCCTCTAAAGCTCTCTCAAAATAATTAAGCTAATGATGTTTAGAATTGGGTACAAATTGATATATATATATGCTAATACTACTTCTAATCAAATTTTAATAAAATGGTAGTTGATGAAAGTTTTATAGACTCTTTTTTTTTTAAAGGTCTAAAGCTATATAGACTCTAAAATTCTTCTATCATCATATGTTTCTATCATATACAACTTCTGCCTCTCAAACTTATCTTTAAATCTTATAAAGATAAGAATTTATACATGACATAGTCACCAACAAGTTTATTCCTTTTGATCTATAAAGACAATTGACACTTTCAGAGAGTAGATTTAGTGGAATTAAACAAATAAATATCCATAGAATGGGACTTTATAATATTGTCTCCGTCCAACCTATTTTGAAGGAGAAATTAACCACCTCATCAATCATTTGAAAGTCATCTCGGTGAGCTTATTAAAAAGCTCAAGCTTACTCCTAAAAGGTACTTTCGTTAACATGTCGGCACCATTATGTTCGTGTAAATCTTCTTTAACTTTATTAATTTCTCGTCAAATATAGACTGTAACTAATGATACCTCACATCAATGTAATTAGCATGGGAGTGATGCATGGGATTTTTGTTTAAATCTATAGCACTTTGACTATCACAAAAAACCATGTACTCATCTTGTTCTATGTCCAATTCCTAGAGAAATCGATTCAACCAAAACATCTCCTTTCTAGCTTCCACAACTACATTATATTCTACCTCAGTAGTAGATAAAGCTATACACTTTTACAACTTAGATTGCCAAGAAATTGGTCCCACCATAAATTTGAATAAATATCGTGAGGTTGACTTTTTATTATCGAGATCACCAACCATATCAGCATCTATGTTTTCTTCTGGAATTAGCTTAACACCTCAAAAACTTAAACACAACCTAGAAGTGCCCTGCAAGTACCTAAAGATCCATTTCACTGATTGCCAATGTACTTTTCCTATATTGGATTTACCAACTAATAGTGTGTGCTATGTTTGGTCTGGTGCAAACCATGACATACATTAATGAATCATTAGCAGAGGAGTATGAAATATAGGATATAAACCCCTTCTCCCTTTCGGTGATTGGATAAGCTCTTTTGCTTAACTTAAATTGAGCAGCTAAAGGTGTACTCACTAGATTGGCATTCATCATATTGAACTTATCAAGAACATGTTTAACATATTTCTCTTGTTACAACCACATCTTTCTGGCCTTCCTATCACAAGTATTCTCCATACCAAAAATCTGTTTTTGTAGAACCTAAATCTTTTATATGAAAGGACTAGGATAAATCCTCCTGTAACCTGTAAAACATACCAGTATCTTATCCAATTATCAACATACGACACACAAGAGAACGATGATAAAGTTACCACTAGGTAATTTTATAAAATATACACAATGTTTAACTAACGTTCGCTTGTTTCCACTATTTATCATAAACAAATAAAACTTCTTGTACCACTACCTTGGTGCCTATTTGAGCTTATAAAGACTCTTCTTCAACTTGTATACAAATTCCTCTTTCCCTTTTCACTTTGAAACTTTCTAGTTGCATCATGTAAATCTTCTCATGTAAATCCTCTCGTCTAAAACGCCATATAAGAAAGCAATCTTCACATCAAACTACTCAAGTTCAATATCTAAACTACCAACTAAGACTAACATAATACGTATCGACATCATCTTGACCACTGCTAAAAATCTTGTTGAAATCAATACCCTTCTTTTGATTATAACCTTTACCGTTAACCTAGCCTTACACGTCACTAACTTGTTACCATCTTTTTTAATCTTGCACACTTATCTATTCTTCAAAGATTTCTTACTTTTAGGAAGCTTTATGAATTCACAAGTCTCATTTTTCTTCAATCAATCTATCTCCTCTTGGATTGCTTTGAGCTAAGAATCTTTATCTTTAAGCAACTACACTTCTTGGAAGCTCTCTAGCTCCTACTTCACAATGACTAGAAGATATTTTGAACTAGGATATCTTCTCAAAGGTTCCTTGTATCTTGTTGACCTTCAAAGTTAGACATCTCTTAATACATGAGCAGGTTGGTTCCCCTAGTTTTGATGCTCACTGACCCTTTTTTCATCATCCATAGGAATTATTTCATGTGAATCACCACTATTAGGTTGCCTTTAATTATTATTACCTTATGCTACCTCATGTTTTCCTTCTCCACTGATAAGCTGATCAACAGAAGTAGGAATAGAGGTAGAATCCTCATTACTAAAAGATGAACTGCTAGATGTAATCTTATATTTATTGATGAGATATGCACCTATCTTATGCTCATAGAAAACTAAGTCCCTGCTTCTAAAAAAAACTTCCATTTTTTAAGGTTTTAGAGCCTATATCTAAACTCGTCATCCCCATATCCAACTAACAAACAAAGACTAGTCTTCTAATCCAATTTACTCTTTTGGCATATGTTTAAAAGCCTTGCATCTAAAAACCCTCATATGCAAATAGGTTGGATCGTTCCCTTTCTACACTCTCTTGGGAAGATCAAGCTCTAAAGGGACTAAAGGAGTTCTGTTAATCACATATATAATGCTTTTAACTGGTTCACCACAAAAAGACTTCGATAATTATGACATCTAGAGGATACGCCAAACCTTCTCCACAATGGTTTTATTCATCCTCTCAGCAACATCATTATACTATGGGATACTAGGTTCTGTCTTCTTATGTCTTATGCCATGTCTCTAGCACCTCACTTTTTTCAGCATAAAGGTCTTAATTACCCTCTCTTGAGATCTATTCAAATAATCCTAATTGAAATAAATAAAATTTGAGTTGCAATCTCTTGATTTCTCAAAACTACTTCTAATTACTCAATTTGATTTCAAGCAATCATCAAGATAATTAACTCATAATTAAGATATCTCTCCAATTTCTTATTAACATGATATTTGTAAATCTATTAAGGTACTAACTCTCATTGTGCAACTTACTAAAAATAAATTGATTTAATCCCTTGATTCAAATCAAGTATGAGCACAAAAAATATCATATAATAGTAATATATTAAATTCAACAAGGTAAAAGTTATATAAAACAATTCAAGAATAACAACTAAATATAGATTTAGCAATCCATAATCAAGTTCAAAGCAAAACTACTTAAATTTGGCATACAAGGTAATGTGTTGTATGTAATTTTTATTGATTTTGCTTGTATTCATATCTTGATTTGGTTACAAATTCTTATGTTTTTAATCTAAATTTGAATGAATTGAGTGAAAATGGTCGTGAATGTTGCATAAAGGTTGAAGGAAATGTTTTGTGAATTTTGCATGAAAAATGAAAAGTCACGTAAATTTTACAATATAAAAAATGGTGATTAAGTGTCACCACGATGACAAACTTAGTCACGGTGGTGACCAGCCCTCACGGGGGTGACAGACATAGTTACCCCCATGATTACTCCTTTTCACTCAATTTGAGTCTGACACATGCAGGTCTTTGAAGGCGCAATGAAATGAACTCTAAACCTAAACTCGACCTCTAAATAGAAAGGGGAAAGTTGACTAAAAAGGAGGCTGGACTGAGAGGTTAGAACAAAAAGAATAGAGAGAAGGTATAGAGGTAGAGAAATAGAGAGGTTAGAACATAAAGAGCAGAGAAAGGAAGTAGAGTGAAAGCCAGTGTAAGCATTCTATCGTTTGGGTGAGAACTAAGTGGAGGAAGAATACAAGAGCTGATGCAGGGAGCTTGAGACTTACAGGAGACCAACTGCTAACTCTCTCATTCGAACACCCTTTGTTTGCTTATTCTATTTTATATATGTTGCTTTATTTCTCTGCTACATTATGGAACTTCTCTATTGAACTTGTTTTCTTTGTTAAAGTCTGATAGTCCATTTCGGTTTTCACTCTGTTTATTGCTTTAATACTTCTCTAATACTGAAAAAGATTGAATTTAAGTATATGAAGATGATGAACCTTATTTATTCCATGATGGGCTGATCTCTTTTTCTTGAGAATTAATATAGCTAATTTAGTCAATTGTGTATGATGAAGGGAGTGTTTTATTTTCTTATTATTTGCTATAGTTTCTGAGCTTATTGGATACAATAGTATTGCTGGAACCCCTCCCGGTCGGGTCAATGGGCCCGACGTCCTACATGGCATCTGGCCCCGTAGCCCACGAGGGAGGGATTCCCCACTAGTGATATTTAAACGAACAAAATTATTTAATTTACCTCCGTACAAAAATAAAGATAAATCACAAAGAAATTTTCAATAATTGTGGACCCCCAAAATATAAGCGTGGCGGGATCGTAGAGTGGGCCTAG
>JANIIA010000190.1:33538752-33566419 GCA_027478495.1 Erythroxylum alaternifolium
GGAAATCAAGTGGTGTAGAAAAGTTCACACTGAACTAAAAAGTGTGTAGTAAAGTGTTTTGCCAAAATCCTAAGTGGAAGCTTAGGTAGAGGACGTAGGTCTTAGCACCGAACCTCTATAGAAACAGTGTTTGCCTTTCTTCCCTACTCTTTTACATTACAATTTTGATTTTTTATTTTGTGTGTTCTAATTCTTTGTTTTTGTAGCACTTTACTAAAAAGTTTAAAAGATCTATTCAACCTCCCTTCTAGATCGTTTTCAGTTACTAGTTTCTATCCATCCTTCTAGTGTTGTGGAAAATAAGCTAGCTTTATATTTCATAATCCCTCCCCCGCTACCTGTGACTATTATTTACGGTTAGGGGGGCTTTGAATTCAAATTTTAGTTCTAGTTTGTGATTTCACTTTTGTTTCAAGAGTTGAAGTAGAAATAGAGAAAGGCCTATCTATGTTCAGAGTAGGAGAAGGTTATGATGGAGCGTAGGAGATATAGTGGAGAAAGGTATATCTAGGGTTGGGCCATGTTTGAGGTGATCTACCTTTTTTCCATAGTGATTGGAAAAGGGAGCAAAATGAGGAGCGAGCCAAGCAAAGAAAATTCTCATGTAGCTTTTATATTAGAAAAGGGAGCCATTCCTACTGTTTCAGGTTTCTAAAAGTAGAAGACCTCTTAAAACAGAAAAAAACTGAAAAGAGTTAGGGGCATGCTAAGGCTTGATCTTCTATATACCCTTATTTGGATTGTACATTTATAGTTTGTTATGTTCTTGAGTAGTCTTGCCTAATCTGTTTAATATTAAGTTTATATGCCCTTAGTGTTGATTGGCATTACGCCTTAATAAATCAAGAAGCAATTATATGAAGAGGAGAAGAGAGAATTGATTGGTTCCATAGCTAAAACCATATATTTCTCTAGCCGTCAGTTTATACGTGATTGTGAATGATAGGAACTAAATGTGACTGATGAAACTGAAAGAAAAGGATAGAATTGGAACCTAAACTCAATTTATATCCTTATCTTGGCCATGGTATCGGATATGAACGTAGGAATTAAGCATACGATGGGATTAAACAAAGACAATATGCGTAAAATCTTACGTGTGTCATTGAGAATTTGTCAATCCTTTTTGCCTTCTCTTTAGCGTATGTGATGTCAATCATCTCAAAGTTCTATAAATGAGAGTAGCAGGTTATATAACTGAATTTAATTATGCTAAGGAGTGTGGCGATATATAACGGTGTTTGTGGCTATACTGCAATTACAAATCTGGGAACCAATAGTCATGAGGATTTGGTTTTAGAAATATAATTCTCTGTCAACTATAATGGATATGAATAGGTGGTGGAGATGTGGATTATTTACGTGCTTAATATGTTGGCTTTCTTCAATCGTGATGCCCTCAAATTCTTCATGCAGACAAAGGCTTCCACAATCAATCTTTACAAAATAAAATTAACATTTATTAAAGATAAATTATTAAGTGCTGTTTAGATGCATCCTTTTTAATAAAAAATGTCCAAATTATTGAATGAATCAAAAAGAAAAATATTTAAGGCTCAGAGGATCTAAAGAAAAAGAGAAGTATAACTCTCATAAGCAAATCTTTGGAACACGAATTTTAAAATTTTAGGTTTTCTGCTAACAATTTCTTATCTTTATAAGCTTACTGGGAGAGTTAATAGCCTTATATTTTTGTATTCATAGATGTTTTTTTTTATATTCATAAAATTACAAATTGTGATCGTCTAGTTAAAAAAATAAGCCTTTGTATAATTGGAACTATTAAAACAAGAACAAGAACAAGAACAATCAATTATTTGAATAACAATGTTTGATTTAATAAATCAATGTGTACATTTTCAAATCAGTGTCGCAGCAAATTAAAGGCCTTCTTTTGAAAAACTTTTTGAAGATAATTGTGAATAGTGATCAAAATTTTATAGCCTTTTATAGATTCACATTGGATCTAGCAATATTAGTGATATTAATCAAAAGAAATACCAATTTACCTTGAATTCAACGGAAAGAGGACCAAAATTAAAAAAATTTTAGATAATCCATTCAGGCAATGACTTCATCCTTCACACACGACCTGATCTTGATGTTTGTCACATTTGTCTCAACCTCGTACTCCACATCACAACATTCAATCACCCCAACCTAAAAGATATGAGGATAAATCATTAACAGTACTATAGAAACAATAAACTTCAGAATTGATATGAAACATGACTAACATATATGGTTGTTACATCATTAACACTACAGAAACCATAAACTTCAAAATTAATATGAAACATGACTAATAAGTACATATGTTGTCCAATAACAAGAAGTCGCAAACTTTTAAATCTGAACATTGAAAATTACAACGTTTAGCAGCTGGGAATGAAAATTTTTATGGTCTTATGTGTACCCGCCGAAGAAAACACTTGAATTGTGAAGATAGGTTCAACAACTACTTAATAGACCTTGAAGGATGTGAATAATATGTGTCTAAGGGAATGAGTGTAAACATGAGATTGTTTGGGGCCTTCAAATGTATGATGAAACTCAAATTTATTAAGGAGGAACTTAAAGCATTTAATAGGAGGAGAATTAATGGCAGTGTGGAAAATATAGATACTAAGAATTAAATACTAGCACAAGCTTAATATATAGCCTATAAGGATCTTGGGGATGTGTCTCTATAGGAACTAGAGAAAGAAGCCCTTTCAACCTATATTCAAGCTTTGGAACGTCACTCCTCCATTATAAAGCAAGGCTAAGTCTTGTGGATATAAAAAGGGGGAATAGAAACTCAAGCTACTTTTATAATGCTATCTTAATAAGGAAAATCTTAAACAAGATTAATTATGTTCTTGGTCCTAATGCAATTGTCATTGCCTTTCAATTTGATCTCAAAGATGCTATGTTTAACCATTTTGAAAACATTATTGACACATTTTTCATAGCGAGGTCCTCCTAGCAAGAGCTCAAGAATTACATTCCTCAGGTAGTCAATGAAAAGCAACCTAAAAGAATAATTACTCGTTTCAAGGAGGAGAACATCAAGGTTGCTATTTAGAGCTTAAATCCTAATAAAGCACTTAGACTAGATAGGGTAAAAGAAATTTTCTTTAAAAAATCCTAGCATATAGTATGAAATCAAGTAATAAAAGTTATTTTTTAACTCCAATCCAAGTAAAATATGGTTAAGGGAATCAATAGCACCTATATCTATTTAATTTCAAAGAAAAAACTAACCCAATTTTCACAAAAAAAAAAAATTCATTCTATTATATCCTAAACTTGACATGTTACCTTTACTGTTGACTTAAGCACAATGGATGCATTGGGTTCATCTACCATCTCTTAAGTCATCTTTCTTAAGGTGGAAAATAATATTCACCATTAGGATATTAGGTGAGTGAATAACACTATCTTTAAACTATTAGACAAAAAATAGATGTATATGGTTAAAGTGAAAAGACTGTTATATATATATATATGATATTTTTATGACTTGCCTGAAATAGATTTTAGGTGAACCTATATTGAAAATGATAACCTTTTGAATTACTGATATGTATCTTATGCATCATGATAATATGGAAAACTAAGAATGAATTTGTATTTGAAAATTTGCAAATTTTTTGTGTAGGACCATTCGCATTATTAATTTATTTTCTTTTTTTTAATGTAAAATAAGGCAACTATTTTGAATTAATATTATTGATGCAGTTTTGATATTATTTAAGAGTAAACAACTTACTTATAGGAAACCAAGATTAACATATACTCATTGATTATCCCGTTAATTAAAATATATATGTGAGTTGAATTATATAATTGATTATATGTCCACATAACCTTTTTTTTTTGAGTATATGCTAACATTTGTTATGTTCTCGATAGTCTTTCTTGAATTTTATGGTTTTGATTGTATATGTACTTTAAGATTGATTAACATTATTCCTTGCATAAATGAAATCCATAGCTCAAACTATATTTTGCTATCACCACGAGTTTTTGCTTGATTGTGATTGGTAGGAATTAGACGTGAATGGTGAAACTGAAAGAAAAGGAGAGAATGGAAGGAGGCTACAACTTAATTTATATTACTATCATGGTCATTGGCTTAGATTGGTTATAAGTGACAGCAATTAGATAAAGATAATGTAAGTATAATTTTTAATGTGAGACTAAGAACTTGTCAATCTTTTTTGCTCTCTCTACTGTGTATGAAATGTCAATAAGGTGTACACTTTTGTCCTAATTTCGAGTGTAAAAGGGTACGTGTATGATTGGAAGATGTAGGCTGACGGGTGAAAAAAAAAAAGTAATGTTTATATTTGATTGGTAAGTTGGGATGAACTAATACTAACAAGACCGAGTTGTCTCCATCAATTTATAAACAGCTGCATCTCTTTAAGGTTCTATACTTGGATGTTCCTATTGTTTTATCAAGGCAGGTAATATACCTGAATTTACTTAAGCTGCGGAGTTCTTGGCGATGTATAGTTGCGTTTGTGCCCAAACTTCAACAATCAATTTATGAATCGTTATCATTAAGGGATTTGGACTTGAATTAATCTGGCATCGATTGAATTGGTGGTGGAAAGATTGATTATGAGAAGAAGTTAATATGTTGAACTTCTTCTGTTCTCATACAGACAGGCTTCCACAATCAAAATTTTGAGAAAAAAGTACTAAAATAACACCCAAGAACAGTGTATTGGAGTTTGATTCATAGTCTTTGAAATATGGACCATCACCCCTAACATTTTAAGTTTTCTGCTTCATTTCTTCAATTTATCGTGATTGCCTTGATGGATAATAAATTCTTATTTTTGTGGAGTAGATACCGGGATGTCCTGAGTTCTGAAAATTTTTCAAAAGAGTTAAATGGATTTTATTTTTTCAATAAATATGTAGCAAGGGTGAACTAAATATAACTCTTATAAACTTAAAATTATTTTCATTTTAGACAATCGAAGCTATTAGCACCAGAAAAAACTATCAATTATTTGAATAACTATATTCTATCAGATACTTACAATCTTTAATCTTCCAAATCAATGTTTTCCCAAATTGAGAACCTTGTGAAAATAATTGCGATAAGTTCATAATTTGAAATAAATTTATCTTTCACATTAACTTAAACTCAACGCAAAGAGGATCAAAATTCCCAAAAGAAACCTACACATAGCAATCAGGCAATGACTTCATCCTTCATACACGACCTCATTTTGACGCCTGCAACATTTGTCTCAACCTCGTACTCCACATCACAGCATTCAATAACTTCATACTGTAAGATGTGAAGATAAGTCATTAACACTGTAGAAACAACAAACTTCAATATTGATAATATGAAGCATGACGAATCTATTACATATATGGTTATTACAGATGGAAACCTTCAGAATTAATATGAAAAGTGAATAATAAAGTACATTCGTTGTCTTGTAACAAAATATCACGAATTTTTAAATTTGAACACTGAAAATTACAACTTTTAGCAAATGGGAATGAAAGTTCTTACCCTTTTACGTGTACCCGATGGAGAAAACACCTGAATTCTTGAGATAGGATCGGCAGAATGATTTCCTGTTGCTGAACAAGGTGGCAAGTTACGAGCTAATGATCGAACATATGTTGTGAGGACTTGGTTGTCTGGAGTATACTCAACAGACTTGAAGAAAAAAACATGAGGAGTTTCACATGAATTGTTAGTGAGCCATCTAGTGTTGAACATGAAGTGTGGTGGTCTAGAGTTCCTACCCCAGGGCCTAAATGTCTCCAGAGGTTTTCGAAGAATGCTTCGTGGGATTATGCTTTCATATATATGAGTAGAATAACCCCATGAGACAGAAAAAGACCAATTGGTTTCTCTTTGGTAGCAGATGGTTTGCTGCAACATGCGAGATTGGTCAAATTTTGCTGCTTTCATAAGGTGTTGTATCGATTCATAGCGATCTTTGGAAGGAAAGAGTGGGTCTATGACATCAAAATGGTGGAGACTAAGGAGAGGAGACTGAGGGTGTGATGATAAAAGCCCTGATATGTCATTGTGTAGATCAATCTGCAATATTTTAGCAAAGACCATGAGGGTTTTAAGAAAAGAACAAAAATATCTTTCATCACGGCACACATGTTAAACTGTGCTCCTCGTGACTGTAATTGCATTCGCAGACTGCAGCTCCGGTGCCTACTGCTATACTTCCAATTCCATTCTTTATCTTTAACATCCAGAAAAGAAGTTTAGCAGCAGAAACAAAAGTTTATTTACCTGATGAATTCCCTTTTCAAGGTTGAGAGAAACTCCAATATCAGCCAAGCAAGATTGTGCCATATGATCACTGACATACAAGTAATGATATCTCTCAATGCAATCGTCCAACTTCTTTGACAATGCTTCCGCTAATGGATAGCTCAAGGCATAGCCAGCTCCACCAAATCCCATGTCAAATGAAATACGGGCATTCGCCTTAATGCTCTCTGAATTGCCACCAACATATATGTATTTGGTATGATCATACTTCTGCAGAACCTCAACTAGATTATCAACGAAGAAAAGGGTGTCATCATCACACATGATGAACCATCTCAAACCCTGATCTCCTACCCTGTACATGTCTAATATTGAATGCACCATTCGAACTTGAACAGTGCTAACAATTTTTGGATACGCATGTAATTTGGTGATGTCATAGTTGATTTGATATGGTGGAGATGTTGAAGGCCAAGGCAGGAATTCTTGAGTAGGTTCTTTATCCAGAAAGACATATCCTCTAGTAACATTAGGTCGCCACCATGACTCGGTGTATGCTTTTCTATGCTTCCAGCTATTCAAGGAACCAATCACAATGAACCCAATGTGACTAAGATTTGTAGGAGAATTTGTGGTGCTATTGCGACAGTCTGAAGATTTGGCGAACGGTAGGGAAATGAAGTCCAAAGACTGATTATCAGTATGGATAAAAAACAATGCATAGATGGAGATGAGTATTAGGCCAGGAATTGCTATGAATTTGAATAAACATCCTGTACTTAACTGTTGAAACTTCTTTTTCACAATATTCATGCCGATGATGCTCGTAAAAGACATTGTTAAAGAGGTATTAGTAGATGAATGGAGTATTAGGAGTTGAAGATGGCCTAATTATATTTCAGAAATGAATGGAGGTTCTATATCAGGATGAAGTAGTGCAAGCTACAACCAATAGGGTGTACAGGACACGCTTAATTTCTTTGCTCAAGCATCCATATTTTCGTATGAGATGTATGTTTCCTTTCATTTCTTATCTATTAACCAAACCAATAAAATACACATTATAAGTCATAATCCAGGCGAAGAGGTTTGTAGAAAAAATAAGACTTAAGTGACGGGCCATTAACATTATAGCTTTCAACAGACTTTGTTAAACAAGTTGAGATTTCAGATGACTTGCCTTGAATTAAGGTGCATAATCTAAGTAAACGTAATTGATAATGTATAGGCCATTCCACGAAACATATTAAAAAATGTCCAATGTCTTTATAATCTTCTACTCCTAAGTCACACTTGTCCATGTATATACTCCATGACAAACAGTGACGGAATTATCTGTAGACTCCATTGTATTAAGCCAGCTTCCAGGCACCAAATGCTGAACTCTCTTAGTCTGTCAACTTCAATGCACTACTACTACTCCTGGTTATACTCCACGTTACGCTATTAGAATTTTTAAGATGAAATATTGCCAATTGGGTTAATCAATCTACAGAAGATGTTCCTAGAAGGTATCGGGAATTGAGAAGTGAACCTTTTTTGGGAGTTCATGTACAAAAATGAATTCTTTACCCACTGAAAATGAGTCCAGGCTTCCAAGTAGAATAAGATATCTCAAGTGACGAAGTAACCAAAAAGAACTAACAAAGTGTAGACCAAGTTTGTGAGAGCTGAAAATCTATTTTAGCCAACATACCTCGTAAGTAACTGTGTCTTCCAACTTCCAAAGTAATGAATTTTTTAAAATTATAACGATTAAAATAGACCGTAAACAATTGTGGAATACTCAAATACAGTCAACAACTATTGAAAAAATGGTGGAATTTGAGCGAAAGATGGAGACCAATTAAAAAAATTAATGCTTTGGGATACATTCTATGGATTACAAGAACCTTTTGCCTTTGATTCCGGTAGAAGTGACGGATTTTTTTATTCTCTCACTTGATTGGTTTATATGAAATAGTAATCGAATTGCTTTCCTAATTTTTTGAGAGGTACTTTGGTACGATTATATGTAAATAGAGCTTTTTAAAACTATATATATATATATATAAAAGGCTGGAGATATTTAACAATATGATAATGACATCAACATTCTGAAAAAAATGAGAAAGTCACAAATTGATTGAACAAATAAGTTTTAAATCATATTCTCTCGTGAAATTGTTATAAATATCTTATTTAATATAAGTAAAATATTAATTATTATGAATACAATTGATTATTTTTATTTATTGAAAGGTACAATTATGATTATTAAAAAATCATAAAAGTAGAGATATTTGATGAAAAATGTCATAATCAATGAGCATTGATGTTAAAATTCTATTGCTTTCAAAAAAATTCTATTATATCAAATCAATACATTTTAATTCTATAAATTGTTTCATTCTCATATCAAATAAAAAAACATATTAAATAAGAAGATTTTAAAAATTGGGCTTTGTGCATGAATATACTACCATTAATTTTCAATTATGTCTATTGGTTCTTAACAAATATTCTTATTTATATATACTGCTTGATATGCGAAGAATTAATGTTTACAACTATCACAACATGAAACAAATTGATTACTTTTGGGATTAAAATTCTTAAAACAAAAAAAGAAATAACTATTATTATGAATACCTAAAATTTCATTTGATTTCTTAATATTTTGAGCTCCAATTCTATTTAAAATTACAAATGATAAATAGACAAATTTTTTTATAATATGACATCCCACGTATGGGTGAGTTTCAGTTTTTCAACTTAAAAAAGAAAGAAGAGTTGAAAAGGTATATTAGTTTATAAGAAATGATTATTAATCAACTCTTAGTTAATTAATTTTGAATATTTGAATCTTTTAATATTGAAATTAAATTATTATTGGACTATTCTAGATTTGGAATAACTACAAATGATATTATATTTGTAGCATCCCACTTCCACCGAGCATGTATTCATATATCTTGAGGATATTCAGACACACATCCTATGAAAGCGGCATGCTAGAGCATTCAAATAACTCTCATTACAATTTTTTTTAACATCACACGCATTTTTAAGAAAACCAATAATCATTAATGACCTATTTTATTTATAAAATTTCAATCACAATTGTCACAATCAATATACACATTGCAGAATTTCAGTAATCATTTAGGCCCTTTATAATTTCAAAACATTTTTAGCCATAAAGTCATTACATATCAGTATTGAGTATAGAATTGACTAACATTATCCTTCCTATAAGAGTTAAGCTATTGTTATCATAGTTGCCTATCCTAGAGCTGTCTAAGTTAATTAAGGTTTAAAGTTAGAGACTGATTACCTCTTGGTTGAGATTGGAATGCCAAGATATGTTATGGAAGGCTTGGATGCTTGAAGACTAGTGATTGATTCTAAATAAAAGGTATTGATAGGTGCATATTATAGTATGTTTTATAGGTGTTTAAGTGCATTTATAAATATTTTCTTATATGATAATTACTTGTTTACGAGTTAGAATTGTGCCTTAATAGTGTTTTTATATGTTTGATTGTTTTAAAGCAAGTATTTAATCTAAATTTTATTTTCAAATAGTGTTTGATATGTTTGTTAGTAAGTGAAAACAAGAAATTGAAGAAAGGAGGAAGAATTTGGAAAAGGGAAGAAGCCCCAATAGTGGCTCCATGTAGATTCGTGACAGAGAAGATGGATAAGCAGGAGTCACAATTGTAGCACCATACATAATCGTGACAAGGTGTTTTTTAGCATATAAAAATTTTGTATTCTTGACATTTCATGGCTATTTTGGGAACCAAATTAAGTGGAAAAATCCTAGAAACAACCCTAAAATCCTCAAGAAGTATTTAAGGAAAATAGAAACACCAAAAAAGAAGGATGCTCATCAAAATTAAAGAGATTAAAGAGCAGACATCAAGAACAACTCCAGATTTTATAAATTTCCATATCAAGATTCCGAAATGTTTTTCTTTCTTTTCTTGTCATATATTTCATTGTCTTAGATGTTGCACGTGATTATGGGTTCCTAAATTCATATTAGGGATTGTTCTTGATCTGTTTTGTTAAACTTTGTCCTTGTTGAATTCAATAAAAATATCAATGCCTTATGGTATTTGTTATGCTTATGATTGGTCATAAATCGAGTAATTAAATCGAGTCATTTGTCAAGGTATGCAATGAGAGTTAGTAGTTAGTAGTTTAATATACCTACAAATATCAGATTAATAAACAACAAAAGAGAGATATTAATTGTGAATTAATTTTTTTTAGGATTGTTTCAAATCCAATTGAACAGTTAAGAATAGTTTTATGAATGGATAGGTTGCGATTATATTATTATCAATTTTAATTGGGATTACTTAATTAAATCTCAAGAGATGGTAATCAAAATCTTAGGATATCTAGGATTAAGCATAATTGAATCAACAAGATAAAGGGAAGACAAAACAAGGATAGAATTAACCTTAATTTTCCATTATTGATAAACTTTTATTCTTATTGCTAGTTTCAATTATTCATCTATTTAGTTTTATCAGTTCATTTTAATTTCAATTACTTTATTTAATTCAATTAATTAAATATTTTGTTACCTTAGACAAAGTGCACTCAAGTTTTTAGGGGACTAATCAATCCTGGTGAGAATGATATCTTTTATATTACAAGTTATGATACGTATACTTGTGGTATTGAAGTTTTTATATAAAACTGTCCATAAGTTTTTAGCATCGTTATAGGGGATTGATTTATTACCTTATTCAATTTAAATTATTTTTATTTAAAGACTATAATTGTTTTCTTTTTTGACTACAATTGCATGAACACAATAACCAAAAAAGAGAAAGAAAAGAGAAAAAAACAGTAACCTCAAACTGAGCAAATTACAAAACTTTTCTTCCAACCTAGTGAAGGCATTACAACAAAAATAGGAGTTACTTAAACTCGTGTAATCTTTGGTGGAAGAATTATCAAAATTATTATTAGATAGCAAAGCAAGAAACAATATGAGAGCATAAGGTCCACCTAGTAAGACAGGTTTGGATCTTTAGAGTCCAAGATAAACAAGTTACTGGATATGATAAGCTCTAAGTTTGATAGCCAAAATGAAAGTTATAAGAGGATGGATCTTGGCTCTGGGTATCGGTCCTTATTTTGTGGCGACAATGCACCAAAATTGGAGAACTTTTTAAAATAAAAGTATATATATATATAACTAACATCAAAATAAAAATAATTAATTTCTTAGTGGGAGTAAAAACAAATAAACAAACAAATTAATTAAAAGAAACAAACAAATATAAATAAATAAATAAATTTTCACGACTGTGCATTAAAATATGTCAAAGACATGAGATGGGGGCATTGCAATCGTGCTTGTGCACGATTGCGAATTTTGGTGAATAGTAGTGGATTGTCGCGATCGTGCACATCCATGAAAAATGGGGTTTGTCGTGATCGTACTTGTTCACGATCGCGACATCCTAACTGCACACTCTTACTTTAATATATTATAACTTTCAATTCCGAAGTCTAAAAATTATAAACTTTATGTCATTAGAAAGCTAAAAGAAAGAGCTACAACTTTTATAAAGACTAATTAGTCAAAATCTACCTAAATCAATACAATTTATTCATTGAAGTTTTAGAACACATTTTCATTCCTTTTTCCTTTATTCTATTATTTTCTCTCATCTGTCAATATACATTCTCACAAACAAAATACATGAATCCATCAAACACTATCCATATACATAAGACTCCTAAAAGAACAAACTCTCAACCCATCAATTTACTTAAGAAGAATTTATCCCAAAAACTATTAAACAACTAACAATTTATTCCCAACACAATAACACTATCAGAAAAGAAATTTTCTGCACACATATATAAAAGAAGTTCTTCAACCATTCTTTCATTCATTACTCCAGAAGACAAAGTTTCATTTCTTAGATGTTGCAAGGTTCATACATAACTTCAATTTCAAACAAAAGCCACATTAGTAGCATAATACAAAAATACAATCATGAGTGTTTATGCTTGATATGCTTCTAGAGTGCCAAAAGTTTTTGAATTAACTTAGTTACAAAAATAGGAATTCTTAAAGTCAACCGAAGTTTTTGCAAAGTTCAACGTTGATCTGCTATTTTTGCACCTAAGGAGTGGAGAGATAATGGGGTGAGCTGGGAAGCTCAGTGGCTAATACGTTTATAGCCAGCGATAATGAACCAACACACAATCAAACATATAGACACATATATATAAATATATATATTAATTTCATATTAGTCTTAGCAAATCACACAAATCAGATCATATAATCATTTAATAATCAAAGCATAACGCCCAATTATGCTTTATGTTCAACAATTCAAGATGCAATGCACAAACATAATGGCTCGAGAGAATCCCATAAAAAAGAATAGCGAAACCAAATTTTAGACCATGAATAGAATAAGTCCATTTTTCGAAGCTCATGTGCTACAAGCAGGTAGCTGAGAGAAGGTCTTAGGTCAACGAGCACGTAACAAACAAAATGTTATCTCTCTTACCCACACAAGCAAATTTTCCAATGCTTAGATATTTCATATCATATTTATATTTTCATGCTTCTTGAAGTTTTTCTGTTTTTCATCAATACAAAATATAGTATCTTTCAAAGTAAATATGATGTCAATTTCACAGGACATTTTTCCCACATTCAAAATGTAACATACTGTTCTCATACTAAGGGTTAGAGCCTGGGACTACCGTATATGAGAAATAACAGAGATTAGAAAAATGCATTTTATACTCATGCATAAAATAACATCATGTACGTGACATTGATTATTGCACACATTACAATAATTTGTATATCCACTCATTTGACATTTTCGGATATAAATGATTGATTTAATATAATTATGATGTGTATAGTGAATATTTTGTTCTAAAAATTTATTTGGTGTATTAAATTATTGATTTAGAATTTTTTGTGAAATTTGAGAAATTTCTGGAATTAAGGGTATTTTGGACTAGAAAAATTTCAAGTGACGAGACAATTAATTAATGGTGGTAGAAATAACTATCAGATGGCAGTAGAAATTTTTATAAAAGACATTGGGATTTAATGACATATGTCATTGAAATTTAGGAGACAATTGGATTTGAAATTGAAGTTCAATAGACTAGTTATTAGAAAGTGGTCTAAAAGGGACCATAGGAAGGTGACAAGTGGCAGTGACATGTGTCACTGCCACTCACCACACATCCCTTATTCATGTTACTCACTCTTTAACTTAAAGAAAGACCACTTAAATGTTTCATCTTGCTTTCTTCTTCTTCTATTTCGTGGCTTTCTTCTTCTCTTCTTCACTCCCAAGATTTTTACTCACCCAACCATTATCAACGTTACAACTTGCTCTCATCTTTCATTTGCTACTCTCATCTTGCTCTCTCTTTCATTTCTCACTAAAAACCTAACCTATTCCACCCTTGAAAGATGATGTATGTGGGTTGTATGGAGAGCTAGGGTTAAGAGAGATCTTGAAGATTTGGAAGCTAAATCAAGTAAGTTATGCTTTAATCTTTATGGGTAATGTTAAATCTAACTAATTTGATGAGTAATTTGAGATTGATGATCATGATCATAAAATTATTTGTGTAAAACGTGAGTGGTGAAATGATCATATAAATGTCTTGTTTTTACATAAATAATGAGTAATGATTCATAAATTAATGTAGTGATGCTTTTGGGTTAAATTGATTATGAAAATGGTGTACAAAGAAGTGCAGAAAATTGATTAGTAAATGAATGTTTTTATGATTTGTTTTCCTAATATTAATGTGGATTGCTTTGATTGTTTAGAGATGAATTAACATGAGTTTAGAGCTTATAAGAAAGAGTATTATGATGTCTTGAAATGAGGTAAATTAGAATTATAGTTAGGAATGAAAAGAAGGTGTAAATGAAGTACAAAGATGTGCAGAAATTTTGATGTTTGGAAGTGTATAGAAATATGTCTCGTTTTTGGTATTTATGATTAAGCATGGATGTTGATTGAGTATAGATGATATTGAATTGAAATTGAGATATACTATGGACAGAGATAGGATTTCGCGAATGATGAAATTAAGTTAAGTTGATCAATTAGAAGTGAAATGAAGATGATATCTAAGTTAAACATATGCAAAAAAATTGAGGATGAATGTTTAAGTATGAATGTTTGTTTCGTTGATTGTGATCAATAATCTTGTATGATGTGTTGTGTGGGGGTTATGTTTTGTGGATGTTTTGAATTGGAATGGAGGTGATAATGAAGAGAAGTTGAAGCAGGAATGAGAGGATATGCATAGGATTTGTTAGATGTAATTATAGGAGCTGAAAATCTAGAATTTTCTAGTAAATGTCCATTTGGAGGGACAAACGTGTCTACTAGGTGGACCTTTTCGGGAGTTTCAGTGTTCCAACTTTGTTCATGTCCATTAGGAGGGACATATATGTCTGCTCAACGGACATTCTCGGGATAGTTACAGTAACTTGCAATTTTGACCCTTTTAATGGCAAAATTTCACTTTGGGGTCTTCATGAAAGTTGTAGAACTCAAAGTTCTCTTTGAAACCATACTAAAATGACCTTAATTGGACATCTATAGAGAAATTTATACCGATTGTCCCAAATCATGTACATAGATAACTTATTAACTTGTCAATGCTTTCCTATGATATAATTAGGCTTGAATGAGATCTTGAATGAGCCTAGTAGATGATGAATGAAGCAATTAAAGTAAGGAAAGTGTATTAGGTATTAAGCGATGATTGAAAGATGATGTTAATTGATTTTGAGACCCGTATTAAGGAAATGTACCCAGGATTGTCATTGAACATGCATTATACATAATCCATATATATATGTGCATAAATGAGTACTTATATAATTGTGCAATGTTGTAATGTGTGTAAATGTGTGTTGTATGATATAGAGGAGCAAATAGATCGTGTGCAGCAATACATTACTGGGACATCGAGGCAATAAGCTATCTAGAGCAAACTGTGAGTAACCTAGACGGTCTCACTCAATTAATTGTTTGTTTTGATTATGTTTTGAATTATCTTATGAATGTGTGATTTATTGTTTGACTTTGAACATTGAAGGTCCGAGGTTTTGTTTCATAAATGTGATAATTGAAGTGCTCCTTGTATGTGAATTGGATTAAATAAATGTTACTCAACAATTTTGTTGAATGACAGACCAGGGTCTAATGATAAATGTGTTCTGAATATGAATGTGAATGTGAAATCATGTGATCAATTGAGAATGTGAAAATGTGAATCATTCTATTACATGAATGCATGAAAGGTAAAAGTAGTTGTGACCGTAGTCGCCAGTATAAAGAGTTTAAAGCTCATACTATGATCAGAGCCTCATGTTCAATTGTGAATATACTCGGTATCCATTAAGGGATATGGGACATTATCTGATATAGCTCTGTATCCACGAGGGATATGGGATAGTAAAAAGGCACTCGGTGACAGCAACAACAATAATAAGTGAAAGTGAGTCTTATGAGCATTGCATATACATTTTAATACGTGTGTTTGATTGATTAAAATGTATTGGTATCTTGAATTTGAATGAGAATGTGATTTGTGATGCTCCCTGCAAAGTGCCAAGATGTGAATTATATGTTACGTTTGTTGATGTGTTGCATGAATTGAGTGAGCCGTCGATGATGGTTATCTTAAGGAGTTCGTAAAACTTACCTAAAATTTCACTTTGACATTTCAAGTCCGAGAGAGATGATTTAGCTTCTAAGTCAAGTTATAAGAGAACCAGTACTACTTTTGGATTGATGATATGGCTCAAAGGTCGGTCAACTGAGACTGAAGGAGTTAGATAGAGTTTTGTATATTTCATTGTACATGTAGCATAGTTTTGTAAACAGAGCTGTAAACTTTGATTTGATTTGATAATGTATATATATATATGGATGATGTTGTAATGCTACAATGTATATAATGTTTTATGAAATGAAATGACGAAATTGGTTCTTTGGAGATTATGAGATTTATGTTTTAAATTATGATGCCATGAGTTAGTGAAAATGACATAGTTAGTGTGCCGCTTCTGTCGAGCACATGCACGAGAGTCTAACAGGCGTACATGTACGTGTTGGGCCGAAGTGGGGTGCTACACACTGCTTAATCAAATCAAGGAATATAACATGCCCTAGTCTGTCTGGCTTAATAATGTCCTGTCTTATTAATCCTATGACTAGGGATTATTTAGATACTAACGTAAATGTATATGATAGGAATCTCATTATCATGATCTCATCATGATTTCCTTCATGCTATGTTTTAGATCATGAACTTCATTAATTCGATTTAAGATCAACATCTATTCATATACAAACGAATATCAAATTAATGAAAATGCCTTTCACTTTATTAATCAAAATAAATTTTGTACAAATGTGTTAAAGGTGATTACTTTTAGAGCACTACTCTAACACTAATGACATAGGCTCAAGGTCAATCTACACATATGCCCAATAACCTCTAGCATCCTTAAGATTGACATAGATATCAAAACTTTTATATGTATTATGACTATGTATGATAACACGTAGTACTAAGGATAAATGATGATCATCTTTATTGATGAACCACCATACTGTTATAATACATCAAAATGTATAATCTTACAAAAAGTAAACAAAATGATCCCTATTTAACAGTGTCTAAGGAATTCAATACACCCATATTATACACATGTTTCTCAAACACATATGGGCGAAGCCCTTTAGTTAAATGATCAGTTAACATTTTCTTAGTCCTCAGATGCTCGACCTCAATGTCACCTTTTTGGATTAACTCCTTTATGTTCAAATATTTAACTTTCAATTTCTAAGACCCTGTGATATCTAAACAACACAGTAGCAAAATAATCACAATTCAATTGAATTTGTCTAGCCACTAAATCAACCATAGATAACTCCAAAATCAAAATTTTGAGCCAAACTGTCTATGAAACAGGCCTACAGCATGCTACAAACTCTATAGGCATAGTCGAGGAAGTCACTAGTGTTTGCTTGACACTCTTTCGTGACATTGTACCATCTACAAACTTAAAGTTTTATCCTAATATAGACTTCCTATCTTTTGGATACATAGCTAAAATCTGAATTTGGATTCCCTACGAGGTTTAGACTATTGACTTTTTTGTATGTCAATATATAATCCTTAGTTCCCTTTAAGTATCTTAGCATTTGTTTAAGTGCATTCTAGTGGTCTGTCCTTTGGTTAGCTAGATAGTGACCCAATAGTCCAATAATAAATGCAATGTCCGGTCTAGTACATATCTGAGCATACATTTGGCTATCAACTGTACTAGAATATGGAACATTCCTCATAGCCTCTCTCTCTACTTAATTATTTGGACACTGTGCTAAAGATAATCTCTCACTATGAGACATTGTTGCTACAACAGGTTTACTATCAACCATATTAAACCTTTGTAGCACATGTTCAATGTATGCACATTGTGAGAGGCTTAATGAATGTTGAGATTTGTCTCGGTGAATATGCATACCTAGGACAAAAGATGCTTCACTAAGGTCCTTTATATAGAAATGCTTGGACAAAAGTTGCTTAACCTCATGCAATATGATTGAGTCATTTGATGTGAGCAATATATCTTCCACATATAATAATAGGAAGACAACTTTGCTCCCCCTGACCTTATAGTATTGTTTTCCACAAAGCTGAAAGAGGTCACAACCTTATCAAATATAAGGTAACACTTTTGGGATATTTGATGTAAACCATATATTGATTTGCTTAACAGACAAACCATGTCAGTTCTGTCTGGATCTTGAAATCCTTCAGGTTGTACCGTGTAGACCTCTTTATAAAAGTCTCTATTCAGGAAAGCCGTTTTGACAGGTATATGATGTAACTTTATATCGTCATAAGCTACAATTGCCATAAGCACTCGAAATGTATCCTTTAAGGATACGGGAGAGATGGTAACATTAAAGTCAAAAACCTTCTCTCTGAATGAATCTTCTGGCAACTGAGCAAGCCCTAAGCCATTGAACTTTATCCTAAAATCCTTTTGTTCTTTTAAACTCATCTACAACTGACAGGTTTCCAATGTTGAGACAAGTCAATCAGCTTCCATACCTTATTGTGCTTAATGGATTGCATATCATCATTTATTGCATCCCACCATAAATCTGCATGGGGTCTAGAAGCAGCTTCTGAAAAAGTATCTAGATCCACAATATGTCCATCGTAATCAGATGGGATAACATGTTTTCTCACTCTAGTGTATCTTTCTAACTATAATGGTTCTTGTACCCTAGGAACCTTTGTTTGTATAGGTATAGGTCCATGTTCCTATACTGGTACAATGCTTAGACCTAGATCCACCAAATCTGACTGTATGAGTGACAGATACGTAATAACTGTAGTATCCATCCTGTTATCATCTGAAGGGTGAGAGCGCCCACCCTCATCATAAACATCATATTCCAGAAACTTAGCTATTTGTAATTCAACTATTCTAGCCCTTTATCTATAGCAAAATGTGTAGCCTTTAGAATGGTCAGGATATCCAGCCAAATAGGAATGAATAGAACGAGCTTATAATTTACTTTCTTAAGGATTATACTAGCATACCTCAGCAAGGTAGCCTCATACACGAATGTGTGTAAGGCTGGATTTTCATCTTTTCCAGATAATTAGGTAGATTAGTCATGTTCTGCATTAACTTCTTTGTGTCCTTTAAGATGCAGTTATGCCTTTCGACAACACACCATTTTGCTGATGACTCTCCAATATAGTGAATTGAGTCACTATTCGAAATGATTCTATATATTTGGCAAACAGACCTTTTTATATCCTAAAATACTATGTTTTCCATAATACTCTCTTCCAGGGTCAGATGTGACAACCATGATAGATTTTTCCAATTGGTTCTTTACTTTAGTCTTAAAGATCTTGAACTCATCAAGAACTTCAGACTTTTCCTTAAGCAATAACAAATAAATCATAACGAGAATAATCATCATTAAATGTTAGAAAATTCGTAGAATTGCACAATGCAAGTATATAAGGTCTACTGATATCTGTATGTATCAGACCCAACAAGCCAAAAGCACAAGTTGACCCCTTTTTTTCTTATTTCAATCAACTTACCCCTGCAATAGTCAACACATATTTCCAGATCATCAAAATATTAAATTGGGAGAATGTTTTCCTTAACCAATCTCTCAATTCTAGCTCTGGAAATGTGGTTTAACCTTTATGCCACAACATGTATGACTTATCTTTAATCAGAGTTTTCCTTTTTCATAACTTGTTCGCCAAGATACGAAAAAACATATATCTAATTCGGGGTAAGATACATTCTATAAAAATCATATGACAAAAAAGTTGTACAAATCTATTTTGTATTAAACAACAACTGTACAACAAAAGAATTAATTACAAAACTTTAACATTCTTTGTCCAAAATTGATACAGAGATCAAATATAAAATGTGACGTGTAAAACCAAAATGAACCTTGCAGTAATGTTCAAAACATACATCCCCTATAGATATTACATCCGCTTCTTTATTGCTGCTAACCATCAGTTTTGTTTTCCTTTTAGTTAGCTCTATCCTAGGTATAAACTCCTGCATTGTGAAAGAAACATGATTAGATACTCCACTATCTAGT
The DNA here is from genome assembly GCA_027478495.1 of Erythroxylum alaternifolium. NCBI lineage: Eukaryota > Viridiplantae > Streptophyta > Magnoliopsida > Malpighiales > Erythroxylaceae > Erythroxylum > Erythroxylum alaternifolium. The sequence goes on from JANIIA010000190.1 coordinate 33,558,703, forward strand.
TACCAAGAACTTCATGCAACTATCTCAAAATTAGATTCATAGATTGATAAGCTAAGGAGTTACTTGATGGTTTTTGTGTTTCCTTCCAGGCCTTATACTTATGGATTCTTTATATCTGCAGGACCTTTACCAGCATTGGATTGACCAGCATCAACATGTAGAAACGATTTAAATTTTCTACCTTTGAACTTAACGGGCTTCACCTTTGCCTTCCCTTTAGTTGCGTCAAGGGCTGTAAGAGCAACAGTCTTGAGTTTCTCCTCCTCAACAATACAATGGGCAATCAAAGCATTAAAGTCTCATTCCTCATCTAACGAGTAATATGTCATCACTAGATTACTAAACTCTAGAGGGAGTGTACTTAGAGTCTAGTGAACTATGCCGACATCAGGAAAAGGAATATTCAACATCTTCAGTCTACTGTAGAGATGGATCATTCTTGATATGTACACCATCACTCTCCCTTCTCTAATATACCTCATAGAGAATAATTCTTTCATCAAAGCACTTATCTTAGCATTAGATGACACCATGTACCTCTGGGAGACATTATCAAGAAACTCCTTCATTATGTCTATCTCAGGAAGTCCACTTAGTAAATGGTTAAGTATGGATCTCTTAATGGTCATGCAACACATTCTATTTGACAAATCTCAGGCTTTATAGGCTGCTTTATGAGCTTTGGAGTTTCTGGATGTGGGTGGAGATGGCCTATCCGTACGTATGGCCATATCAATTTCTTCCATCTCTATTACATTCAATACATCCTCTATCCATCTCTATTAGAGTCACTGTGATTGTTGACCAAAAAAGTGACCACAAAATGACAATGCAAAGATTAACACAAATATAGGATAACAATGACACTCAAAGCCATTAAATTGTATCTGTACCGAGAATCCAATAACACATATTATAAAACACCTATGAGCTGAATACATAATAGATGCAATTAGACCTCCACATAAAAGTGATCAGAGTACACACCATTAACTCTCATGACATTACTACTTGTGGGCGAATAGATCATTTAAGCAATGACTTCCCCCTATCTTATGCCTTTATACGCATCTTAAAATCCTAAATAAGGTCAATACCTGTAGGTAAAATAACTAAAGATAAGACCAGAGACATCATCTAATATGTAAGTGGAATAATCCAAACAATGACTTGAAAGGCAACTGTGGAGATTACATTCTCATCAGTATCCAAAAAGCCCACAAATACAAGGGTTACATCTTTATGAAATCCTCACATTCTTTATGGGCATACTATATGTGATAATGTTCCATCAATACATGTAAAAATGGATGCACATGATGCACATTCTAATTATCACATTTAATGATGAAAACATTGTTAGTAAACTTTATTTGAGAATTTTATGGAAAAAAATCTCAATTCGAGTAACCATCATACTATTCTGAACACTAAACATATTCTCAATGTAACAACCCAAACTATCCACTCATAGATATTTTCTGCTTTGGGCCTTGGCCCAGCCAAGCCCTCGTGGTTTTGCTCTTGTCACCCTTGGAAAAATGCGTCTATGAGGGAGAGGTTTCCATAGCCTTATAAAGCTTACTTCATTCTCTTCTCTAATCGATATGGGAATATAACATTCCACCCCCTTGGAGGCCCAGCGTCCTCGCTAGCCCACAGACCTGGATCCCCCCTTGGAGGTGTCCTTACTGGCACATCGGCCCTGGTATTGGCTTTGATACCATTTGTAACAACCTAGACCACCTGCTTACAGATATTATCCGTTTAGGCCTTGATCTAGCCAAGCCCTCACGGTTTTGCTATTCCCACCTTTAGGAAAACGCATCTATGAGGGAGAGGCTTTGATAGCCTTATAAGGCTTACTTCGTTCCCCTCTCCAATCGATATGGGAATCTAACATTCCACCCCCTTTGGAGGCCTAGCGTCCTCGCTAGCCCACAAGCCTGGATCCACCCCTCTTGGAGGCCCAGTGTCCTTGCTGGTACACAGGCCTGAATCCACCCCTTTAGAGGCCCAGCGTCCTTGCTGACATCCGCCTAAGTACTAGTTTTGATACCGTTTGTAATAGCCCAGACCATCTGCTTACAGATATTGTACGCTTTGGGCCTTGACCCAACTAAGCTCTCAAGATTTTACTTTTCCCACCCTTGGGAAAACGCGACTATGAGGGAGAGATTTCCATAGCCTTATAAGGCCTACTTCGTTCCCCTTTCCAATTGATATGGGAATCTAACATTCCACCCCCTTGGAGGCCCAACATCCTTACTGGCCTAAAGGCCTGGATCCACCCCCTTGGAGGCCCAACATCCTTGCCGGCACACAGGCCTAGATTTACCCCCATTGAGGCCCAACATTCTTGCTGACATATCCATCCAGGTACTAGCTCTGATACCATTTATAACAGCCCGAACCACCTGCTCATAGATATTGTCTACTTTGGGCCTTGGCCAATCCAAGCCCTTACGGTTTTGCTTTTCTCACCCTTGGGAAAACACTTCTATGAGGGAAAAATTTCCATAGCCTTATAAGGCCTACTTCGTTCTCCTCTCCAATCGATATGGGAATCTAACATTCCACCCCTTTGGAGGCCCAACGTCGTTGCTGACATACTGATCTAGGTACTGGCTTTGATACCACTTGTAACATGTCAGACCACCCGCTCATAAATATTGTCCACTTTAGGCCTTGACCCAGTCAAGCCCTCATGGTTTTACTATTCCCACCATTGGAAAAACGCGTCTATGAGGGAGAGATTTCTATAGCCTTATAAGGCCTTCTTCGTTCCCCTCTCCAATCGATATGGGAATCTAACATTTCACCCCTTTTGGAGGCCTAGAGTCATGGCTAGCCCACAGGCTTGGATCCACTCCCTTTAGAGGCCCAGCGTCCTTGCTGACACATAAGCTTGGATTCACCCCCTTGGAGGCCCAGTGTCCTTGCTGGCACATCGACCTAGGTACTGACTCTGATACCATTTATAACAACTTAGACCACCCGCTCACAGATACTATCCGCTTTGGGCCTTGACCCAGCCAAGTCCTTATGATTTTTCTCTTCCCACACCTTGGGAAAACGGATCTTTGAGGGAGAGTTTTCCATAGCCTTATAAGGCCTACTTCATTTCCCTCTCCAATTGATATAGGAATCTAACATTCCACCCCGTTGGAGGCCCAGCATCCTTACTGGCCCACAGTCTGGATCCACCCCTTGGAGGCGCAGTGTTCTTGCTGGCACATGGGCCTAAATCCACCCCTTGGAGGCCCAGCATCCTTGCTGAGATACTGATCCGAATAATGGCTCTGATACCATTTGTAATAGCCTGAACCACCCGCTCACAAATATTGTCAACTTTGGGCCTTAGCCCAGCCAAGCCCTCACCATTTTGCTCTTCCCACCCTTGGGAAAATGCATCTATGAGGGAGAGGATTCCATAGCCTTATAGGGCCTACTTCGTTCCCCTCTCCAATCGATATAGGAATCTAACATTCCACCCCCTTGGAGGCCTAGCGTCCTTGTTAGCCCACATGCATGGATCCACCCCCCTTGGAGGCCCAACGTCTTTGCTGGCACATAGGCCTGGATCCACCCCTTGGAGCCCAACATCCTTGCTGACATACCGATCCGATTACTGGCTCTGATACCTTTTGTAACAGCCCGAACTCCGCTCATAGATATTGTCCGCTTTTGGGCCTTGGCCCAGCCAAGCCCTCACGGTTTTGGTCTTACCACCTTTGAAAAAACGTGTCTATGAGGAAGAGGTTTCTATAGCCTTATAAGGCCTATTTCTTTCCCTCTCCAATCGATATGGGAATCTAACACTTAAGATACGAAAACCTGAAGTATCTCCATCATATGAAGTTCGAAGCATGAAAATTCACTCAAAACAGACTTTAGGAACCTTAATTTCCTTTTTCTGAAGTTAAACTTAATTGATCACTAATGTAATAAATCCAGAAAAATTAAAAAACTCACTTTATAAATTCTCCCGACCCCCCAAAAATGTCCCAGGGTACTGTTACTAGAATTATGAAAATTTTAAGTTTTTTTAATTTTACTGTAACACAGACATCAGTCGAAGATGTCAATTTGTGCGTGGATAGGGACAACGTGTGCAATGCACGCTCCAAGCACCAAAGTGTCTCAAACCTGTATGGTAGGTGCGGTGCACTCGTCAGATGCGCATCCATGCGCCTACCGACAGTGGCGCGTGCATCACACGCGCGACACATGTCCGTCCCCTGGATGGCCACGTGTTGAGCATCTGTATGGTTGCACATGCCATTTGCATCACCTTTGGGAGGTTACTGTACGTGTGTGGTCCCATCGGTTGGCACACGTGCGATGCACACGCCTACTAAGTTGATCATTCGTGTGCACTGTGCACGCGTCGGGTGCTTGTGGTCTCCGTTGCCTTCAATTGTTGAGGTAATTTTTGGCTAGTTTTTGATCAATTTTTCACCCTCCGAAGCTCGTTTTGAAACTATTTTTCAAGACTAAACACATGTATACCACTTTCAAGCAATAATAAGCAAGAAAAAATTGAAAAACAGAACTTTATTATTCGAGAACTTCATAGAGAAAAATAAAATATCTTCGTTTTTAACCATCCGTTCACGTAACCGCTATGAAATTACGTGTAATACATAATAAAGACCTTAGTTATGTATCTCAAATCGAACGTGAAAGGAAAATAATGAAGAAATACAGAAAATAACTGTTTTCAATTCTATGACTTTGAACGAGCTTTCTGAGGTTGAATCTAGCTCAAATTTAACACTACTTTTACAAGATCTACTCATCGAGACACGGTTAACATCTTTTTACAATTTTCTTAAAACATGAACCTTTGAATGGGTGAAAGGAACTTTATGTTCACGAATGACATGAACAACTGCAAGAGACTTTAACCTCTTTATATAGCATCTATATCGAGCTTCCCCTTCATAGACCCAATATGAGTCTGGTCCATACTGATCATGGTCTATTTTCCTCATAAACTTTGGCCCACCAATTTAGATCATTTATTGAGCCACTTGATTATCTTTATTTAGATCAAATTTATGTAACTTAACTAATAAGTTACTAATCCACTAAATGAGAAAATTTCTAACATATGATATTATAGTTAAGTTATAAGCGTTCATTCTTATAGCATGATCAAAATCTTTTATCTTCGATGCCAGCATATATCATTTTCATATATGCTTTTCATAGTGTAGGATCGGATTGCTAAAGTAGAATTAATCTTAACCGATGTTTGTACTTTTCATATATAATTTTGACAATCAACCATATACTGCTTAATAAGCTTTTACAACTGTTCGATCGTTCTTTTACAAAATAATCATTTGTTTTCCATTCATTCCATTTTCATACAGAACGTTAAAATAAAAAAATATATATCATAATTTTTTTTCAAAAATATATATCGTAATTTATTACCAACAATTAGGGAAAAATTATGCTATAATCTTCAATATTAATTGGTTGATCCGTAGCAAATGCGCCATTGCTAGTTATACTAAATATGGACCGTATGTTTATGTAATTTATATTAAAAATATAATGAAAAATCATAATTGTTGTGAGTTTCATTTATATTTGTAAATGTAGGTATCTCGTCTTGTGACCAAAAATCACATAATTCGTTTTGCGTTTTCTAGGAGACGTATTAAGGTACGTAAATTATCATATATCTCGTCAAACAGTTGAAAATTTCTAATTAAAAGAACCCTTAGAAAGAAAACATTTGAGACCAAAGATCTTCAATAAGAAGGCAGACTAAATAATAGAAGACTTAATTCAATAAGCTGATCTAGAGAGAGAGAGAGAAAGAGAGAGAGACTAAAATAAAAGATCAAGTTGTTGGGAATTTATTAACGTTCTTGCAGCCTAATAAAGATACATATTTTTTTTTAGGACATTCTCAGCTTACATGTAAGCATTGCATCAACCTCAAGATTCTTACAGCCAGTTAAGCAACCTCTTTTTCTCTCTGCTCCATGTGCAGGCAATGTTGTCATTACTAATTAATAAAGCAAGTGACAATAGAGTATCTCTATGCAATCCACTAACTTTATACTTGGTACGCTTCCAACACCTTCCTACTTTGATGACGAATACATACACATCATACATGTACATGAGTAAGGATAGGTGTAACATTTAGCCCAAAAAAAAATAATTTCTATTCAGAAACATCTTTCTCACCGAATGAACCTATTAAAGTCATCAAACTACGTTCCGATCCTAGCTAGAATCAAGGAGTTTGAACAACGCTGACTGAGCGTGCAGGAGGAAGATGCTATGGACCCTCCTAGCTAACCATAGGATATCTACCGAATGCTGAAACCAGACTCGATTCTAGAGGAAGGTATGTCACATGTCTTTGTCCACCTAACAATACTTCAACTACTGTTAAGAGTACAAAGTCTACTTGTCATCAGAAACCACACATCCGAAAAAGAAAATGATTACTATTCTCCTGTCGGAAAAAAACTCCAACCAACGATAACCTGCCCCGCCTGTACTGCTACTTCATTTCCTTCTAAATTTTTGCGTATTGAAATAGTCAGCCGCCTGCCAAACTTTCTCGTTAATCACTCGCTGCATCTGCACGTGCCTTTGTTCTGGGATAATCACGTACAGGAAAGGCATGATTACAAACTTTGTTTGTGTCTTGGAGGAACTTGGCCCAATCTCTTCAAGTTGGGAAGGATAGTTACCTTGACGAAATTGCATATTTCACACCATTATTACATCACCACTCGCGAGTTCCCTTGCCAACGTTGTTTTGTTGGCTGTATGTTTAATTACATACCTCCGCTTTCCTCGCATTAACTCTTGCCGTTTCATGTTCCCGTACGTCTTAATTCCTGTCCCCTAATGTATTAGTGGGTGCTCCAGCCACTCTCTCTGTCCATCTTCTAATTTGGGCATTAATCGTGCATTAGCAACAGAAACGTAGTCCCCAGGTTGTCTTACAGTCTTAGTAAGTGTATCTCAGCTGTGGACTAAATATCCTTTAGTCGAGATCGCCATAATTTCAAACTAGACAAGTCACTCCAGCGGTCCAGCCAAGTGGGGTACTTGGTAAATTGAAGGATATACTGTCTGGTCACTTGGAATAGACTAGTCCTAGAACGAGGGGTTTCTGAGTCGTAAAGCTCCAATTTCCATCAAGTTAAAGGTGTCCCCAGCAATTGGGAAGTCGTTATGCACGACAACTAAGGACTGGTAAGTTGTCAATTGGATCAGAAAAGGAGCTTTTAACGAGATTATGTGTGTGATAAAGACAACTCTAAACAGTTGCATTTGCCCCCTCTGTCGCTTCAAACTTAGAAGATTTGCCTAAATTCATATGAACTGGCTAATGCTTATAGTGGAATCCAATCGTAATCGAATCACGGACGTAGTAGAAAATAAAAATTTTTTTACGAATTTTGAGCAGATCCTGATAATTGTAAAACTTGAATAAAAACAAAAACGATTTAGAAATCGTACCTTATTTGCTTTTCTGTTAGAAAATCTTTGAAAAACTTTTCAAACGATCAATCATAAGCTGTCCAAGCATCCAGTCTCTTATGGTATCCACAAAGCAATTTCCAAACTGTTTTTGAGAGAAAAGACAGAAGTATTAGCTTCTAAAAGCTTTTTCGTATTTATAGAAAAATCATAAGAGTCTTTTATTAAAATTAAATATCTTTAATTATAA
>JANIIA010000190.1:33584270-33604966 GCA_027478495.1 Erythroxylum alaternifolium
AGTAAATGCATATAAAATGCTCATGTGACACTTTCCAATTTATTACGGTGTTGTGACCGAGCGCCTGAAACTGTCCCAATATGGGCGCATTAATCGTTAAGCCATAGACTCTGAATCACTGTGGAGCTCGAGGCTCCAAATCATAGGATATGTATCGGAATAACCTACGGGTGTCCCGGTGTGTACCCTACGGTAATGGGGTGCTACATCAAGAACTCGTACTACCCGTACCTTGTAACATAAGTCGTTTTTGGTTCATCTCCTTTGGCTATGCAGACTTGGTAGTATCCTGACCTCAGATCTAACTTGGAAAAATACCTTACATCTCTAAGTTAGTCAAACAAATCTGTAATGAGGGGAATCGGGTACTTGATCTTGATTGTAATCTTGTTAAGTGCTCGGTAGTAAATGCACAACTGAATTGATCCATCATATTTCCTTTGAAACAACACCGGCGCTCCATAAGGTGCTTTAGAGGGACGAATGTATCCAACATCTAGTAATTCCTTCAATTGGTGCCTCAATTCTTCAAGCTCTGGAGGTGCCATTCGATAGGGAATAAATGCAGGAGGTTTAGTTCCAGGTTCCAATTCAATAGCATGATCTACCTCCCTCTTTGTTAGGAGCTTCTTTGGAAGTTCTGCAGGCATTACATCTTTGAACTCTTTAAGGACCTCTTGAACAGGTGCGGGTGCTCCAACTCTCCCATCCAATGGACCTTCCTCCAACTTGAGAGTGGCCAAATAAGTAGGCTCTTGCCTCTTTAGGCCTCTAGATAATTAGAGGGCATATATCATTCTTTCCTCTCCAATTTCCCTTTGGACAGGTGTAACACATGGTTGGCTGTTCTCCGTGATGCACATGATGTTGGCATAAGGAACCAAGAATGCTTTCACTATGTCTAAAAAGTCGATCCCTAAATAAAATTCATGGCTATCAATAGGAGCAATAGTGATAGTGACCTTACTTTGCCATTGACCAATGCAAATTGGTGTCCCACAAGCCACACCTTCGATAGGGAGCTTTTTGGTATTAACTCCCTTAATATATCCCTTCTCCTTTTAGTATGGTACCCTTGCTAGCTCCTTGTCCATGTATATTGTATCAGCCCCAGTGTCCACCATATATTTCAAATTCTTACCTCCAATTTGAGTCTCTACGTACATGCAGCCTCGGGATCGCTCCTCCACCTTGACTTGAATTGCATTGAGCTGTTTTATTAAAGAAATCCTCTTCTCCTCTTATTTTTCCTCAGCAGAAGAGATAATAGCAGTAAGCTTCCTATGCTTTGGGCACTCGAAAGCTCGGTGAGGCCCATTATATAAGAAATATGCTACCTTTGGTTTGGAACTATCTTCCCTCCCTTTGCCTTTTTCCTTATGGGCTTTTCCTTCCCTAGGAGACTTCTCTTTGTCTCCCGCACCTTTTTCAGAATTGATGGGTTTCTTGCTTTGCTCCTTTGTCACATCTTTACAATTGAACTCGATGAGAGACTTGACTACAGCCATAGTGGTGGCTAGGTCTTGCACAACTCAACTTTGTACTTCAAGTTTAGCCCAACCAGATAAGCCATCAAAAAGGCAAAATAGTGCATCCTTTTCTCCTATGTCGGGGATTTCTAACATTAAATTGGAGAACCCCTTAACATATTCAAGAATATGGCCCTTTTTATGTTGGAGGCAACGAAGCTTACCCTTATCTTCATGTTCGGCATTCTCAGGATAAAATTGCCTTTTGAGTTCCATTTTAAAATCATAATGATGCAAATGCCCCACTTGACATGCTCACAGTGATGCCTCTACCATACAATAGTCATATTTTGTAAATAAAGAGAGGCATTACGTACCTTTGTGGCTTCATCCTCGATGCCTACTGCTTTGAAGTACCCCTCCATGTTGAAGATGAAGTTATCAATCTCCTTTGTGCTCCTTGTCCCACCATATGCTTTAGGCTTAGGAACTTTAACCTTGGTCATATGTGAGGATCCCCCCCTCACTAAGGTCGTCTTGCATAACTCAAAACTCCACTTTGAGCTTCTCAACCTCCTACTTATAAGCAAGCATCATAGCTTCTGAGGAGTTATTCCTCTTCGATAGCACCTCGACCACCACATTTAAGGCAACTTGCATTTCTCCCCGCAGCTCCTCATCGTCACCTTTGGCTCAAGCATTGAAATGCGTTAGTTTATGTCATCTACCCTTTCCCTTAATTCAGACATGGTGGCATTCATCCTTGCCAACCTCTCCTTCATGGCAGACATGATGTCCCTTGACTTCTCCTTTCTAGCCCTACCAATAAGTTATGGATTGGAGACTTCGGATGGTTGTTTGATCGCCATCTTATGTAAGGGAAAGAAAGCTTCCTTACAAAACTGGGCTCTGATAACAACAGTCACAAGATTTCTTTCGCTTGAACCCCACGTGCGACACTTGTACACTTTTCTCCCAAACTTGAGTGTAACTAGTCAACCTTCTCCAAAGATGCCTACTTGAACTATGAAGAACTAATCAAGCAAAAAAGACACAAATAAGAGATCTTAAGGAAGCTTGGACACTTCTATTGCTTTAAACTCTTAGATGGTATAAATAAGGGGAGTCATCCCCTTTATATAGCCCTCCACCTCCTCAATGGACGATGGGGATTTATTTGATCCAACGGTAGAGATTAGTCCCTACAAAATATCTCTTATGTACAAATTACAATAATGCCCCTATCTAGAATCTTTCATACTACTTTGGATGCTTCATGTATTAGGTACATATTTACACCATTCTACAACCTTCTATAATATTCTATAATGTTTCACAATGTTCCATGAGCTTCCAAGGTCTTTTATAAGATTCTACCAAGCTCTAGAAGACTCTTTTGAGCAAAACATCACCTTGTGGCCTCTAAAACATGCAGAATGTGACATAGAGGAGAAACTAGGAGAGGCAATTACGCTAGGAAGAAAAAACTCTAGTTTTAAAAGATATATGTGCTTTACAAGGGAAAGATGCATAAGGCGTAGTGTCGCCTGGCATGATGGTTCAGGCATGTGCACTACTTATGCTTTACATTAAAGTGTTTGGCATGCGTAGTCCCCCTTCCAATTCTATCTATTTTTCTATGATTTAAGCCTTTAATTTTAATTAAATTAATTTTTTGAGTGTGATTAAGATTACATTGGACTAAAATCTTAATAAATATAGAAAAAATTTTATAATTATTAAAAATTATTTTTTGAAGGGTTAATTTTTACTAGGAATATTTGTGGTATTTACTTTAATTTTCAAAAGTTAAATTATTAAATTAAATTAGTTATCAATCAATAATCAAAATAAAGTAAAGTTTTAAAAGATTATATTTTTATAGTTAGATTATATTAGATATAGTATAAAGAGATTGTATTAATTATGATGAGACCTAAAATTTTAATTTTCAAATCTCTGAGGTAAATATTAATTACACATTTACAACGTAATTGTTTCCTTCTTTTATTATTGTAAGTCTTATTGAATGACTAAAGGCCCTTTTAACCCGAATATATTTTATCTTAAATTAATAGGTCTTACTTAAGTAAAATTATAAGATTTAAATGAATAAATCATGATTATATGGCAAATAATTATCATTTAACGGATCTAAGAGTCAAATAAGATGTGATTGATGAAAATGTTATCTAATTGATTTAAATTTGCTGGATTTATTAAGTAACTCAAGATTAATTAAGTTTAAATGAGATCTTATTCCACTAGAGAGATAAATCTTTTTTAAATAATAGTAAGGACTATTGTTTTAAATAAAATAGTCCTTTTATTTAAAAAAAATAGTCCTTTTGTCTTAGTTTTTAACTACTTTTCTTTTAGTAAAAACAGGAAATGTACATGCATTCATTGACATTTCTGGGTAAATTGGTTTATAAATGGAAATGATGGATTTAATTGGAGTGTATTAAATGTGATTTGGCAATTTTTGTACATTTTGGGTATTTTGATATTTTTAGTGAATTATTTTGAGCTGAAAATTTATTTGGAGAGTGTTATTATTATTTCGAAATTTTTGGTGAATTTTTCAAAGAAAAAGACAAATTGGAGTGTGACACGTTGTAGTTACATGCATGGGTGTCACGTGTATGGATGTCAATGGGCTGGGCTGGGCCCCGGTCGATCAATCATGACGGGCCGCAGGCTGGCCCGTGACCCGCACGGGCTAGGATGGCTCTGCCCGCTGATGGGTCAGAAGGCCCGTGGTCAGCCCGTGGCTCGGTGGGCCACGATCGGGAAGGGTCAAACCCGACCCATCTATATTTTTTAATTAAAAAATACAAAACGGTGTCATTTTGGACAAAACGACACCAATTTGTCGGGCCGCGAGCCGGGCCAGGCCAAGCCGTGTCGGAATTGCCATGGCCCACCCATGGCCTGCCAAAATAGGGCCAAAAACGGGCCGGGCTGGGCCAGAATTGCCATCTCTAGCCATGTGTAAGTTAAAAAAAATTAGAGAAGAAGAACAGTTCTTCATCTCTTTTGGTGTTCCTCTCTAGACATTATCCAATTCTCTTCTTTGAACATTTATCACCGAAATAATTGGTCCATATTTTCTATTTTGGCAGTCCATATATTGCTCTATTTTCATTCATCTTTGATTATCCCTAAACACTGAAACTTGTCCTTCAATATTACTGCTGGAATTTTTCTGAAATCAAGTTGTGTTTTCTGATTTTCTAGATATTATAAATGATTTTGATGATGATTTTCTGTATAAATCAATACATGCATGAGAAGGTTGGCAGTAGAGTTACGGTGAATAACCTTGAGGAATGAGAGATGAAGGTCGGTGAATTAGATAGTGCAGAAAACTAGTGTGTGCTCTGTTACCTTGCCATGTACTGCATGCGTGTTTAAAAGTGGTGTTAAATGAGTTTAGAGCTAAGTTTCTGGTGATAATATGATGTGGGAAAAAATTTTAAATAGAGAATGTGAGATATGATGAGCGTGATGTTGTAGTGAAACTAATTCTGTAAAAATGAAAACACATTGGAGAGTAGGCTTGAAGTTTCGGTTTTGGTAGCCAATATTTTATGAACTTGTAGGTGATTGATTTGAACTGTAAAAGGAGTTAAATGAAGTTAAAGAGTCGATAAAAAAAGAAAGAATATGCATTGGAAGGAAATTTGAGAATTTGAGGATTTACAGTAGAGAGAGAGAGTTGAAGATGGTAAAATAGTATATGATTGGTTTTGGTGTTGGAAAATAAGCTTGAATTTGAGTTGTTTGGGACTAAGTTGAGATGATATGGAAGTGAATAAGAGGGACAAATATAAGGGTATAAGTTCGGGATGAGGAATTAAGTAGAAGAGAGGAAGAAGATGAAGGAGTGTTGCTGCAAAAATGTGGAGAATTACGTGCAAAAACGTGATTCTACGATAAAAGGGTGGTAGTTGCTTGTATGAGTTTATGAACAGAGTATTTCATTGAACAGCCTTATGTTTTTTGGCTATAAATTTTTCTTCCAAACTCCAAATGACTTGAAACTTAGACCAATGGATTCCTAACACATATTTCTTTCTCTTCATAAAAATTTAGAGATATCTGAATTGATTTGAAAGTGATTGATTGGATGAAAGTGTGGAAGTCTACTGGAATGATATGAATTGGAAAATTTTCATGATCATACTTCGGTTTTCTAATTATAACTTAAGCTGTAGATATATTAATGAGTTTATTTTTGATCATATTAAACTAGAGACATATTTCTACAACTTTTGTGAAGAAGTCGAATTTTAATTCTATCTTTATGATTTTCAAAATTGGCATTTAATTGAGTCCCAGCTTAGGCTGTAGCACTACCAGGGACAAAAATCTTATCCTGTGGTTATTGAATAAACTGTATTGATGTGGACCGAATTAGGCTGCGTTGTCTTCACCAAAGTTGTATCATTTTCTCTTAGCTTTAAATTGGTATAAAGTTTATAATTTGTGGACATCTGAGTTGAAAGATATGAGTTGTACGATTAGAGGGTATGATCATGTATTAGCCAAAAGTTCAAATGTAAACAGTCTATGGTATTTTGTGGATAACTCATTGAATATTGAATCAAATTGGATGATCTTAGAGTCATTAGAAACTTAATACACTGTAGAACAACTTTCAGAAGGAAGTTTTGCCTAATTTTGTCATTTATTCAATCAGATTAATTATGCAAAGTTAACCCAAAATCATATGGGTAGAAAATCTGAAGTAGTCAATTAGGTTATAATATTGATTTCACATTGTTATATTTTGGTCCAAATTATAAGTACCAAATGATGTTAATGAGGGCTTTGATATCTGATCAATTTGGTGATGCCAATTACAATAAGATACCTGGATTTGTCATTGAACATGCACTGTGCATACTTTCTATACATTGATGTGCATAAAAGAACACTTGTACATTTGTGCAAAAATCTGATATTTGTGAATGTGTTATGTACGTTTTAGAGGAGCACATCAGATGCCAGTCGGACATTGCCAGACCATCTAGGAAATAACTTCTTCAAGCATACTGTGAATTAACGTAGATGATTTCCTAGGATTGATTTGATTTAAATTTAATTTGATTTGTTAAACTTCTAATATTGAACTGCTTGTGTGTTGTTTCTGGATTTCGGACCTGAGGTTCGAGGAGTTTAATAGTTGGGCATGTATTGAAAGTGTTCTGATTTGATATGAATTTTTGAATGACATTTGATTCTCAACAAAAGTTGAATGCCGGACTTAGGTCTGATGACTGTCAAAAATTGTGTCTGAGCATTTGAATAAGATTGTGATATATGACATATTCAATATTTGATGCACTTTATAAAATACATGCTTAGATAAAGGCGTTGTGACTTGAGTAGCCAGTTTAAAGCGCTTGGAGCTATGCCGTGATATATGTTCTGCACGTAGAGCTATGCTCCGTGATTCTGTTCTGACTAAGCCCTGTGGGCCAATATTTGTATAAGTATGTGATAGGCACTCAGTCACAACAATAAGAAATTTTTTTTTAGTCTCATGCATAACTGAAATTTATTGAATGATTGCAAAGTTGAATGAGTAATAACTTGATGTGATTTGTTTTGCTATACTTAGTAATGTGAATCGTGTGATCTTATGATATCCCATGTTGTGTGAACATCTGGAATGTGTTTATGATCTGAATGAGTGTCTGTAAAATATGTATTATGTGTATGTGATCCGGTGAAATCATCGATGATGGTTCACTCATTGAGTTCGCAAAACTCATAAAAATTACAATGTGATTTCTCAGGTACGAGATAGGAGACCTAGTTCTTAGACAGGACTGAAGGACTGTTTTGGATTTTGTTATGGCTCAGAGATCTGTCAGCTGGCTCCAAGAGTGTTGTGTCTTCTTTTTTTTTTGTTAGAACCTGAATGGGGTTATGTAAGTAATTGTTTAAAGGAAATTGAACCAATAGGTAAAGGACAGCAAAAAGAGATCTGAGGAGCACACAAATGAAGAGAACTAGAAAAGGCACACAAAGAAAGGATAAGTAAAAATGGTAAAGACTAGTAGAAGACTAAACATAAAAGCAAAGGGGGAAAAAGAACATAAAGGATGAGGAAGAGAGCCATGGCAGACCAGAAGCAAAGAAGAAGACACTTTAGAGAGAAGGAGACATTTTGGAGCCATTACGTATATTGAGGAAAATAAAATGTTATAATTTCTTCATATTTTAGTGTCAGATGTACAAACATATCTAATGGAATAAAAATTCATAGTAAAACTAATTCTTTTTTCCCTCCTTATTTATACATATATTTATTTAAAATTATATGGACATAAGATTTGATTTTCATATTTTATGTCAACTAATATTATAACTATTTACATTTTAAATGACTTCATAAACTTAATAAAATTAATTATTTATACTAATCCTTAAAACTCATGTGTTCTTATGTGCCAATATATTAATTATTTCATTTGTTAAAATTTTAATTAGTTGTTATCAACTCTTAATATAATTTTTGTTCAAGAGCTTATAACTTTGTGTTATATCAAGCTAAAATCTCGGTGAACTAATCTATGTTAGTTAATATTATCATTAACATGTTATCGTTTCAAAATTATCTCTTTATATTTTCATACAAAATTAAAAGGCAGTTCTTCCTTTTTGTCATTCTTATATAACATCTAGTTCTCCTATATTTCGTTCGAGGTGTTTTTCTTATCATAAAACCTATCTTTTTGATATTAGATATATTGCATATCTTTAAACTATTTTTTTACTTTTTTTATTTATATATTTGAAAATATTATTATTTATATGTTTTTAGATCATGGTATAATTTCATTTCATTATAGTTTTGTATTTTAAAGTTTTTTCTATTTCTTTTTTCTTTTTTAATTGATGCCCATTCCACTCCAGATGTCTGTTTTAGTTTAAATAGTTTTCTTTTGTATATGAAAAATAGACATATTTTCTTAATGTTCTTAAAGTTAAGTTAAATAACCAATCTTTATGCTATTATTATCTTTTCTACAACAAAGTAGTTTACTGTAAAAAAATATAAAATGGTATAAAAATAGTAATTTAGGGTGTCTGATGTTAATTTCAAGAATATATATCCAAATGAAAGCTAGCTAAAAAAAACTTTAAAATTCTTAATTTTGCATAAAAATCATTTTACGATGTTGATTTCATTTTAAAATAAATTTATCACAAAAATAGGGTTTTAAATTAAATCATATTAGAAAAAGAAAATAGATTATATTAGTAAAATTTTATTAATTTTTTAAATGAAGAATTGTAGAACTTTATTTTGAAATAATTGTCTAAAATTTTTGTTTTGGTTTTTGAGTTGATATACTTTCATGTTAGTTTTATCAATTTAAATACTGTCAAGACAGAATAAGGACATATTAATTGAGATATATGCAAAATAACTCCAACCGTATCTCAAACACAAGCATAATATCAAAACAAAGAATTGAGAATAGTCATACTTTCATTAAATTATGACTAAAAATCATACTTTGTTAGATCACCAAGTTCAATACATTTTGGTTAACTTCTATGTCCTTTACTATTAAAATTAATAATGAAGAAACTATTCAAGAGAATGTTAAAGATGCTTTAAATTACCTATAAGTTCAGATCCATGATTCATGCTTACAAAAAATTTTAGGGTGGGTATTTTAGTTTATAATATCCCTATTTATATTAATTAACTAATTTTATTTTTTATTTTTGTTCTTTTACTTTGAAATTTAAGTCCTTCAAACCAATTATATTAAGATCTTAATAAAATTTTATCAATAATTATATTCCTTCTTTTTATTTTAATTTTTTAAATGTTGAATTATAATACATTTTTTATCATTAAACTTTTATTGATAAATTAAAGTGTTTGAAAAACGTAGACTGATTTTTTTAGAGTTTTAAAATTTATTGAATTAATCAAATTGTCTGAGTGGCATTATTTGTGAAGTTCATTTGATTATTTTGAATGGCGAAACTATTGAAATTAAATGAAAAGCCTAAAATAGAAAATCAACAAACTATAAGGACTATTTCACAATATTCGATTACTATTATAATATATAATAAGGTTAAGTGGAGGGCAATTTTTAATTATTCTATTTGAGGGTTCAATCGTTAGGATCATATTTTATTCTTGACCTAATTTCAAAAGAATTGATTGTACTCCCCAACATTGGAAAGATAAATCTCAAATTACTTATATTTGAATAGACGGCATTATAATTTTATTTTTAATTTCCATGTATTTAAAATTTTAACTTCATGGTCTCAATTGATCAGTTAAAAGTTTGCAAGTTGTTTTTTTGACCTTAATGAGGTAATGTATGGAGATTGGAATGCAGGAAATTTCTAAACATTAATATAAAATTCATTACATATATAACTAACTAATTTGAACGTGAATGATTAAAAAACAGCACACTAGCTACTATATATTCTCGAATAGAACATGAGGAATTAAAAAACATACATCCCTATTTTTTATGATCTTAAATCAAATTTAATTATTTCATTGATACGATAAGTTCGATGATTATTCAACCGAACATAAAATATACCAAAATGCTAAGATTTGAAATCAAATATCACTTACCAAGGGCTATGATTCTAAAAATTGTTTCTCTATATTCTGTCAGGCGATGACTTCATTCTTCGCACATGACCTTATTCTAATTTCTGTAACGTTCGTCTCAACTTTGTGCTTAACATCACAGCATTCTATTCCACCAGCCTGCAAGATGAAAAGATAGGAACCCCTTGATCGTTCTATACAAATAACAGGACAAAATTAAAGTATGAATAGCATGTGCTACTCTACAAACAACATTAACTTCTTCGATTCTCACACTTTCCAATGTTTAGTAGGTGAGAACGAGAGAACTTACCTTCTTGCGTGTGTTTGCTGGAGAAAACACTTGAATTCTTGAGATAGGATCAGCAGAATGATTCCCAGTAGCTGAACAAGGTGGCAGATTACGAGGAGACGTTCGAACATACGTTGTCAGGAGTTGGTTGCTCCAAGTATACTCAACAGACTCGAAGAAAAAAATGTGAGGAGCTTCACATGGATTGTTATTGAGCCATCTGGTGTTGAACATGAAGAAGGGAGGTTTAGCATTTCTAGCCCATGGCCTGAATGTCTCCAGAGGTTTTCGAAGTATGCTTCGAGGGATTACGCTCTCATATATGTGAGTAGAATAGCCCCATGAGACAGAGAAAGACCAGTTGCTTTCTCTTCGGTAGCAGATGGTTTGCTGCAACATGCGAGATTGGTCGAAGTTTGCTGCTTTCATAAGGTGACCTACAGATTCATAGCGGTCTTTGGAAGGAAAGAGTGGATAGACAACATCAAAATGATGGAGAGAAAGGAGAGGAGACTGAGGGTGGGATGACAAAAACCCTGATATGTCATATGTTAGATCAATCTGCAAAAATATATATTATGTAATTTTAGGGTCGTCTGCAACCATCAAAACATACAGAAAAAGCTATGGTGGTGAATTACCAGCAGAAATAGAAGTATAATTACCATTACCTGATGAATCCCCTTTTCAATGTTGAGAGCAACTCCGATATCAGCCAAACAAGATTGTGCTATATGATCACTCACATACAAGTATGGATATCTCTCAAGACAATCTTCCAACGTCTTCGACAATGCCTCCACTAATGGATAGCTCAATGCATAGCCAGCTCCACCAAATCCCATGTCAAATGAGAAATCAGCATTTGATTTTACGCTTTCCGAGTTACCACCAATGTATACATATTTGGTATGATCGTACTTTTGCAAAACCTCAACAAGATTATCAACCAAGAGAAGGGTGTCATCGTCACACATTACAAACCATCTTAGATCCTTATCTCCTACCCTATACATGTCTAAGATTGAATGTACCATTCTAACTTGAACAGGGTTAACAACTTTGGGATACACACGTAATTTGGTGATGTCGTAGTTAATTTGATAAGGTGGAGATGTTGAAGGCCAAGGTAGGAATTCTGGTGTAGGTTCTTTATCTAGAAAGACATATCCTCTAGTAACATTAGATCGCCACCATGACTCAGTGTATGCTCGTCGTTGCTTCCAGCTATTTAAGGAACCAATGACAACAAACCCCACGTGACTAAGATTGGTTGGAGAATCTGGGGCAGTATTGGAGCAAACTGAAGATTTGATTAGAGAGAAGGAAATGAAATCTGAAGGCCTTTTATCGGGGTGACTAAACAAGAATGCATAAAAGATGAAGAGTATTAGTCCAGGAATAGCTATGGACTTGCATAAAATGACAAGAGGCAACTGCTGAAACTTCTGTCGAATGGGGCTAGCATTGTTCGTAGAAGACATTGCGAGAGATACGTAGGAGGTGCAAACGGCAATTCAGATGGCCTAATAACAGAAAAATGAAAGCAGTTTATCAAGACTAATTGTTGCAGGGAATTGAATTGTTAAATAAGTCTATAAAGCCAGGTTTCTTGCTTAAGTTTCCTATAATCCATGTGATATTTGGCCCTTTCTTTCATACGTGATTGCGAGCAGCTATTGAACCAATACAAAACATCGAAGTTTGTAGACCATTAACTATAGACAGCCTATTTCGTAAGTACAAGTTGTGGTTTTATTTGATTCACCTTGACTTGAGGCAAAACCTGAAGCAGATGTGGTTAATCAAGTTTGGACCATCGGACGAACCATTTATTAAATGTCAAAGGCCTTTAGTTTCTTTTTACCAAATCCCTTCTGTCTGGTATACTCCATAGTACAACAGTGACATCTATATGGAACTGTACAAGTCCATGGAGAAATGTTCCAGGATCCAAAAGCTTTACTTTGCCTGATTTGGCTTCGATCACCTCAAAAGTGTTGACTTGGATTAAAACATGAAAAATCGAAGTCACTGCACTACTCCATGTCATACTACACCTTAACCTGTTACAATTTTTTTTTGGGTGAAAAAAAAGATATATGCCTGTTTATAAGACAAAATATTGCCAATTGGGTTAGTCAACCTAAGTAAAGTAAGATGCTATGAAATTCAGTACTTGTATATATGCCTTCTCTGCCATCAGTTCTCGTTGCAACATGTACTTAGTTGATAAGAAAAGGAACTGAGAAATTTAGTTTCAAGGGAATCGATGCTAAAGTGAATTGTACAGGTTCTATGCTGTAATTCGTGTAAGAACTACCTTTTGCCTATAATCTCACGTAAAAAGTTAAGGCTTTTGTGCATTAGGGTGTTGACACGTGATTCAATGAATGGGTCTTCTTTAATTTGTTATTTCATTACCTAGTCAAAGTAGTGATAAATAAGTGTGATACATGTTTGTCACGTTCTCAACTTTTTTAGGCTTTTTCTATATTTAGTTCAGCCTATATTTATAGGCCTTCTTTATTTGTTTACATGTGTGTTCTTTTGATGAGCAATAACATTAAAAGCAGAGTCCTCTTTTTATCTATTTGGTCTTTTTCTTATTGAAATTTCCAGGCATCAGAGCCAGGTTATACTTTTGGTTTCTGTTCTTTTAGGCAAAAGGAAAACACGAGAGTGAAATGAAAAAAAAGGAAACAGAAAGTCAGATGGTGTCAAATGCTACTTCCTCATCTTCGCAACCACTCTTACCAATTTTCACTAGGGAAAAGTACGATTTTTGGAGCATTAAGATGAAACTCCCTATATATCTCAAGATCTTTGGGATCTTGTGGAGTATTGTTTTGTTGATTTGGTGGATCCTGATGAAGAGGAGAAAGAAAGGTTGAAAGAAAGTAAGAAGAGGGATGCTAAAGCTCTATTTTTTATTCAACAAGCAGTCAATGAATCAATTTTTTCTAGAGTGTAGCAGCAAGTACATCCTTGGAGGCTTGGCAAATATTGAAGGAGTATCAAGGTTCTTCAAAGGTAATGACGGTAAAGTCACAAACCTATCGTCGTGAATTTGAAACCTTATCTATGACAAATGGTGAATCGGTTCAAGCTTAGTTATCTAGAGTTTTATATCTTGTTAATAAAATGAAGACATATGGTGAAGACTTATCTGAAGAAACTATTGTTACAAAGGTGTTAAGGAGTCTCACTCTAAAGTTTGAACATATTGTTGCTGCTATTAAGGAAGCTCATGATTTGTCTGTTTATTCATTTGATGAACTAATGGGTTCTTTGCAAGCTCATGAGGAAAGGTTGCTCAGGTCACATGAAAAAATGAAGAAAAGGCTTTTCAGGCGAAGGGGGAGTCAGGTCAAGAGGAAATGGTAGAAATGTCCTTTGGTCGTGGTCGCGGCAGAGGTAGCTTTCGCGAAAGAGGCTGCGGTAGAGGTCGTGGTAGAAGTGTTTTTATAAGGAGACACAGAATAAAAATTTCCAATGTTATTATTGCAAAAAACCAGGTCATGTAGAAGCCTTTTGTTTGCAAAAACAAAAGAATGAAAAGAACCAAGCAAGTTTTACAGAAGAAGTAGAAGAAGATGATATGTTATTTATGGCTTTATTTTGTGAGAAGGAGAAATCTAACAATGTTTGGTTTTTGGATAGTGGTTGTACCAACCACATGACAGTAACAAAGTCATTGTTTAAGGAGTTTGATGAGTCAAAAAAATCAGAGGTGACGCTAGGAGACAACAAAAGGATTCAAGTCGAAGGTAAAGGCACTATTAGCATTAAAACAAGTCAAGGTAATGCTAAACTCTTACAAGATGTGATGCTTGTTCCAAGTTTGTCTCATAATTTGCTTAGTATTGGACAATTAATGATTGGTGGATACTCATTTTTTTTTTGATGATGGGGTGTACAATTAAAGATAATAAATCTGCTCAAATTGTTGCTAAGGTTCCAATGTCCAATAACAAAATGTTTCGATTGGAAGTTTCAATGGTGGAGAAGTGTGCTATGGTTATTAGAGGTGATAATGAAACTAGATTGTGGCATTTATGTTACAGACATTTAAACATCAATGGTTTGAAATTGTTGCAACAAAAAGAAATGGTTTTTAGATTATCGAAACTTGAGAATCTTGGTTTTTGTGAAGGTTGTGTTTATGGAAAGCAAAGTAAAATACCTTTTCCTGTTGGAAAAGCTTGGAGAGCTTCTAAATGCCTTCAGTTAGTGCATGCAGATTTATACGGACCAATGAGTATTGAATCTCTTGGTGATAGTCGATATTTTTTGTTGTTTATAGATGATTACAGTCGTATGAGCTGGGTATACTTCTTGGAAAATAAGTCGGAAGCTTTTGATATATTCAAAAAATTCAAAGCACTTGTTGAGAGAAAAAGTGTTCTTCTGATAAAAACATTACGGACTGATAGGGGATGTGAATTTGTTTCCATTGATTTCAATATTTTTTGTGAGGAAAATGACATTTGCAGGGAGCTTACAACACCATATACACCGGAGCAAAATGGTGTAACGGAAAGAAAAAATAGAATGGTAGTAGAGTTGGCTAGAAGCATGATGAAAATGAAAGATCTTCCTACATATTTTTGGGCTGAAACTGTTGCAACTATAGTATACCTTCTCAATTTATCTCCTACAAAAGCGGTTTGTAATCAAACACCATTTGAGGCTTGGACAGGTAGAAGACCATCGGTAAGCCACTTAATCGGTTGTATAGCTTATGCTTTGGTTAAAACTCATACTCACAAGTTTGTTGAAAAATCTAACAAATATGTCTTTGTTGGTTATTGTCCTCAATCCAAAGAATATAAATTGTATAACCCCATTAGTGGCAAGACTACCATTAGTAGGGATGTAGTGTTTAATGAAGATGCAAATTGGGTTTGGAATGAAGAAAATGGGCAGCAACATATGGAAGTTTTGGATTAGCATATTGTACCACCACAAGATCAAACAACAACACTTTCTAGCTTCGGAAGTGGCAATTCTTCCATTTCTACAAGCAATGGCTCATCATCATCAAGTTTGTCAAGCAAGACTCCTCTAAGGAAATTGAGATCGCTACAAGACATTTATGACTCTTGTACTTTTGATTTGTTTATTTCAGATCCTATTTATTTTGAAGAGACCGCAAAAGAAAGTGAATGGTGTAAAGCTATAGAAGAGGAGATGTCATCTATTCAAAAAAATTAGACTTGGGATTTGGTAGACTTACCAAAAGGAAAAAATGTTATTAGACTCAAATGGGTGTACAGAACAAAGTATCATGCAGATGGGAGCATCTAAAAACACAAGGCGATACTTTTTGTAAAAGGGTATTCTCAACAACAAGGTGTTGATTTCGAAGAAACTTTTTCTCCGATGGCCTGATTTGAAAAGGTAAGAATTTTCTTAGCCATAGCTGCTCAACTGAATTGGTCTGTATACCAATTTGATGTTAAATCTGTCTTTTTTAATGGAGATTTAGAAGAGGAAGTTTATGACTTACAACCTAAAGGTTTTGTTATTGATGGCAATGAAAATAAAGTTTATAGGTTGAAGAAGGAACTTTATGGCTTAAAGCAAGCACCACGGGCATGGTATTTCAAAATTGATTCTTATTTTCAAGAGAATGGATTCAAAGGAAGCGAAAATGAGCCTACACTTTATTTGAAGAATGGTAACGGTGATTTTTTGGTGATATGCTTATATGTTGATGATATGATTTATATGGGATCTAATGAGTCAATTATCGCTGAATTTAAGGCTTGCATGATGAAGAAATTTGATATGACAGATTTAGGTTTATTGTATTATTTTCTTGGTCTTGAAGTGAAACAATGTGTTGATGGAGTTTTTATTTCACAAAGAAAGTATGCAATGGATCTTTTGAAGAAGTTTAATATGGTGAATTGCAAAGTAGAGGCTACACCCATGAATGTGAATGAGAAGTTAAGCAAATATGATGGTGCTGAACTTGTGAATGCAACATATTTTAAAAGTCTTGTTGGAGGCTTAAACTACTTGTCTCATACTAGACCAAATATTGCTTTTGTGTTGGAGTCGTGTCCAGATTTATGCATAATCCAAGCAAGCTTCAACTTGGAGCTGCAAAGAGAATTATGAGATATGTAGCAGGAATAATGGAGATGGGAATTTGATACACCAAGGTATCAAACTTAAAACTAAGAGTTTTTACTGATAGTGATCATGTAGGTTCCATGGATGATCGAAAAAGCACTTCTGGTACTTTGTTTAATCTTGGTTCTAGAGCCATTTCTTGGAATTCAAAGAATAGGAGGTGGTAGTTTTATCGACGACAGAGGTTGAATATATTGCAGCAACCATAAAGAGAATTCTGAGATATGTAGTAGGAACAACGGAGATGGGAATTTGGTACACCAAGGTATCAAACTTAAAACTAAGAGGTTTTACTGATAGTAATCATGCAGGTTCCATAGATGATCGAAAAGCACTTCTGGTACTTTGTTTAATCTTGGTTCTGGAGCCATTTCTTGGAATTCAAAGAAGCAGGAGGTTGTAGCTTTATTGACGACAGAGGCTGAATATATTGCAGCAACCGTGTTAGCTTGTCAAGCAATTTGGCTTAGGAGACTTCTTGCTGATTTTGAACAAAAACAAGTTGAAGCAATAATGATATTCTACAACAGCACATCAGCTATTGCAATGACAAAAAATCAAACTTACCACAGCAGAACAAAGCATATCGATGTTCGTTATCACTTTATCTGAAGCTTTGTCACCAGTGGAGAAGTTGTTCTAAAATCTTGTAATACAAAGGAACAAGTTACTGATGTTTTAACAAAAGCACTCCCATTAGAAAAGCATGAGTACTGCAGAAAACTCATGGGAGTTTCTAACTTTGAATCAAGGGGGAGTGTTGACACGTGATTCCAAGTTTGAATGGGTCTTCTTTAATTTGTTATTTCATTACCTAGTCAAAGTGTGATAAATAAGTGTGATACATGTTTGTCACGTTCTCAACTTTTTTAGGCTTTTTCTGTTTTTAGTTCAGCCTATAAATATAGGCCTTCTTCATTTGTTTACATGTGTGTTCTTTTGATGAGCAATAACATTAAATGCAGACTCCTCTTTTTATCTTTGTCTTTTTCTTATTGAAATTTCCAGCATAGGGATCGATAAGAATTAACCAAATGTTACCACGATTTTGTGTTGCAAATGGTAAAAGACACAAGCAAATTAAGGCGTAATATATAAGCTGAAATTAAACATATATATATAATGCCTGGCTTATTTTGCATTTCAATTTCTATTCGTCTCGAACCTTGAAAACCGCCAGCGTGGGTTGTGTAAGATTAAAGCAAGCAAAAGCTTTGCTTGGCATAAGATTAAAGGCTACATTGACCCTTAGACTTCACGTCTTAGCTCCCCAATAATTGTGAATGACAAGCCATTGTAAATCTTAGGTATAGATAACGTGAATAAATGAGTAAAATTTGTTCAAATGGAAACGTAAGTGCAGCTTATACGATAAGTGAAATGTCAACAGGCAAGCCTTATAGATAACGTGAATAAATGAGTAAAATTTTTTCAAATGGAACCGTAAGTGCAGCTTATATGATGAGTGAAATGTCAATAGGCAGGCCTTTCAAACAATGTCATTTATTCAATAGAAGATTGCAAGAATAGTATATTCTCTAATATCAATATCAAGTTTCCTGCCTAATATTGCTTTTCTCATAATCAAGCTGGTTCATGTCCCACTACATCAGAATAACAATCAAGCTCGAATAGCAGGCATCAATGGTAAATAGAAAGTGATATTAATCCCGACGGCTATCAGAAGATTGGGTCTTTCTCAGATTCCAGTGAAGACACTTGTGGATGCTGCGCAAAATGTCACCTGTAGAATCCATTTGACATGCAGTAGGAACAAGCCAGGGTTCCATGCAGCAGACAAGTGCATCGCCTGCTGTCAACTGTTTCCTGTCCTTGCCGTCTAATGATTCCCAAGCAGAGCTCCTACTGTTGAAAGGTACTTGCACTCGTACTGTGACACGTTCAGGTAATATGAGTGATCGAAAGGATAAAGAATGCGGATCGTTTGTGTAAAAAGAATGCCAGCGGGATTTTTACCGGGTTCAGCGGGAGTTTTACCAGGTTATTATTATTGTTAGGATTTTGGTTGCTGGAATTTTATAATGAACACAACGAATGAAAGATAGGAAGTTACAAATCACTTAGAGGGTCTAAGAATCACGTTCGAAGAAACCATTACACTTTGTAGTTAAAAACTTATGTTTGTAGAAAAATTTCAAATTGCTTATATTTTTTAAGGGCTGTGTACTAACATATATAGAGTTCATAGAACCCTTATTGCAGTAGCAAAGGGTTCCTAACATATTTAAATCCTATTCTAATAAAAATTATATAAGTCTTAAACAACTAGGATAATATGTGTAAAATTGAATAATATATTTAAATTACTACTACTTCAATCTTAACACAATCTAAATTTCAGCTTTTATCTTTTATTGTCAACTTAATTTTCAATCATCATCTCACCCAATTTAGGCCTGTGGTTGACTAATTTTTCTTTTTTTATTTCTTTTTTATACTTTAAACTCTTTTGTATCAATTCTCTCCGGCTTGTCTAAAGTCGTCTTTGATGTAGAATGTGATAAATATTGATCATATAACCTAGATTCGATTTCTAAAATTCAAGTACTATCAAAAATTGGCCTTCCTTTCTACTTGACAAGAAATTTTCGATATCCTCCATCTCTTATGGTTACAATTCGTTAATCAAGAACATCATCTACCTCCTCTTTAAGATGGAGAACAATTAGAATTCTTACAACTGCATTAGGGATTGCTAATCATCTTATGTTGGACCTCTTTTTTAAAAAAAATTCTTTTTTTATTTATTTGTTGATTTATTCATTGATTTAATTTCTTAGAATTTAGACATTAATTTAGCAAGCATGAATAGAAATTGGGGTTATTAATTAGAGATGTTGGGATTAAATTAGTGGAATGGTCATAAGAGACAAAAGAAGGGGCAAAAGGGACATTACATTAAAAGAAGGGCAAAATAGGAAGGATAAGTTAAATGAAGGGCAAAAATGGGAAGACAAGACAAAAATGTAGTCTTGAATGGGAGAAAGAAGAAGAAAATCGTGAGAAGAGAGAAAGAAGAGAGAAAAAACGTGGGAAAGAAGAAGAAAAGAAGAAGAGTGCGTGGAAGCTAGGGAAGAGAAGAGAAAAACGTGGAAAGAAGAAGAAGAAAGAGGATTTGGCTAAGCTAAGGTAATCTTCTCCATCTTTTCTTCTTGTTTGGATGGTGTTTGAAGAAAGAAGAGAAGAAGAGAAACCCATTTGATTTTTCATGAATTTCTAAATTAGGTTTTAGTTGTCTAGCCTAGATCTACTATGGGTAAGTTAAGTCTAGGCTCGATTTTTGTTTATTCTTGATTATTGAAGTTTTATGAATTTCCATTTGAATGTGAATTGAATGAGAAATTGGTTTGGTTTGTTTTAGGAAACCAAGAAAACCCTATCCAAGAGCAAGAGAAAAGGTACAATTGAGTTTGGATTTTCAACTAAATTAGGTGGTTAATATGTTTATAGTTTTGTGATGATGAGCAAAAATATTTGTGTGTATGAATGCTATAAATGTTTATTTTGATTCATTGTGAATGCATAAACGTTTGTCTTGACTCATTGTGAATGTGGGTAAAATATTTATGGTTATTGTGTAAATGGGCAATGTGCCTATGTGTGTGTATATACTTGAACAAATTGTGAATTGCGTTGATATTGAAAATGCATTATAATGTGTTCTATGTTATGCATTGAAAGATGTATGACATTTTAATATGATTGAATTGTGAGTATGATCATGCTATGCCTTGGATTTGTATCATGACATTTTGATTTAAATGGAAAGATGGAAAGCATGAGAATATGAATTTGTGATTGATTAAATTGAGTATGAAAATTAATTGTGTTTGGGCAAGAGTGGAACCGTTTCGTAGTCACGTGCACGTCGACATAAAGCCTTCTCCCAACTACCCGCTTATGGCACACGAGATCCAAAAAGTGGACTCGTTTAGTTCATGGTGTAAACTTCAGTTTCTCCGTTTTGTTCCATGGAACCCTCGAGCCATTTTTTGTGTGCATTGTATCCTAAATTGTTAGATATGGAAAATACTTTAATGATATTTTGTGATGATTGAATGAAAAATATGTATTGGATTATGTGGTGATATGTTCAAATATGTATGAAAGTCTTAAATTTTAAATGTGATTGTTAAGTTAAGTACGTGATATA
>JANIIA010000190.1:33605066-33620609 GCA_027478495.1 Erythroxylum alaternifolium
CCGTGAGAGCGCGAGGCCCGAGAGGCTGAGGCTCAAAGCGGACAATATCTGCAAGCGGGTGGTCTGGGCTGTTACATATGACCTATTCTTAAATACCACAAATATTTTGAATTAATGTTAGAGTCATTGAATTGTCTTGTTTTTATTAATACTGTGGTGTTTAGTGAGCCTGTCATAGGTTCTATAAAGAACAACCCCTGTTTAATTATCACATTACAAACAAAATCCTTATTCTTATATATTGAAACAACATTTTCAAAATATATGGAATAACCATATTTTATTAAAAAAACAAAAATCATATTCCTTACAATCGTTGGGATGTAATATACATCCTCTAAATATAACCTATGACCACTAAGAAAGTCCAAGATAATTACTCCCACTAATCCTACTGAAACATAGGATCCATTTGCTATCTTAACTTGAAACCGATCTTTATGTAGTCTTTTCCTTTGCTGGAACCCCTGCAAAGAATTGTAAACATGGTTAGTGGCTCCGGAATCTAAAATCCAAGCATCAAAATCTGCCACATTTCTAGTTCCTATCAAACTTAGGAAACCTATACCTTGTTTTCTTTTGAGGGACTCAAGGTAGACCGTACAATTTTTTTTTCAGTGACCCTGCTCATCACATTGGAAACACTTTCCCTTAGTGTTCACTTTGGCCTTATTGTTCATGGGTTAGACTTTGACCCATGTTTGGGCCTTTTTTTTCGTTGGACCTTTCTTCTTTTTCTTTTCGTTAGCCTTGGGCTTAGAAGAAGATGCTACATTAGCTTCTAGCCCATGAGCCTTGATATTTAATATCTCCTTCGTACTCTGGAGGGTATTCGTCAACTCACTTAACGTGTAATACTTGCTGTTGAGCTCATAGTCTAACTTAAACTACTGAAAAGATGAGTTTAAGCTATTGACGATCATAATTATTTGTGTGTCCGCATCCATATCTGCCCCAAACACCTCATCCTCAGTAATTGCAAAGATTACCTTTAGCATGTAATCCCGCACCGATTCACCAGGTTTTTGTCTGAGACTATGAAATGTTTGGATGGCTTTCACTCTTGCAGACCTAGTCCTCACACCAAACATCTCATGTAAGTGATGGACCATTGCACTAGCAATTTTCATGCAAGCAATTTGCTTTTGCAACATTCCGCAGACAGAAGCTCGAATATAACACTTACAAGTCTTATTAGCATTTTGCCATCGATGTTGGACTTGCTCAGAAGTTGAATTACCACCTGGAGGTGCAGGCTCATTTTCCATTAATACACATGAAATTCGTTCATATTGAAGAACAATGTCAAGGTTACGTTTCCATTCATTAAAATTCTCTCCATTTTCCAATTTGTTATTAGTCAAGAACAAAGTGAGTGGATTCATATTGTGGTTAATTATGTCTAAAAATATAAATTATTAAAACATGAGCATACTAGTCAACAATATTGGAATTTTGTATAAAATCATAATGCATGTATGCATGATGATATATTTAACAAAACTTAAAAAAAATAAAAATTTATACGACTGCTATTTTTCTTATCTAAAACAGACTAAGTGACGGTGGGCCATCTTATCCATTAAAAGAAAAACTGGGACCCTCCCACTCAAAACAACCTACCAAGCATCTTCATGCCTAACTTTTTAAGAAGCGCCACAATTTGGTCCATATTTTTACCAACAAAGCTACGGTGGGTAGGTTATTGATAAAATATGTTGAGTATGTAACCGTTTGATTCATCCACTAAAGCTACTTACAAATCATGCCTCAGTGGGAGATCACATTTGCTACCAATGAGTAGACTTATCCTTTAGGAGACCCAAACTATGCAAGATCTAATATTCAGGTCCTCCGGTGGGGAGTAACACACGATATACAAGTGGGCCATTGTATAGAGACCATGGACTCTCGCATGAGTATCTTCTCTCACTTAATCTTTTTTGGTCTTTAAGTTTTTAATAAATACCATCTTGTCTAGATGTAATAAATTATCTATCCTATATTATTTCATTATATATCTCATACATAATGAATGCGTGGCAAAGCCTAGGGTTGGCATTTTTCTAAATGGCATACAATCACATAATATCCCATACTATTTGGATCCATTTATCCATTCATCTCATGAAATAATAGCCCACATTTGATTGTCCATCCTAGAACATAAATAAAATTACAAGGCTTTTAAGCCTAAATAAAAAATTTTGTGGACTTGTATCTTCCACTTCGAACTCTTCATCCACATGACCCAGCCCATTCAGTAAAAATGTGTAATGGCATTTTCATAAGACTGAATGTTTTCACTTTGAAAACAAAAAAAACAGCACTTGTTTTCATCAAAACCGAAACCTTGGCAATATGAAAACAAAAATTCCAGCACTTGTATTTCATCAAACCGAAACTTTGATAAAACAAAATTTCCAGAACCTTGGTTTTCACAAAACCGAAACTTTGTTAAAACAAAATTCCAGCACTTTGGTTTCATAAACCGAAACTTTGCCAAAACACCAAAGGATACACCAAAACCATTACCTATGCTTCTCTTCAATCTATGGTTGCTCCATCTTCAATATTACATAATTTTGTACATTACAAAATCAAAGAAAACAAAAAAAAAGAAACCAAGGAAGAAACATGAAGATGATAGGGCACCCTCCTTGTTACAAACCAAACGAAGAAAAACTTACATGGTAAAACTATATTCTATGGATAACCAAAAGAGCAAAACATACATATATATATTTCTATCACATAAAAATATGTAGCATACAACATGTAATTTCCAACCCATGCATCACATATAGGAACTGAAATCATGCATAAGAAAATGGCTCTGATACCAATTGTTGGATCGAAAACAAAAGCATGCAAGATTTGGTTAAACAGTAGATTTCAAAACTTTTTCGAAATCAAAACACAGTGGAAATAACACAGCCAATTCAACATGTTTTAGCTATGCATAATACGGTGTAAGGAAAATAATTTACATAAGAACAAGGTGGTAGAATTTGACTCCTTGCTTTTGTATCCTCTCTAAATCCTTGTTATAGCTTTAACTCTTTTGTATCTTTTCCTTTGTCAATGTATCCTCTTCTTGTTATTGTATCCCCGACCAATCCGATTTACCACTTGTTCTTTTTGGAAAACTTGGTTAATAAGATCCTTTGATGGGAAAGGAGAAGAAGTATTTTGAGGAGATTTTTCTTAGAAGAAAGAAGCCAAAAAATGAGACTCTTCTCATTCAAGTTTCGACTATCACGAATGAGAGGAGAGAGTGAGTCAAAATAAAATGCAAGAACACTTCTTCCTCTCCTTGTCAATTTCAGTTATCATGAAAGAAAGATGTGATGTGCATCCAATGTATTACTTCATTCTTTAATCAATCATAAAGAAGCCAATAAATGAGACTCTTCTTATTTGTTTAAGATGGCTATATGGAAAGACCAATAACCTAAATGAGACCTTCACATTTTCGATTATGGATGAAAGAAGGAAGAGATAATACATTAAATGCACCTCTTCCTTTCTTTAATGAAATGAATGTTGAAAGGTTACCTTACATGCCATCATTAAAAGACAACCATTAATCCATTTAATGACTAGATCATTACTCCATTTAATGATGATAAAGTATGATAAAAACCATCTTTAATTCGGTAATTCAATGCTAAATGTGAAGTTGCACATTTAGGCATAAAAAACTGAAATATACCCTCCTTCTTTCTTTAATAACTTTGTTTTAATTTAGTTAATCAAATCAAACCAAAGTCAATTCCAATATTATATGTTCATTTAGGCTTCTAATTAAAGTAAGCCCAATATTCAATCATGGGCTTTAAAACCTCTATTTATATTTCTTACTTTGCTTGATAACCTTCCTAGAAGCCAAATAGGGAATTTAATTAGACTTATATAATTTAAGTTCCATTAAGCCCGGAATTAATTTAATTTCATTAGAATTAATTCTAACTTATTAACCATATGTCATCCTACTAAAGAGAATTGGTTGAACTCTTGAATTTCTAAATATTATGAGAATACATGTTTCAAATAAGATTTCCAATTACAAACTTTATTATGAACCATATTATAGCCATCCACTCAATAAAGGATAAAATTATTGTTTTATCCTTATGTTGGTTTTTTCTTTTAGATCTCCCGTTTTACTTTCTATAGTGATTAACACACAAGATCTCATATTGGTGTTAAGACTTGATGGGTAGCTAGTCCATCAAACTATTGGCGCCAGTTTAATCACCAAACTCCGTAAAAACATCTAAAATGATGATATCACTATAAACTCTTTATTTGAGTGAATATTCCTTGATACATATTTCAATTAATAATTCCAACATGCAGACACTGGATTGATACTCTATACAAATCCATTCCGATCATATCAAGAATTATAATGAAACACATATGAGTTCACCACTCATCAAGATTATGGTTCGTAATAACAGAATGCTAAGGTGTATGTTTTAAGATTAAAGTAACGACCTACTTTATTCTTTAAAACATACTTGATTTTAGATTCATTTAGTAGTGCCATTATCGATAGTCAACTGCTATCATGATATGAAACTCACCATTCCCTTGAAGTAAGCTCTTTTACTTACACGGAGATAAATCGCAATACTATAGTCTAAACCATAATCAAGTGACCAACTTGATTATTCAACTGTGAATTAACTAATTTAGATTCTAATAATATACATGTTTCCCATACATCTCCATGTATATGTATATTACTTACAAAAGAATTTTGGTACCTTATGACTAGATTTATAATGCTCATACAAATAAAACCAAACTCTTTTGTTTTGTTAATAATAAATATTTTCATTACAAAAGTAATTGGAAGAAAATAAAGATATATGTAAATACACTTGCTTTTTAGGGCACTATATTTACATAACTCCAACAATCTCCCACTTGCCCTAAAGCAAGTTTGACATATCCCTCATTCCCATCCCTTCTAGGTGACCCTCAAAGCTCTTTTGAGTCAATGTCTTTGTGAACGGATCAGCAAGGTTTTGCTCTGTGGGAATCTTTACCACATCCACCTCTCCACGTTGTATTATCTCCCTTATGAGATGATACTTTCGCTCAATATGTTTGGCAGCTTTGTGGTTCCGAGGTTCTTTAGAATTAGCCACTGCCCCACTATTATCACAATAAAGTGTAATGGCTTTTTCTGCCTCTGGAACTACCTCCAAATCATTTAGGAACTTCCGGAGCCAGACTGCTTCCTTTGCTGCTTCACAAGCAGCAACATACTCAGCCTCCATAGTCGAATCAGCAATACAAGATTGCTTGACACTCCTCTAAACTATGGCTCCACCTCCTAAAGTAAATATAAAACTAGAAGTTGATTTCCTTGAATCAACATCTGATTGGAAATCAGAATCTATGTATCATGTTGGAATAAGATTACTTCCAGAGTAAACAAGAATTAAGTTTTTTGTCCTACGAAGATACTTAAGTATACACTTAACCGTAGTCCAATGTTCCATTCCTGGATTGGACTGAAATCTGCTTACCAGTCCCACTGCTTAACAGATATCTAGTTTAGTGAAAAGCATTGCATACATCAAACTTCCAACTACCGAAGCGTATGGAATGTTACTCACGCGTTCAACCTCCTCTTAGGTTTTAAGTTCTTGTTCCTTTGAAAGTTTGATTCCATGTCTAGTAGGAGTGAAACCCTTTTTGGAATCTTGCATGGTGAACTTATTGAGCATATTCTCAACGTAGGTTAATTGAGACAAAGCTATCTGTTTGTTCTTACGATCCCTTATAAGTTTGATCCCTAAAACATAGTTATCCTCTCCCAAATCCTTCATTGAAAATTGTTCATTTAGCCATCCCTTAACCGCAGATATCTTACTAAATTGCCTCCAGTAACTTAATAACTCTTTGTCCCATGCTCAATGTTTTTCGCTCTATTTTATTAGGTAGACAATGTTCACAAGTAGTCTATTCTACTTTATATAGGTTTTTTAAATAAAATATGTTTGACCAATAAATTTATTCAATTTTACCTAATATGATCAAAAGTCTAGCATGCTATAAATTGGCATAGATATTATAAGATCTAGATAATGTTATTAAAAAATAATTTTATTTATTTAATAAACAACATCTAATTGTTCAAAACCATTCGACATAAAATGACGACTACTATAATTCCAAGAAAATTTTCGTATCCATTATTGTAGAAATTAATATCAAATCAAAGGCTAAATAAAACATGACATAAATAAGAATTTTTCTCTGTGGGACGACCTTTTCCTTTCCCTTTTTAGTTATCCTTAGTTCTTCTTTAAATACTAAGAATTGTGGAAGGCTTTCTTTCCACTTTTCATTTAGACTCATCATAGTGCTCTTCTTAGTTTTTACTGCTTATGAGCATAACTTAACCATATATGTCTCAGTATATAGCTTATAAGCCTAAAGATGATTATCAATAGGTGCCTTTTACCATCCTATATTGTCTTAATATTCATGTTATAGGTTAAGTGCATTTTCATATGCTCCTAATATGGAGGCAATAATGTGTAACAACTTACTTTAGCTTAGTATAAGATAAGATATGACTAACATCACTTAATTCACTATGTTTAACATTAGCTTCAATATCCTTGTATTCTTATTTATGATTTATTTATTTATTACGATGTATATATATGTGTGTCAAACATATTAGTGAGTGATCATAATATGGTCACTAGGATGCCACTATAACATGTTACCACTTCGAACCTTATGTCCTTGGCATAGTCATAACTCTTAATATCTAGTTTAACATCATCATATATGTTATATGAGCCAAAGAATTTTTTTTTTACGAGTCACATGCTTTTAGTTTTCCGAAGTTAAGTCATCATGTCCTTCTAAAAGGCTATCAAGATTCCATATAATGAGACAAAAGCATTTCACTCTTCCAATACATATTGTATTTCCATACTTTTGAATTTCTAAATTGTTGCCATTAAAGTTTTCAGCTCCAGTGAATTCTACGACAAAAACTCATAGATACAGTAGTCATTTTTTTCAAACATATATGCCCATAATGACACTATTATCAATTTCAATGAATTTGATGCAATCTTCTAAATAGAAACTTTAATTGTTTTCTCAATTATCTACAGAATCAAAAGCTCACTAAGTTTCCAATCATCGTTTATATAATAATTTATCAACAATTAACCATTTTATTTAGTTTTGTTTATTTATGAATATCTTATTTATGATATGTGTAACACACACACACACACATAACAATCAAAAATGAAAGAATAATGCATTTCAATAAACACATAATATTTAAAACTTAATAATTGCTACAAACAATTAATGCTACATAAGTATCATTAAACATCAAATAAAAAAGTAACTGGCATTTTTTAACTAAAATTATAAAATTTGATGAATATTACAATTATAAAATTCATATATATTATTAACTTTATAATATCCTTTGATATGCCATTAAAACTAAGACCTTTAGACACTTTTCTTCTCCTATGCTCTTTTAAGAAAGTTTACACCATCTAACTATATGTGTGAATATGATTCAATAGAGTATTCCACACTTTAATAAACAAAACTCTTTACTGGGGCATGAATGTTTTGCAAAGTGTTTCATTTTTGCTTATGGGAGTGGAAAACCCCTACTAACCAGCAAAGATGATAACCTTATTACATTATTCACCATTATAACATGTAACATTAGGACTGTCCCAAGCACAATACAATATTGATCCAATTATGCCTTCATAAAATTTACATTATTTATTTTTTTAAAAGAAATTCACTATTTTGGAGTTTGAATTGAAATCAAGATTCTCATTACAATTATTTTCCCTAAACAAATTTGAGGGAAAAAATAATTTTAACATTTTCAAATAATAAGTTGTCTCATCATATGAGCATATCATTAAAGCCAAAACACTCAAAGTAGCATACGAAAAAAATTCCTTTTGAATTAT
The DNA here is from genome assembly GCA_027478495.1 of Erythroxylum alaternifolium. NCBI lineage: Eukaryota > Viridiplantae > Streptophyta > Magnoliopsida > Malpighiales > Erythroxylaceae > Erythroxylum > Erythroxylum alaternifolium. Next base: position 33,613,064 of record JANIIA010000190.1, read on the forward strand.
TAAATCTAATATTTAAGTTAATTAATTTAGATCAATTAGAAGCTTATTTTTAATTTATTATTATTAAATTTATAAATTTAATTAGAAACTTATTTCTAATTAAGATTGAACTCATTAATTTTAAATTTATAATTCAATTTAGAAACTTATTTCTAAGTATTATTAATTTCATTCATATTTTTAAAAAATTTATAAACTCATTTTTAAATAAACAAATTTGTCATTTGATCTACAAATGTTAATTTGTATTCTAACTCATCAAAATATCTAATCTCATATAAAAATTCATTTCAGTCCAAATGTTAAACAATTTGAACCCATTTAACTCCACGCTTTTATAGCCCAAAAACAACCAGATATTATTCAGTCGGCCCATTTGACGTTGTTGTTTTATCCCATCCTACATATTCATGTTGTGTGTAACCCAATGTTATAAATACCGTACCGGTGTCAGTACCAAATTTGGTTCTAGTACGGTACTATATCAATACCGGTTAATACCAAGTACTGTTTCAAGTAATTTTTTAAATTTATAAAATATCCCTAAATTTTTTTAAATTGCAAAATAGTCCTTAAAATATTGTACTATATAATTTATAATTTTACATAGCCTTATCTCAAAAATCATAATAATAGAAATTTAAAAAAAACAACAATTTACATATTTTTATTAATATTATTTTCACATTTTTCACAAATAACTAATAACCACAATTAATATAAAAAGATCATTTAATCATCATGCAAATATAAAATTAAAAACAATACAAAGTATTTAAAATATTACAATTTCATGATATAATAAATATAATTACGTCAAATAAAAAGAATATTTTTTGACAAATATATTATTAACAATGCTCGATATTGGAGTTTAACGATTTTGGACTTCATTATTGAATAAAAATTTGTCACATAGTCAATAGGTGGAATTGGACTTAAGATGTAACACTAATTATTCAAATTATTTATTAAAATCTAAATTATTTAATTTTGTGACTTAACTTATAAGAGTAAATAAGTTGGTTAATTTATATAAGTTTAGTCAATATAATTTGAAAATTGAAGAAAAAGAAAAGAAATTACCTTAACTTTTATGTATAAACTTTATTAATCTAATTGATTGGTAACATCAATCATATTTGATCGCTTTATGTTGACATGTTATATGATAATCCTTTACTTTTGGATTAACAAGGTTAACATTTAATATTATCCAATATAATTTTGAACAACTCCAATCATAGGTATTCTATCTTTGGTACATTTAAACTAGTGATAAAAATTTAGGGAATACTTAATGTTTATTTAAAATAATTTTGGATTAGTATTCATTTAAAATAATTTTGGACTAAATCAATACATATTATTGGGTAAATTATAATTTAAAGTTAGAACTTCACCTAATTTTATAATCCTAAATACAATTATAAACTATATCGATCAAATATTTAAAGTTTCAATTCATTGCATATATATTTATTCTTTTATTATTTTTATTAATGATATAAAAGATCATGTTTTATGTGGATTACAAAAATTAAATATTAAATAAATAAAATTTTCATTCAAGAATGACTTTTTTGTCCTTTTAGCGTGTTTTTTCTCCTTATCAACTTTTGACTCACCACCATCTTCACGTGCTTCCATCATACTTTCTTCTATTCAAGGGTTTTATTTTTTGCTACGTTTTTGTTCTCTCTCTTACCTTCCATTGACTTTATTCTATTCACCTTTTTCTCTTGTGTTTTTTTTTCCAATAACCGCAAAAGCAAGTATAGTGTGTCTCAGCCATCATTCAATTGGGTCAACGTCGATTGCAAAGAAGAGGGTTGATTTTAGGTATCAAGTTCAAATTTATAACAACAAGACTAAGTGGCGGTTGTAGAGGCTTATGGCTGGTGACAACAACACATGATGCAATGAGGGACAGACAATGGTGGTTGGTGTAGGGCTAGGAGTTGTGAGACACCAGAGACAGAGAAGAGAGAGAGAGAAATAAAAAATGTGAGAGTGAGAGAGATAGGTTACTGTTGAATGCAAAAACAATATACTCGTTTTACGCTCAAAAACTGCAAGTGTACAGATTACGACTTGTAGTAAAAAGCAGATATCGATCCCACAGGGATTGATGCCCAAGCACCACTTAATTCAACAAAACTTTGTTTAAGAAATGAAATTGTTTAACGCAAATAATCTAGAAAATTAAATTAAAATTAAAAGACTAACACAAAGCAATAGACAATACCAAAGTGTAGAAAAATTGGGATTCAAGAATCTAAAGACTAGAGATTAATTTTTTCCTATTTTATCTCTCTCCTATTTTATTAATCGAATTATGTCTCATCTAAGATTTTTGAACTTATTAACTACTCTCTCTCAAGGTGTAATTAATTGTCCCTAATCAAATTAAATGGAATCAATTGAACGATCTCTCAACCTACCCAATGATTCCACCAATTCAACTAGTTGTTAAACTATCCTATGGGTGATCAATTGAATTCACCGAGATCTCTCTTCTAACTAATCAATTGATATGACGATTGTAAATCTATAGGTTACCAACTCTCGTTGTACAATCCTAGATAAATAATCTTACTCCCTCTCTCGATTTGTTGCAAGATAACAAATAAAATCAACAATCATCAAAGACACTTTCCTTCAATTCAATAAAATAAGAGTTCTAACAAAATAGTTCAAAAGTAATCCCTAAACTAAATTAGCCACTCATGGTCTCCATAACATCATCAACACACAAATAATCCATGTTACAAAGATTAAAAGAAAGAAAAACACAGAAAATTGGATAAAAGGAACTTCTTCTCTTCTTTGTCAAAATCTAGAATTTTGGATGTTGATTTGCTATTTTCCCCAATCTTGATGATAATCCTTGACTTCGATCCATCCTCAAAACTCCAAACATGTGTTCTTCACTCAAGGATGGTGAGTCTATAGAAGGGTTTCGTCTCTCCCTTGATGATGGAGGCTTAATTATGCTTTAATAGTCCAAAAACCCTAAGTTTAATGAAGCCCCGCATAATGACTCGAATTATAATTCCCACGATCATAGGAATTTGCAATAGACAGTCTCCTTTTTACTTATCCTCTTTAATCTGTAGTTACTCAATCTTCCTACTTATATAAAAATAATCAATTCTTACTCTAAATTAACATCAAATATAAAAGAACAACAATGGAAATCAAACTAAATAAAAACATACAAAATGAATCCTAAACTACAATAATAATCAACAATTATGCAAGAAAACACATGCCAATTACTTAGAAAAGCATAGACTAATGCACAACTATCAACATCCCCAAAGTTAAATCTTTGCTTGTCCCCAAGTAAAATAAATACAACCAATCAATTTTATCATTTCATTTTCACGAAGATCAAAGCATACAATTCCTCAAATTTAAGACAAGTTAAATATCAAGTTAATACACATATCATGACTACTTTTTCATTAGAGTACATTAGTAAACTCAACAATTGGCACCCTCACTTAAAGATAAGTAAAGATGTAAAATGAATTTTCCTCATGGTTTTCACTCATTTCTCTCAAGTGTTTGATGGTTAGTGTTTTGCTCAAACTTCTTATACGAAACTACACTACCATAGGCTTACTAATACATCAATTCTCCTCTACAATGATTGCATGCATAAATAGATCAAAAGGACTTTTTAGGGTTGTAATGTGGTAAGGGTTAAGGTGGGTAAAGAGGGAAAAAGATTAATACAAGCATTTGTAAAGTAAAAAGTGGATCAAATGGGATAGTAAAACATAGCTCCAAGATATACAAATATAACTAATATTCTGCACTTATTGATCCTACTCACTTGTTCTTCCTTTTGCTTTTCTTTTCTTTTTCTTTTTAACTTTTTTTCATTTTTTATTTTTCTTCTTTTTTTAAGTACATGGAAGAACTATGGATCAAAATAGCATTATATACATTGTAATCCACAGATAAAAATATACTTAACTCATCCCGGTAAAATTTTCACAACAATCCCAACTAATGTATTACTTAATACTCTACTAAGCTTATGAATGGCTAGGTTAATGAGGTTTAAGGTTTTAAAATTTTGGGCATTTTCAAGAAACAAAAGGTTAAGGCTCAACGAGGTAGCAAGGGATAATACAAAGGGTAGGTCATTTAAGCCAAAGTTAAAACAAAAAAAGCCTAAATCATCTTTATCAAGCATGCATCCAGTGGACTCAAACCGATTCAAAGCAAGTTCTAAAGGTAGTAACCTAAAGAAGTAACACTTAACAAAGAAATAGAATGACTATAGATGGAGTCATATAGCTCAATCCTCACATTGGCTCAAATGAAAACTCATTATGCATCTCTACACTACCTTATTGCTCAAATGTCAATTTGTGACTAAGCTTATGTAACCAACTATTTTTCATCACTCTGTATGGTTCACTTTCTACTCAAGTAGCCTAATCTGAGTTCAAGCATGGATTCAATCTAATTCTAACTAACATGATAAAATCTCACGCAATATCCATCAGAATGATTTAAATGCGTGTCCATTACGGACACAAAGCATATGATATGCCTAAAAATGCATCCTATTTAACAAAATGCAAACAATGAAATTGAGAAAGTCAATGTCACCTCCCCACACTTAAAGATAACATTGTCCTCAATGTGACACATTAACCACCAAATAAGGGAAAATGACCTCAAACCAAAGAAAAGAAATTGAAACAAACCAATGAAATGAAACCAAACAAAAGAAAATGACATAAAACCAAACAAAAGAAAATGACATGAAACCCAACAAAAGAAACAACAAAATTAAAAAGTAAAAGGGTAAGAAAAGCTTATTCAGATGATGATAGCGATGGTGTTAGTGAAGGGGCTTCAAAATTGTTCCTCTGATAGAAATTGAGGAACTCTTCTTGAAGCTACGCTACTCCTTGTGGACTTGTCGTATTTAGTTGCCGAGCTCATTTATTTAGGATGTCATTTGTTGTTGGTTGGAGGGCATCTGGTCGAGGATGTGCTGAAATTAATCGACCTCTGCTAGTGCACTCGGTTCCTCATCCGCTGCTTCTTCCTCTAGCTCTAGGACTGCTCGAGATGTGGAGGGTCGGGAAGTGGCTATACTGATGCCCCTCCTGTTCCTCACTTTAGTGCTTCCATAGAATGGAACTCTAAAATCTCAAAGCGTCTCAAATAAGATACGTCAAACATATCGTGCGAAGTTCTACGCAAATTCTCCATATTAACATTATAAAACACACCTAAAGCAGAAGTAATATGAGATATCCCAAAACACAAGATCTTTTTGTTAACAACACTGATTATTGATTGAAAAAAATCCTATAAGGTGTATTGATTTTAATTTTTTGATCTATGCATCATAAAAAAAAATTCTTTGGCCGCACATTTGTTGCTTTCAGTTTTATTAAACACAGTTTGTCACATAAATTTGTGTAAAAGTAAATGCTCAACACTCTGGATTAAAGAATCTGATGCATTGCATGAGCCAAAATGCTCTTCACTTGTGAGAGTTTTCTAATAAAAATCGACATCAAAATTAGCATGACCATCTATAACTTTCGTATTCGATAAATTGAAAATTTCACGCATGATAGGATAATCAAGTTTTAAAACATTTTTAGCTAACCTAAACCAGAAAATATCCATTTTAGGGTTGTGCCGGACTTTCATGAAAAACTCTAAAGTTATAGTAGTTTAAATAGGTACATCACACCGAACAAACCTATTCCACCCTATGTTTGTAGCTAGTTGCTCAAGTTTTTGTCTCACTCCTACGTTTTTTAACAACTGAAAACCAAAATAACAAGGAGTGACTATTTCTCTATCCCTAAGGTCGTAGAAACGTATACCTTCTTCATTTAAGTAAATTGGAAATAGAGACCGGTAAGCTAGTGCTAAATCACGCCTACCTTCACTGGAGACTTGCAAGCAAAGTTCATCAATCAGTTTCCGAGCCATCATCTTCCTTGGTGCTATTATAAGAAGAAAATCTACAAAAACAAGAGAAAGATGAGTGAATTCAAAATTTTGAATGATTAATGCATGAAAAGATGAAAGGATTGTAAGATTAATGAAAAGAGATGAAGAAAATACCAATAATCTAGAGGAAAATTGTTGGAACCCCACCCCGACGAGCTATGAGCCCGACGTCCTACATGACATCTGGACACGCATCCTATAAGGGAGGAATTCCCCACTAGGTCAAACCTTAAAAAAAACAAACTCATTTCACTTACCTTCGATCCTTTCACTTTGATTTAATCCATAAATTTCAAAAATAAAATCAAGAGTTTTAAATTTGTATCGAGAGGTAGAAAAATGTCTTAGAAAACCAACGCTTTGAAAATCAAGTCAATCGGAGGTCGGAAGAAAAAGTTATGGCCAAAAGAGCGGAGAGAGGTCAAAAATCCGAAAGGAAAAATCAGAAAAATTAATATAGGCCGCGTCGCACTGCGACCGTCTCGTGGCCGCGAGAGGCAAGGCTAAACGCTCAAAAATCAGAAAAATTAATATAGGCCGCGTCGCACTGCGACCGTCTCGTGGTCGCGAGAGGCAAGGCTAAACGCTCGCGCTCGCGACCTCCTCCCGAGCGCGAAGCGCTCCTTGGATGCGCGTGCTCGCGACCCCTCACGATCGTGAGGCGCGCACTGAATGTGCCTGCTCACCACCGCCTCGCAATTGTGAGGGGCGTGCTGGATGCGCTCGCTTGCGACTGCCTCGCAATCGCAAGGTGCGCGCGTGCGACCGCAAGCACTCGTGCTCGCGAAGAGCTGCGAGGCCAACCCTGGATTGACTCAAAACGAAAGTCTATCTTCAAACATCCATAACTTCTTACTCAGAACTCCGAAATTTGTAAATTTGGTATTAATAAAAAGTTAAAAGGAAGCTCTACAACTTCCATGAAGAATGCAAAAACCAATTTGGTCTCTAAGGGAGCTAAAAACCACTGCAAAGAAACTGCCTGCAAAAACATCTTAAACAGCAACAGAATTTCTAAACATCATAACTTTCCACTCCATTGGACGAAAATCTCATACTTCATATCATTAGAAAGATAAAAGAGATAATCCACAACTTTTATGAAAACCCTAAGAACAATTTCAAACTCTATGAGGGTCAAAAATTTACTCAAAGTTTCTGCCCAAAAGCTTGCAATTTGACAGCACCTGCACCAAACTTCAACAACCCATATCTTTCAACTCCCACATCTAATAACAGTACATATGATACATCATTGGAAAGCTACGAAAATCCTCTGTAGCTTTCAAGAAGGCTACTTATTCCAATTCAATCCACATCAATCCAGAATTTGCCTCAAAATTAGTACACATAAAATCTATCCTTATGAGAAATTCGCAACACACCACAAAAAGGAAATCCGTTGGAAACAAAATAACACAAATGCTACGAAATCTGCATATCTTTCATTAATATCATAATATGCCTTCTTACAAAGCTTTAGTGGGCATTTTCTTAGCCCAATACACCAAAGTCTCAAAATTTCAAATTAAAAAGAAAACTA